>VNJR01005323.1:600000-915727 GCA_008042585.1 Drosophila punjabiensis
CCATCCGCACAACTGAGACGCGACGCCCAAACGTTCGTTCGTTCCGCCCGTTACGTCAAAACCAAACTGAATTTGTCCGCGCTCGCGATTCCTTCAGCCTGCGAGTGCTCGTGAATGAGTCGTCTGCCTGCCTGGCAAGGATGCTGAGTTGACACACGCCGAGTCCAAGTGCCGAGGAGAGTGCCAGTGCCGGACAACGTGGCAACACGCACTCGACGCCTGCGCTCTGATTAGCCACCGTTTGACAGTTACACGCTCATCCGCAGCTATACTTTCACTGCCCCAGCCCGTAGTCCACAGTTCGCAAAAGTAGCCACCGAGAAAGGGTGCTTACTTGTTGAGTTGTGGCTCAGGTGCACCACTGGGCAGGCCCAGCTCCTCCGACTTGATTGATTCGGCGAACATCTCTTGCGTGAGGCTGCCGTTGCCGAGTGCTGCACGGTTCCCCTGACGGCACGACGGTACTGCGCATGACTCACCCAGTGGTGAAGTGGAGTGCGTAATTGTTGATTGTGGAAAATACTCATTTTGGCATCTGTAGTATGTGGAGGACTTCCGCAAACGACAACCCGCCAACCCGTCTCCGCCTGCCTTTATTTTGGCACGTGTTCACACACACCGTTGCAGGGCAGCAACATGTTGCTGAGCTTGCGTGTTCGTTCCTGTTCGTTGTAGTCCTGGCGCCCCGTATTTACATTGCACATTAGCACCACATCCTGCACCCGCCCATCTCCTCCCACCCCAAACAGAGCCAGACACAGTCATACGCTTTCCCGAATATGTTCTATTTTGGTTACCCCCAAACATTCCATGTTTTTAAATACTTTTCCTATTTGTTATGTTTGTGTAACGATTAGAGAGCCGAGCTGGTGTCTTACGTGCCAAATGTCAGCCCAGAAATATTACAAAACTGCTTGCCGAACAGAAGCGGCAGAGAATTAATGGAGAGACGGACGCCGCTGGGGCTGGGGGCTTTGCATGTAACTCAAATCTGTCACTGTCACCAGCAGATAGAGACACCGACACTTGAACACGAAGAGGATACACCAAACCAAACCGATTCCGAGTCTGGAACACGGGGGGCGTGTGCCAGGACCACGATACATCAATCCACAGGCAACGCAGCAAACATGTGCGAAATGTTCAGCTCGCCAGCGCCATGATAATTGAGCTTGTTTCACTCTTTGCCAAAACACTCAATTTAGCCAATCTTTAGTTATAGAAAGACGAACTTAAGATAGGCCTTCCTCTGCGATTAACATAGTGTTAAGGTGAAGCGCCCTTCTCTGCGATTCTCATACTGTGTTCTTAAGATAGGCCTTCCTCTTGAAGTTGATTCCTGATGCAGAAAATGGAATATCTGCGAAGTTATATTCAACTTGACCCACACATTGGTGCTTGAGATGAGCTCAAACATGATCAAACTCTTCAATTTGATAACTGGACCCAACACCATTATCCTCTATTATAAGAACTAATTAATTTTTGCTTAAATTACTTTGTATTGGAACTGCACTTTATCAAAGGGGACACAAAAAGAGCTCGACGCTTTAATTCCGTTTGAAGCCACGGGACCAATTCTTGACAACCGGCCTTGACCGACAGCTCTTCTCCAGCTCGTCCGCCTGCATTTGCTCTTCGAGCTTTCGCTGGTTCTCCCGAAACTGTGATATGGGATCCCTGAACTGGCTGTAGTACTGCAGCACCTCGCGGACGTCATCGACCCCGTTGCTGCCCAGGACACGAAGGAAAGCAACGAGATCAAACAGGGTCGTGTCGTCGTCGTTTCCTGCCCAGCGCGGAATCGCGAAGCAATTGGAGGGATGCAGCTTGGTCGCGTTTCTATCCCAGTCCACGACCACCACTCGCTTAAGGTCTCGGTTGAGGTTGTCCAGATTCTTCACATGATGCCCGTCGACGAAGTGGGTCGAGTCCCGAACCAGGCGATACATAATATAGCCCTTGGGATCCAGGACTTCGAGTATCGGGAACACCGTGGCCCCTTGCTCGGCGGTGTAAACAACGATTTCGAAATGCTTGGCACACTCCTCTAGGAAGAGGTCAACGCCGGGACGCTTTTTGAAGCGCCAGCCTGTCTGGTACGTCCAGTCCGGGTGCACCAGAACGTCCTTGATCTCCAGCACCAGAGTATAGTCCGGCTGGACGTAGGGCGGCTGTAGGGGGTCCGGCAGCAGCTTCTTACTCGATGGCTCCTGGATAAATCGCTGAAATTGGTTCGCCGACTTCCAGCTTCGCGCCATATATTGCTGCAACTGTGGCAAGCTACTGAACTCGTCATATATCACGTTGCCCTGCTCGTCGAGGGCCGGCTGACCAAAGTAATATATGGCCCAGAGTGAGAAGAGTACACCTCCAACGCTAAAGAGCCCAAAGCCGTGCTGCATCCGCTTCCAGGCACGCTCCATTTCCCTCAACTCCTCCTCCTCCCGCTGGCGCTGTTCGGAGCTCTCCTCTTCGCTGAACTCCGCGCTGGTCTGGGGAAAGAGCTTCGACAATATCTGCGTTGAGGCCTTCTGGTCCGTCGAGTAGTGTCGGTGCGCCAAGTAGGCCAAAGACGAGCCGCAGGAGTGCGTTAGGAATCTCAGAAAGCATGCACTGCATGCTGCCTCTCGCGTCCTCCCACTATCCGCCGGAATCGCCTGGACTGCATGGATCATGGGGCGCCACAGGCCGAAGGCGAGCGCCCGCCTGGCGATGAGCTGGCGGCCAAGCCGCGGGCATGTACACAGCAGCCACGCGATCTTCTTGAAAGTCATCTTTTAAGTCATGCAATGGGGTTTCTATGGGGTTTCAGTTTCCAGAACTAGCCACTATTAAATTTGACATTCTTGTGTCAGCCGAGAGCGATACAATTTGTGTTTCAGTGTGAAGTATTTTGATATAATTTTGTCGCAGCTGACAGGCAATTGAGCGGCTACCTTTCGACTGAGACAAACTCCGACAAAAGTCAAACTCAATACCTGCCTCATAGCTCCCATGTTGCTTAAAGCATTTAAAAGTTTGCAAATATTGCGGGTCCGCCATGTTGCGCAATCCTGAGCACGGCAGCATATCGTATACGACCCGATGTATCGACTCGGTGGATGCCACAAAGCCTCATATCGACCAACACCAACACAGTGCAGGTGCAGTTTTCCTGTGTTTATAAAAAGCAAATTGCACTAAGCACCAAACAATAAGCTGCTTCTCGAGATTGAGAGACTGCACAGACTGGCCAGGTGACTGAGATGCGAGCAGAGGACTTCTTGGCTATCTGAATACACCGGCGGAGGAGTCATCCAGCTTACCACCCAATCTTTGCGATTGCTGCCACCAGAGGAAAAAGCTATTTTTACCGGCAGGCGTCTAGTGGAGACACCAACAATGTCGCCACCACGTAGCTTCAATCGGGGATTCGGTGGCGGAGGTGGAGGTGCGTAGGCCGGCGTTATCTGTCAAGAGAACTCATTTATCGTATTTCCCCAACGCATCCAGTGCATTCCGGTCGCGTAGATAGACACAGCAGACGTAGCAGTCCTCGGCGAAGGAGCGGTGGCTTTAATCGCGGTGGAGCATCGACATCCAATGGCGAGTTTTCTGGTATGTCCAAGTGCGAGGTCTGCAGTGCACATCCATAATGATGGATACTTTTCGAATAGATTTGCGAGGCGTTAACTGGAGCAATGTGCAGCTGGCTCCCTTCGAGAAGCAGTTCTATCGGGAACACCCAACGACAGGAAATCGTCCTGCACAGGAGGTGGAGCGTTACCGGGCCCAGCATGAGATTACGGTCCGCGGAGAGGCGCCCAATCCCATACAGCACTTTGACGAAGTATGCTTCCCCGACTACTGCATGAGCGAGATACGGCGCCAGCGGTACTCGGAGCCCACGCCCATCCAGGCCCAGGCCTGGCCCATCGCCATGTCGGGCCACAACCTGGTGGGGATAGCCAAGACTGGCTCCGGGAAGACGCTGGCCTTCATCCTGCCCGCCATTTTGCACATCAATGGACAGCAGCGCCTGCAACGCGGCGATGGCCCTATCGCCCTGGTGCTCGCCCCGACGCGGGAGCTTGCCCAGCAGATCCAGGCGGTGGCCAACGATTTCGGGTCGACTGCCTATGTGCGCAACACCTGTGTCTTTGGCGGAGCGCCACGCTCCAGGCAGGCCAACGATCTGGAGCGCGGGGTCGAGATTGTCATTGCCACGCCGGGCCGATTGCTCGATTTCCTGCAGGCCGGAGCCACCAATCTGCGACGCTGCACCTACCTGGTCCTGGACGAGGCCGACCGCATGCTGGACATGGGATTCGAGCAGCAGATTCGCAAGATACTGGGTCAGATACGACCGGACCGGCAGATACTCATGTGGAGTGCCACCTGGCCGAAGGAGGTGCGTCAGTTGGCCGAGGATTTTCTCGGCAGCTACATACAGGTAAGCGAGGCAGCCTCCCTGCTGAGCAAGTCGAATAACGAACGATTTCGAGCAGATTAACATCGGATCACTGGAGCTGTCGGCCAACCACAACATACGCCAGTACGTGGAGGTGTGTGCGGAGCACGAGAAGGGATCCAAGCTGAAGGAGCTGCTCTCGCACATCTACGACCAGCCGAGCGCGCCCGGAAAAATAATCATCTTCGTGGCCACGAAAAAAAAGGTCGACGAACTGGCCCGCTTCATCAATGCCTTCGGGGTTGGCGTCGGCTCCATCCATGGTGACAAGTCGCAGGTTGACCGCGACAGCGTCCTGAATGACTTCCGCAGCGGACGAGCTAATATTCTGGTGGCCACCGATGTGGCTGCCCGCGGCCTTGATGTTGACGGCATTAAGTACGTCATTAACTTTGATTTTCCACAGTCCTCGGAGGACTACGTGCATCGGATCGGACGAACGGGACGAAAGCATTCAACGGGCACTTCATACGCATTCTTTACGCGCAAGAATGCCAAGTGCGCTCGTGCCCTCATCGATATACTCCGCGAAGCCAATCAGAATGTTAATCCGGAGTTGGAGAGCTTGGCCCGCGACTCGGGAGGCCGAGACCGTCATCGGGGAGGCCGAGGTTCCATGCGGAATAGTGGAGGCGGCGGCGGTTCCTCGGGAAGATATAACAACAGCGGCGGCAGATCGAGCGGCTTCAACAGTTTCAATAATAACAATGCCGACAGATTCGGAGGCCGGTCTAGTGGCTTCAATAACTCGGGATTCGGGAATAGTTCACATGCCGCAGGAAGAAGCTTCACCTCCAATTCAAATAACAGAGGAGGACCCTTTTCAAGCGCGTCAACCAGCTCGAACTTCGGTGGTGGTAACAGCGGCTCATCGTTTAGCAAGCCGGAGCACCATTAGTCTGATCCAGTCCTGCCACCTGCTGCTGATATATACTCTTTCAGGGGTACTCGAACTTTGATGCGCGTTAAAGAGACATTTCCAATCCCATTTAGAATAAATGTTTACTGCTCGTCGGAAAACTAGTCTCCCAGTATGACTGAAACTTTCTTCTTGACACGTAGATGTCGCGAAATCCAAAACTTAAGGAGTTACCCTGCCTATCTCGTATCTTTATATCGTTAGACACAACCTCTATTGGACTCTGGTTAAACAAATAAAAATACCCTTTTTAAAAAGCTTTGAATGAAACCATGTTTGGATTGTTTTTACAAAAATGTAGGCTCTAACATCTAAAACCGCTTATAAAATGCAATGCATCTGCTTTCAGTGCATAAAATGCTTAATTACAATGTTTAATTTTAGTCGTGAGACGAAATGCGCCGAGCAGCTGTAAGAAAAAAAAACATTTAAAGAAATATTTAGCAAATCAGTTGGCTCCCAGCCTCACTCTTCTCCTTCTGCTTCCTGTCCTTCGTGGAACGGTTCGGACCCTGCTGTTTTCCGGCTCCAGCGTTGCCATTTGCCTTGCACTTCTTGTTGACGGTGCGCACGGGATCGCAGTTCTGGTCACTGCCGCCGACTGCCTCCGCCTGGAGTTTGTCCTCCCTGGTCATCTGTCCGTCGTTGCATGGCGACCAAGCGCCCTTCTCATAGCGGCAGCCTGTCCGAAAGTAAGAGTGAAAAATAAACATTAAGCTGTGCACTTTATGCACTCATTAACAACGCTTCCCCGGGTATCATTATAACTCATTCTATTCTCTGTTGTGCAGCTCAGGAAATGCGGATAAAGAGAGGGAACCGAACGGAGGGGGCAGGAGCAACCCATAAAAGAGTCTGCCACTAATTGGAGGACACACGCTGCGGCAAAAGGCGCACTTCGATTTTACAGACACTGCGCGTATATAGGTCAACGAGAATGATTAAGTGGAGCTGAAGCTGGTGCTGGAGCCGGAGCTGTTAAGCCTAATTAGTCGGCAAGTCATCTGCGGGGTGCCTTTGGAGGATTATGTAACTCCACCACATTGCCAACACCCACCTTTCTTGCACTTCTTCTGGATGGTCCGCGTGGGCAGGCAGTTCTGCTCTCCCTTCTTCAGGGACAGGACTCGCGTGCGAATGTTGGTCTTCACGTCGCAGTTTGACCAGGCGCTCTTGGCGTAGCGACAAGTGGACGCTGCAATAAATGATACGGAAATAGTAATAGAACCACTTCGATTGGACCATAGGACTTCGATTCGCACCATTATTCTGCGTTCGCGACTTGGGTCCTGCTCTCTTGCCTGCTCCGTGGTGAAGCTGGTGCTGATGGCCGTGCTGCTGCTGCTTGTTTCCCTGTCGAGGAGGCTTGTCCGCATTCTTGTGTCCCTGCTTGTGCTTGGGATGCGAGTGCGGAGGCGGTGTACTGGCATTTTCCACAGCTAGGGACTTCTTATTGCCCGCCTTGTGATCCTGGGACTTATTCCCCTTGCGGTTGTTTCTGATTCGGTGGGTTTCCCCGTTCCCGTTGCTGACGGGTGTGGCGGCTGTCTCCTCCTCCACGGCCCCACGGACCGGACGCAGGTGTACGACACCACCCTCTTCCGTCTGCATTACCAGGTGAATCCCACCAGCCCCATCTTCGCTGTCAATGGATGATGGAACGTGTGCCAGTACCACCAGCATCAATTGCGAAATCGCCGTCAATATGAGAAAGAGATTCATAGCTCCGTTTGGGGTTCTGATAAATTAAAATAAATAAATAAAATATTATATTATATTTAAAAAAAGGGCTTGAAAAACCCTAAACACAATACGAGACTTAAAAGAAATGTCTCGAGATCATAGGCGGAATAGAATAAAAGCTACGAGAACGAAGAGCAGGAAGTAAAAACGAAGGATTTTAATGCCTGAAAACTACCTATTTTAACACTCTTGATTTGATCAAAATATTATTATAAATATTATTATTATTATAATACATTATAAAATGTGAACATCATCGCCTATGTGAATATCATTCTGGGAAGAATACTAAAATCATCAGGTTCATTCTTTCAAGACATCTGGCGGACATGTGTCCCATATGTTGGATCCGATAATTACGCAGACATCGGATAGTTCGGTTTGATAAAACATAAACCAGATTGTTTTGTCAATTGTTTAATTATTGTTTTGCGTTTTGCCATGCATCTTTATCGAAAATTTAAAATGTACACTTGCCACCCTACCCTCTGGAATCAGTGGCTCAGGAAGGAACTCTTATATGGCTATCGCTCTTCCACTCGACGCAGTTCTCCTCAACAGGAAGGGGTGTCTGTCTTGAATTTATGCTGCGCGCGCACTGACAGCAAACCGACACCGTGAAACTCACTCAAATCTCAGAGAGGGAATGTCCGGGCATACGCGATGTGGGTCTGGGTTTCAAGCTCTCAGGCTGGGTTCACTGACTACAAGGCGAGGAGGAAATGCCTTAAGAAACTGCTGACTCCACTGGAAGACTGGTGGCTTGCGGCTCGCGATCGGCACGCTCGCATTCAGAGCTGTAGCTAAACTGAGTGGGCGAAGTGCCGCAGCTCGCCGGACCCGAGAGGCTCGGAAACTGCTCAATTCCAGGAGAGAGAGCGCAATGAGAGCGCGGCGGAGAGAGGAGCGCCATTGAGACATGGTGCTTTCTTGTACCATCGAAAATGGTATATACACGGTGGTGATGAAAAGTCCAAGTGCTACCGCTGGAGGCGATGAAATAGTATTGCATTTATCTATCGTAAATCCCCCAATAATGTTATTGCAATCTTAATTAATAGTCATTCAGATCGATCATCATTTTTCTGTCACTGCATAATGAGATTCGATTCCGAACCCCTTAAATCGTGTAGACTTTATTAATAAACATTGAATGCATTCTTATCAGCTACACACCCGGTACACCCGTTGGGTATGTTCGAGTATATTGAACTCTTGCAGATGCATTTGATAAGGTATCACTTGAGGCTCGGGAAAGTATTTAATGAGATCTAGGTAGACCGAGATACAAACTCGTGTTATATGGATAATTCTTTCCTGTCGAGAACCTCAAATTCCGGGTATCAGAAAGTCGGGACACTCCACACAGGTCATGTTCTCGTTCGTTATTATGATCGATTATGTATATGTACATGTACTGAGGAAATGCAAGGGACTCACATTCATATCTGGACTGAGGCAAACTGAATGTAAACAATGACCAGGCGTTGTGTAACAGATTGGAGTTCTTCGAGCGGTTTACAATTATGTATATCAAAATACAAGTAGATACAGTTTTGAGCAAGTTTCAGTATACATCTCTCTCTTTCCCAGTTCCCAGTTCCATTTCGTTTCCTCGAGACCTCAGCCAAAACATGTTTTGAGTGATTTCCCTGCGAGAGAGATTCGGTTTGGTAAAGAAACAAACAGTGTATGCGGACAAGGAAAATAAACAGCGAGAAATAAGTGCAGGCTATGGGAAAAACTATATAAATCTTTTTACAAAAAATCTGTTTTTTACTGCCTTACCTCTCTCTTGGCACCCTTCTGGGGTGTATCCATATGTAGGTCCTGGCGAGGTATGGTTCATCGTAAAACCTACCTTTAGTAGCATTCTGTACCTGTACCCTTTTTACTGTTAATGATTAGGTACAACCCGTTGAAGATCCTAAAGTAAAGTTCCGTTATCCGAAAGACGTTTGAATAATGATTCAAAAGGGTTGTTCCGTAATATTTGTATTTATTAAAGTTCAGTTACTTCTTTTTCTTATATTGTATGCGTCTGCATGTATACGTACGTAAACAAATTTCACTTTACTTCGGGGGCAGTTGCTCATGTGCTCGGCGCTCGGATTCCTTGCGGAACAAAGAGACTCGCCGAATTCTGCCCCTAACGATGATGATGTGTTTATGAATAGCATGCTGTGAGTGTAAATGTGAATGTGAATGGTATGAGTATTGGGTATGGGTATGGGAATGGTTGTAAAACTGCTTACAGACAATTACATCAAGTCGTAGTTAACGTTCTAAGTTTATATGTGTTTATTTAAAAAGATAAACCATGTCTTTGAAATGGTACAATTTTTGATCAGAATATGTATGTGTATGTGTCGGTACATCGACTGTATATTAATTTCCGGGAGGCTGGTATCCCGCCCCCAAATGGGGTTTACTTTTAATTATTCGGTATTCAGTGAAAGTGAGTTGTAAACTACTTTAAAATGCCAATCGCCTACAATGCCACTTCCTTGTCCCTCGTCCTTCTATAGTAGGTTTTTCTTTTATTTTTATTTTTACAATATTTACACTAAGTGTTAAATTTATTATCTGCGAATGACAAATCTGATACCGTCGATCAGTATCGTTCTGTTTACTTGAGATCTCATACAGAAGCTGATACTTGCCAAAATGTCACATCAATAATCAGATTAAATGTTTGGTTTTTTTACTTTTAGATTTACGGTTTACGGTT
The DNA here is from genome assembly GCA_008042585.1 of Drosophila punjabiensis. Taxonomy (NCBI): domain Eukaryota; kingdom Metazoa; phylum Arthropoda; class Insecta; order Diptera; family Drosophilidae; genus Drosophila; species Drosophila punjabiensis. The sequence continues at coordinate 609,847 of VNJR01005323.1, forward strand.
TACGCTTTACGGTTTACGGTTATTATTATGTAAAATTCAATGAAGAACAACTCTAAATATATATGGAAAGGGCTTGAACAGTCACACACTTTGGAGGCTGCGTTTAAGAATTGATATTGATTCCGATAAGGCAACTGCCCTTCCAGTTTTGTAATTCCAGAGAATGCTCTATGTAGACTGGGGTTGGATTTACGTTATCTCTTTCGTTTCCGCTTCTGAATAAACTAAATAAATTGTTAGGTATTTATGTAGGTATGGTAGTGGTAATGGTAGTGGTAGTGGTATTGTATGAATATCCTTTATTCTGCGTTGCATAAATACGTTAAATTCCGCAAAGTTGCTATTATGTTTTACAATTGAACGTACTGTCGTTAAATATTAAGTGTAAGTGTATCGTTTGCTGAGAACCAAACTACAACATTTAATCAATATGCGCATGCCTTCCGGGTATACATAGCAGACATCGCATGCCATCGCAAGTCGCACATCGCAATTCTTCTGCTCCTCATTGTTATATAAATATATTAAAAAAGGGGCAGGTTCAACTTAAAGTAAATCAACAAGGGAATTGGGACCTTTGAAATTATCGATTTTCGAAATTATCGGCTTTCGAAATCACTTAGACGCGTCCTTTGCGAGCGGCTGCATGGAAATGACAAGAAACAGAGAACGGAGAAATGATTGTGGTGAGTCTAATGGGGTAACCTTTGTCCTTGCTATCTTCAGTAATTTATTCATATTTTGAAATATCTTCCGAATGCAGAAATGACATGTGTAGCTTAGAACTCGGAGCTTGCCAACTGACCTTTATCCTTGTTCTTGCGCTGCTCTTTGGCACTCTTATCCTTGGACTTGCCAGGCTTGCAGTTCTTCTTGATCACGCGCGTTGCTTCACAGGAGGGATCGCTGCTCGTCTTCAACTTGTCAGCCCGGGTCATCTGTCCAGTTGCGCACTCTGACCAGGAGCCCTTCTCATATCGGCAAGCTGTGGAACGTAGCTTTAAGTACTCTGTGTCGGATGAAAGCCCTTTGCTTGTATTACCTTTTTTGCATTTCTTCTGAATGGTGCGTGTTTGGTCGCAGGCCGGATCCCCCTTCTTCAGTGTCAAGGTTCGGGAGCGAGTGTTTGTTTTCGTATCGCATTCAGTCCACGGATTCTTGCCATATCGGCATGACAAGCCTTTAAGAAGCACCCAAAGTTATTGTAGTCATGCTGGGACATTCTTCATATATCCTCGACTCACCATCGCTCTTGGTGCCGCGCTCGTTCCTTATGAGCACTTCGTGATCGTCCTCCTCCCACACCTCTCCCTGAATGGCCGTGGTGGGCTGGGTCTGCTCCGCCACGGGGAGCGCAAGCGGGGTCTCCTGACCCTCTGTGGTCCCCCAAGCCGTGCTGCACAACACCCCCGACCATGTCACAAACGTGGCCAGTAAAAGCGCGTTATAATTATGTCTCATGGTGTGACTTCTACTGCTGCCCACTGCGAATAGCGAAAAGAGAAAACCTACGCCTTAGCACAGAAAAGATGGTAGATACACTCAACTGAATCGGAACGGGAAAAAATGAGTTTCGTTTCGCCTCAACTTAAAAATACTTATAACTAATATGTATCCTTAAATCGGGAGGAGAGCCCCCCTTCGTCGTGAGAAAAATGGCAACGCAATTGCCCTGCCCGATTATTTTCACATACAGCATAAGCATATATTACATTCGCACAGGGGCCACGAATAAGTTTGAAATATGCTCTCCATTTCGGAGCAAACTTTGGGCACTGGTTTAAAACCAAATTTAGCACACTTTTTCTGCGTACAGATGGGTAAAATATATATTTTAATGGCACGGAACCGATCGAAATTGGGGACCAACCGTTAGTTATACACACAAAACAACTCCAGACTCAGACACGGCGCAGAAAAGCTCTTGTCGGCGGACTAAATCAACTGCTCTCGGTGCACGACTCTTCGAAACTGAACGGAAAGATATAAGGACATCAGCATAAAAGGCCACGGCATGTATAGTATCCTACAGGATTCTATGCTCCCTTCTCTCGCATCTCATCGGCCGTCGTGTGTACTGAGAGAGTGCGCAGCAGCGCCAGGACTTTTATCAATGAGCTGCGCATGTTCTACATATAAATATTTAACATTCTATTTTTATCCTGAATGCTGCGTTGCCTAGCTCGCTCTCCTCCCCGTGTCCTGTGCCTGTGCCTGTAGGTGGCAACAATCTAGGAAAAAACAAACACGCTGCTCCGTCCAAGAAATTATCCCGAGTCGGATAAATCGAAGGGAAGGTTTTTGAAGCAATCTCGAATGCCACTGTTAGAGTCGCACATCTCGCAGTATCCTGCCAAGTTGGATAATTGCTGGGGAAAGCTTTCCTCTGCCCCCTGCCAATTTTGGCCCTGAAGCAGGTCTCTTGCTCAATTTAGTGACGCGACTCCATAATGGCGTAATGCCAGCCCCAGCCCCAGCCCCACCCAATGTTACATGCAATTTGTGGTCGATGGGTGGGCCTAGTCACTCGGCGGAGTATTCGCAAGCTGGCTGTAATCTCATACGTTACATAGAATAAGCTATAATTATAAGGACTTGTCCAGGATGCCTGGACTGATTTGCCATTACCAAACCAATCAATCACCTGTTGTAACAAACAATCACTTCCCCTTTACGTTTTTTTCCAACTCCAGCTCCTGCTCCATCATCAAGAGCTGATGGAATAAGGAATAGTGTGACTGGTGGGCTGGCAATAGGTGACAAATAAAGCGTAACATTGTACGCAGTGCAATAAGGACAATGGATACTGCGGTTACCCCCTCCCCCTTTGCGACGCGTCGTAACAACCAACATCCTGGGGTCAGTATGTAGGCGTTATTGGGTCCAACAGCTGTCATAAAATTTAATAATGCAAATGTAATTAAGTCACCTGACCTGAGACCGAGCCCCACATGCTCTGGCTCGGGCTCGGGCTGTCGCTTTGACGGACTGCCTGTCGCTCTCTCTCCTGCAACCGCACCTTAAACAAGTAAATTGATGACGTAGCCTGCCCCATCTTTATGAGAAGGGGAAGGGCCCTAAAAATCCTTACAATTATGTAGAATGGCTTTGTTAGCACATAATGTCTTTAGCTCGAAACTAACTAAATCATTCAGAGCTCATTATTAAAGACTCGTAATATTCACAGATTGTTCTCGTCCTATTCACTTGACCTACATATGGACACACATATATTCCTTTACAGGAATTTTAAATTAGCAGAACTTGGTGCAAAATATACTCCGTTTCGAGACTAGGAAGCGCTACTTACCTTCTTAGGATGGGATCATACTTTATCGATCATTGACTTTTAGGAAAGTAACTATTGTTTAGTACAGCTAGCAACTATAACTAGTAGCCAAAATAAAATGAAGTAAATTAAGGGGTCATAAGACCCAAGATATGCGAGTTTCACACACTTCTACTATTTTTATATTTTTCGCACTTAACTAGCTAGCTTAGCTACTTTCATGGGTTTTACGTTCGGTGAAGAGACCAGCCGTGTGAGTCATTAAACAGTCATCCGAATGTTTAGGCAAATCCCCAGTATTCCGCGAACTGCAGACAGCATATCAACGAATCTGGACCGCTTGAACTGAACGTGAATGCGAACGAACAAAGCCGGTGTTCGGTGTTCCAGTCAGTTGAGCAACCCCATTCATTCATACCGAATCGGAACAAAAGCTCCCGGTGACCCGGTGGAAAGTAGAAGTTATCATTGATTCTTTGGCCAGAGCCAGAGCCAGAGCCAGTGTTCTGTGCCCGTTTCCATGGCAACCCTTGGGGTTCAGGAACATGAAGCGAATTAGCATGCATCAGCGCTTAGGTCCCGTCCCCCAGTGGTTATCAGTTGTTGGATAGCCGTTCGAGTCGGCAGCAACAGTGGTTCCGTACAAACCGTGACAGAGGAGACAACACACACTCCACATACACACATGGAAATACAAAATTTTTTGTGGAATAACATCAGTAAATAGCGCATGCACATATTCAAAATTCTTATCAAACTCCGCGCGATTAACAACAGAAGCAAGAGCCGCTCCTTAACCTGTCCCCTGCTAGCTATGGTGCAATCACTATAAGCAGCAGATCGATATATCACACAAGATGCTTTGGTTCTTGATCTGGGACATCCTGCTGTCCCTGACACTGTCGGCGTCCATGCCGATGATTGACAGCGGCTCGGCCTGCAAGGCAATTTCCACCTGTGATCCATTTCTGCCCATCTGCGCGACCGTCACAAACGAGCACCAGTTCTTCTACAGCCACTGTGAAATGTTGCGAGACATTTGCCTCACGGGAAAGGGTGAGTCACGTGCCACAAGATGTAGTCCCAAACTTTACAACATTTGTTTATTGTACAACAGATTGGAAATCGGACTTCCTGAGCCATTGCAATGTAAACAAGCTGTAGCCATCCGTAGAGTGACTAGGGATAACGCCTGCACATAGTGTAAGACTGAGTAAAGTTAACGAAAATTGGCCATTCGATATTGGTATATACAAACATTTATAATAAAACGATTCTTGAGTCTTAAATATGTATTCAAGGAGAAGTCTGTTGACTACTGTTGACCAACTCGGCCAGTTTGTTACGTCTAAACTCTTTTCTTGCCTCGTCGAGGAGCACATTGTGCAGTAGATTGCGGTTCTGTGAGTGATCAGTCGCCAGCATGGGGTACGGATTGCCCCGGAGCTCCAGCACAGACTGTCTGTAGTAAATGCCAGGATAGTCTCTGGGTGCCTTGTACATGCGAGTGTAGGACAAGTTGTAGTTCTCGTAGCGCGGCACCAGCACTTTGAAGAGCTTGTGCACAAGCTGCTTCTCCAGAAGCCAATAGTCAGCCAGTTCCATGGTGGCCTTGTGCCGGTCCCCGTACCGTATGGCATTCGAGATGAGCTGCAGGACACAGACATGGGGAATAAGAGTAATGAGAAATAGCTGCCTATGTGGGCTTGGTCTTACCAGCTCGGCGTATCCACGAGCCTCGTCCGCTCGATTGTAGAAGAGTTCAATGCGCTCGTGCTTCACCAATGCCGTGACCGTCTTGCGCAGCTTCAGAAGCCGGCCCTCCGGGCCGTCCGGGTTCTTTAAGTGACGCTTATTTGGCCTGACTGCGATACGCAGCTGCGACATCAGTTTGGTTACATCGGCTTGATTCATTTTTACCGAATTTTTGTAATTTTTACAAAACAAGAAATCACGTAATGAGCCGGCGAACAGCTGTTGGCACTCAACCGATTATTTAATATCGATATTCCGATATCTCTATCTCGGGTAACAAAAACAAAAATACGAAAAGTTGTTTGTAGAATTTGTTTATTACTATTATTTATGTTTATCTACCTAAGCTAGGTGCTGCAGAATGCCCTGCCGCACAAGGGACTCCACCTGTGCGCGGGGCAAGTAGTGCTGGCTGTTTTTCTTCAGGTGTATCACCTCTCCGTCTTCCAGCTCGAACTTTCCGTAGTCCTCCATGCAACGCACTTCTATGTACAGGGACTTGGGCGGACGCAGGTGGTTGGTCAGATCGATGCCCTGGCCTTGGCTGTAGCCGGCGCTGCACATGTACGCCGCCAGGGACTTTGAGTAGTTATTGAAGAACTGCACCTCTGGCTCGCACAGGGCCTGCTTAATGTCCCCGGGAATTATGGGACCAAACTCCCAGCGCAGGGCCTTGATACGCTTGGCGCGCTCGTAGAGGTAGGCCAGCAGACACCGCTTGTTCCGCTGCAGGGCCGCATGTCGGTAGTTGAGCAGTGGCCACAGACTCCGGTCCCCCGATGCGTTGTAAGTGGAGGCTTGCGCCACGTTCTCCTCGAAGATGGCCTTGATCTCTTCGAGCACCTGGCGCACGCCGTCGTCGTCGAAGGCGGGAATCGTTTGCGAAGATCTCTCCAGCTCCTTCAGCAGCTCGAAGGCTTTGTCGCCGAACAATTTGTTTGGCCGGCTCATTGTTGATGTTTGTTGCTGTTAGCGATGGTGCATTTCAAACGATGACGCGCTTCAACATGCCACGCAAATATCGCAGTCTGCAATAAACAGAAATTATCAATGCACTGGTAAGGGTTGTTACTTTTTGAGTAAAACGGACGCCAAGTTTCCCGGAGTTTCCCCGCGTGATCTGGATGGCGCGGAAAAACAACCATTTCCTCGAAAAGTATGGCAGCACCAACACACGGAGCCCTAGATTCTGATTTAAGTGTGACCAGCTACCCGGAGGGAAGACTGCTCTCGTCGATGCCGGAATAATAATCGATTATCGCCCTCTCAAAGACATCGATTCTCGGACAGTATCATCGGTGTTTTCGCAGCTCTAGCTTCTGGTCAAAAAAATCTTCTGCTGAAAAAACTTAATTAGGTTGGAACGGTGTGGAGCCCGAAATCGACGCAAACTAAACCGCTATTGAAGCCTAGTGCAACGGCCCTCTGCTAGTAACCTCACCCGCATTCGAACGAGAAAATGGCAACCGCAAACAGCGCGACAGCTGCCGGAGCAGCGAAAGACGGGGCGCCGCCAGCCCCAGCCAAGTCTTTATCCGGCATCGTGAAGCAAGTAAGTACTTTGTGGTCACAAACTCGGTGGGGCCTGGGGCCTGGGTCCGAGTGGACAGCTGCCCCCTTGGACATTGGAAAGTGAAATGTATTATCTTTCATCAGCGTGGCAAATGCGGCGGCGGCCTGTCAGGCAGCCGAGTGCAACTCTGACAAGTGCGAAAGAGACGCGCGTATAGACTCGGTGCGTGTGTGTGACACGTTGCACACGCTCGTCCGAAGAAATGAAAGTTATCGAAGGTGCCAAGCTGGCAGATTTTCTTCGGCGCGGCGCGCTGTGTCTTGGCCCGTGTTGTTCGGACTTGGGCCGGGGGGAGGGGGGCGGTGAACCGAGTGCCCCCTGGCACGTCATCAGGACTATGCGCCGGCATTTCGTCATTCCTATTCCTGCCTTTAACTCATTAGTAGGCGTGCCGAGAATTTGCCAGTGCGCCGAACGACGTTCGTCTCTAACCTCATCGCCACAGACGCCTTCCCAAAGACATCTTCAGGGCTGTGCTCTTATTTATGAATGTAATTTGTTTGGGGCAACCGCAATTCTGCCTCTTCTTCAACCCCCTTTTATTTTGGTGGCCATCTGTTCTGGTTCAGTCGCCATTTTCAGTCAGCCCTGTGGACTTTTGTCCGCCGCGGCTCGGCTGTGATAACAATTATCAATTGCCGGAAAATGACTGCAGAGTCTTGGCAGAATCCGGCATGCTGACGTTGGCAGCCGGAGAGCAAACTCTCGGCCAAAGGTTCGGACGGCCATGGCTTTGGCGCCTCCCTCGAAAAACCTGTTGATCTTCCATTGGTAAAAGCCGACGCCCTCCACCTGCGCCTCGGTTTTTTAGCTGTTGGTGGAATTGTAGCATAAATAGTGTACTATTTACACATCCCCTCGCCCTTGGTGTTATACATATTTAAATCGCAGCAGATTGCCCACGTACGCTCGCAGGTACGGCTGGCTGGGGCAGATCCCTAAACCGGTTTGGATGTAGGCCTCTTTTGGTACGGCCGCATATCTACCAAATTCAATTTGTCTATCTGAACGAATCTGAGGACCGGTACCCTACATATCTATGCATCCCGTTCCCTTACAATGTAGCGCAGGCGCTATCTTAACTTTGTGTAGTAACCGGCATGCCGGTTACTTTATTTAATCTTTTGGACGGTCTAGTTTACTTTGGTTATTTCTTTTTTTTTTTAACTTAAATTTTAAGTATTAATTTTCGTTTAGAAATCGATAGTTGGCAATAGTTAGACATCGCTTTTGTGCCATCTCTAGTCGGCCCGCACGTGCATTATCTTTTAACCTCACTCTGCAGCAGATTGATAACCTCCCGCACATTGCAGGTTCTCTCCGGCGACACGGTAGTCATCCGCGCAACCAAGGGTGCCCCGCCTCCGGAGAAACAAATTACCTTCTCCCATGTTCTGGCCCCGAAGTTGGCCCGCCGTCCCGGCGCTGGCGGTGACGAGACCAAGGACGAGCCCTGGGCCTGGGAGTCGCGTGAGTTCCTGCGCAAGAAGCTGATCGGCGTTGAGGTGACCTTCACGTTCGACAAGCCCGCCAACTCGAACCGGGAGTACGGCTTCGTGTGGATCGGCAAGGACAAGGAGTCCGGCGAGAATGTGGTCGAGTCGATTGTGCGCGAGGGTTTGGTGTCGGTGCGCCGCGAGGGTCGACCGACCGCTGAGCAGCAAACCCTGATCGAGTTGGAGGACCAGGCACGAGCTGCTGGCCGCGGCAAATGGGCGTCCAACACGAGTCCCGCCGAAAAGGTTCGCAACATCAAGTGGGCCCATGAGAATCCTGCCCATCTGGTGGACATCTACGGAGGAAAGCCCGTCAAGGCCATCATCGAGCACGTGCGCGATGGTTCCACCGTCCGTGCATTCCTGCTTCCCGACTTCCACTACATCACGCTCATGATTTCGGGCATTCGGTGTCCCGGTGTCAAGTTGGATGCTGACGGCAAGCCCGACCTTAGTGTGAAGGTGCCTTTTGCCGACGAGGCCCGGTACTATGTGGAGACTCGCCTGCTGCAACGCGATGTTGAAATCCGGCTGGAATCGGTCAACAACTCGAACTTCATTGGGTCCATTTTGTACCCGAAGGGCAACATTGCGGAATCGCTTCTGCGAGAGGGCCTCGCCAAGTGTGTGGACTGGTCCATGGCAGTCATGAAGACGGGTGAGTTTGAAGTAATTTAAGCAAAACTTAGCCCCGCAGCTCGTTTGCACAGCACAGCACCGAATTGGTAAATAACCTTTTGTTGTGCTGTTCACTGTCTGCAATCGGTTGCTAAATTAAAGACGGACTCCAAGAATGTCGCGACATATGTTAATCGTTGCTGCGTTCATTTCACCCCGTCGACATTATCTATTTTAAATATATTAATTCATTTAAACCTAACTAATACACTCCTTCTCCGGGTCACCTTGCAGGTGCCGATAAACTGCGTGCCGCTGAGCGCATTGCCAAGGAGAAGCGCATCCGCCAATGGCAGGACTATCAAGCAAAAACACCCGCTTTTAACTCCAAGGAGAAGGACTTTGCCGGCATCGTAGTTGAGGTCTTTAACGGCGACGCTGTCAACGTACGCCTTTCCAACGGCCAGGTGAAGAAGGTCTTCTTTTCATCCATAAGGCCACCACGAGACCAGCGAGCGGTGGTTGGAACTGATGGAGAGGAAATCGTAAAGGCCCCGCCGCGCGGAAAGAACTACAGGCCACTCTACGAGATTCCGCACATGTTCGATGCACGCGAGTTTCTGCGCAAGAAGCTAATTAACAAGAAGGTTCAGTGCAATCTGGATTACATCTCACCGCCTCGCGAGAACTTCCCGGAGAAGTACTGCTACACCGTGTTGATTGGCGGCCAGAATGTGGCCGAGGCAATGGTGGCCAAGGGCCTGGCAACGTGCGTGCGCTATCGCCAGGACGACGATCAGAGATCTTCCGCTTATGATCAACTCATTGCTGCCGAACAGCAAGCTATTAAGGGGCTGAAGGGCTTGCATGCTAAGAAGGACAATGCCACGCTGCGCGTAAACGATCTGACTGTTGACCATTCCCGAATCAAGGTCCAATACTTGCCTTCATGGCAGCGTGCCCTGCGCTCTGAAGCCATTGTGGAGTTTGTCGCCAGCGGATCGCGTCTGCGTCTGTTTGTGCCAAAGGACAGCTGCCTGGTCACATTCCTCTTGGCTGGCATTTCCTGTCCGCGCTCTTCCCGCCCGGCGCTAAATGGAGTACCTGCCCAGGAAGGAGAACCATTTGGCGATGAGGCTCTCACCTTTACGCGGGAACGTGTCCTGCAACGCGACGTTTCGGTGCATATCGATACCACCGACAAGGCTGGATCCTCAGTGATTGGTTGGCTATGGACGGACACCGGTGCCAATCTGTCGGTGGCCCTTGTAGAGGAGGGTTTGGCGGAAGTCCACTTCAGTGCCGAGAAATCTGAGTACTTCCGTGTGTTGAAGAGTGCCGAAGACCGTGCCAAGGCCGCCAAGAAGAACATCTGGGCCAACTATGTGGAACAAGTGCCTGAGGAGAAAACTGTCGTCGAGGAGGAGAAGGAGGACAAGGTCGTAGTGGAGCGCAAGGTCAACTACGAGAACGTGATTGTCACTGAGATTACCGAGAATCTAACATTCTTTGCGCAGTCGGTGGAGAGTGGATCCAAGCTCGAAACCCTAATGGGTAAGCTTCATGCCGACTTCCAGTCCAACCCTCCCATCGCTGGATCGTACACGGCCAAGCGCGGTGACCTCGTGGCCGCCCAGTTTACTCTCGATAATCAATGGTACCGCGCCAAGGTGGAGCGAGTCCAGGGTAGCAACGCCACCGTCCTGTACATCGATTATGGCAACAAGGAGGTGAGTGTAGATCAGAGAGAGTGTAGAGACAGTAAAATCCGCAAGCTCCTTAGATCCGTTTCCGGCTTGAAGTGAAACGCATGAGTCATAAGCTTGCAACACCAAAAATATGCTTCTCGTGTGACTGTCATGTATGGCATGAGGGCGTGGCCCAAACCCTTCAGCTGCAACAAATGTGTCCTGTTTCCAAACTGTCTGGTTATTGCCTTCGAAAGTACAGAGGTCGCCCCATATTTTTTGGGGCAACCAACGTCGATAGAAGCGCTTTACTGACGTGCGAGGAGAGGATGCAGAGTAGCTGGGGACGTCCAAACCATGCAATTACTAACGTCCTCGAGTAGCAACACACCCACACCAGCCACCAATACATAGTTTTCTGGTTAAATCCTGGAGATTCTGATGTAACCTCTTCTGTATTTTTTTCAGACTCTGCCCACTAGCCGCTTGGCCGCCTTGCCCCCAGCCTTCAGCAGCGAGAAACCGTACGCCACTGAGTACGCTCTGGCCTTAGTCGCCCTGCCCACGGACAACGAAGACAAAGAGGAGGCTCTGCGTGCCTTTTCTGAGGACGTTCTGAACCACAAGGTCCAGCTTAACGTGGAGCTGAAGGTGCCCGGGTCGCCGAACTTGGCCACGCTACATGATCCGACCACCAAGGTGGACTTTGGAAAGCAGCTTGTCGCCGAGGGTCTGGTGTTGGCCGAGAAGCGTCGCGAGCGCAAGCTCAAGGACCTTGTGGACCAGTACAGAGCCGCGCAGGAGGCAGCACTGGCGGCGCATCTGGCCATCTGGAAGTACGGCGACATTACACAGGACGATGCGCCCGAGTTCCGCTAAAAGATGGCCATACAATAGGAGTAGGCCTGTGGCGTGGAGCGCGTTGCTAGCCGAAATGTTTGTCTGCCACATACCCGCCCTTTATATACATAACAAGAAGCAACAACTTAAAGAATATGAAATTACTAATTCTATCTATACACACCAATATATATGATGCATATACCACATTGGAGAACATACATGTAGTACATCTGTACATCTGAGCAATGGCATGGAAGATCACAGTACAGTACACTTTGTATGCTTTAAGCAGCTCGCAAATTATTACGAACTACTTGGGTTTTATTTTTTCAATACTGATCAAGATCCTTTAAATAAATATTTGACACAACCTAGCAGCAATTCGACCTTTTACAAGCGCCTGTCCTCCCCCCATAAACCATAATTATAACGGATGCGACGACAAAAATGTGTAAACCTCAAAATGTCTCTTAAATTTGCAGATTTATGTTATTGTAAACTGTTTTTGCATTACTGAGTAAATACAATTAAATAATTTTTTATAAAACTAGCTGGTCTTGAATCTCAAATGGGATTATTTTTGGGACTCTTTAGGGGGGAAATATTGGGGGTTTAGGATACATTTGTTTTAAAAGTTGTTAATTTAATGAGTCTTTGTAAGGGTCTAGTTTCTCTCAGTGCAGCGATTTAGAGTAACCAGATGCCCTTTTTGAGATTTTTTTTTTGAGACACGCCAAATTTGCATCTGGCAACACTGCTGCGCCAGTTATCAGAATTTTCGCTAGGCACCAGTGTTGTCAGGTTATGACCACCCGTACAAGCTAGATTCTGGATAAAAATAAGCTATAAATTAAAAAAAATAATATTAATTTAATTAAGTTAAATTTAAAAAATTAATTATTTTAAGCTCAGTAGCTTATTTGAAAATTTGGAAATGTACCTTTATGCGCAATTTTGTTTATTGAATGTTCTTAATTACAAAATCGTTCAACTTCACAAGAAAATCGTTTAAATTGCCAATTATGAAAGGGGGCTTATTTTTTTCACCGGTCTTTTTTGGAAGCACCTTAACTTTCTCGCTATGTTTATTTAACAAGATGATTTTATCGATTTCAGATTTTAAATCATTAATATTGAATATTGCGAATATATTATTTATTTTAATAAAATCAAATAAATAAATATTTTTATCCCGCAACATATGAGCACAAAACGTGTTAATTGTGAATTTCAGATGCTTTTCCCGTATTAAATATGCTTGGTCATGCATATAAGTTAGGAATAGGTTTTGTGTCATAAAAAATACAACAAATTATTTAATTGTTGCAGTGTAAAGTAAAAAATAAGTAAACAAATTACAAAAACAGCTAGAATAACGTCAATTTCGTATGGAAAAACACTATATTTCCCGCTAGCTGCTAGTTTTAAACCACCAGATATAGCGGGCAAATAGCTAAATTGGCAACGCTGCTAGGCACATCTTAAAACATAAAATCGATTTGTACTGCTATTTTTCTTTGTTTACTTTCCTTGTGCAAATTTGTATTAGGTACTTGAAAAAGCATACCTTTTGGTCGAATCGGAGCACTGGGGCTGTGGGAGCTGCAGTTCTATTGGTTTGCGCAGGCAAAATGTGAATTAACATGAGTGGCGAATCGATCGATTTTTGAGAGCGAAGTGGGAAAGTAGCGGTGTCTCAGCTCGGCCGTGTGTGTGAGTGTGTGTGTACTGCGCCCAACTAAAAGTTCAACGCCTAAAAGGGAATTGGAAATTGGAAAAATCAAATTTGAAAGCCACCAACTCCAACTCTTCGGCCATGGAGCATCCTTCCTCGTTGCCCGGCTACATTCGCGAGAAGCTCGCCGAATTGGATTTGGAGCTGTCGGAAGGTATGCCCGTTTTTTTCCTGTTCTGCATGCATGCAAAGACTGAAAATAATTGTGTAAAGTGAAATTCTGGGTAAAATTTGGGTAAAAAAAAGGACATAACCGAGTCACTCGATCCATCGTTAAAGTGCATGTGTCTAGACTAGAGCCAGACACATAGATACAAGTTCTGAGATACTTTTGTCCATTAAAGTTCTGTTCTTTTCTTTTTCAAAAGCATTCTCACACAGACACACACCAATTAAAGGAAAAGCGTGTGGGGGCAAGGCATCATAAATGCGTTTAATTGTGTTGCTATTTAATTTCTAAGCCGGCCACCGATTTATTAACTGTGATGAAACTTTGTCTTCTATATTTTCAGGCGACATCACGCAGAAGGGCTATGAAAAGAAGCGTGCGAAGCTCTTGCAGCCATTCCTGAAAAAGCATGAAGGTATGAGAGCTTTTTGAACAATTTGTATTTCTTTTTTTCGAGTGCTCATTTTCTGCCTATTTCCATGGACAGTCGAGAAGGCGAAGAGTACGCCGCCACCGCCATATTACAACGTCAAAGATGCCAACAACAGCAACAACAGTCATGGCCACGGAAACATTAACAACGACGGAGTTGTGGTCTCCAGCGAGGGCTACAGCTATGTGACCGAAGTACCGTCGCTATCATCCTCACAGCAAAGACATTCCAAAAAGATTGACCATCACCAGTCGTCCTCCGCTAACTCTTCTTCATCGACGGCTCAGGGCGGAAATGTCGGCGGGACTCCCGGCTATGAGAATATGCGCCCACAAGGCGGGGCAGTCGGCGATCCCGGATATCAGAACACACGCGAGCCCAGTGGTTTCCAGAATCAGGCCCTCTCATCGACAAACAATAGTAGTCAGCATCGGCAGCGACGCACACAGCGAAAAGTAACGCACAATGAGAAACGCTATCATTCGGGTAAATAGGAGCCATCATTCCATATCGTTCACTGAAATATATATTCGTTTCATTCGCAGAGGTACGACAGGAGGCTGTACAGCAGGCCCTTGCTGCTCTCAAAGGTCGGCCAAAGCCCAGCCTCCCCATGCCCTCGAAGCGCACATCTGTCCTCAATCGAAGCCCCGGGTGCAACGATGAGCTGGACTCATCGACAGATGACGAGTCCATTCCCGAGGAGACCATTTCCCCCGACAAGGAGTACAACTACCCACGTGACCATATAAGCAACAGCATTCTTCCGCCCGAGCCCATTATAAAGCCACCAGTTCGTGAATCATCGATGAGCTCACAGCAGCAGCACACGAGGCTCGATGCAAAGCAGCAGGCCCAAGCGCCAAGTCAGAAGTATACATCATCGAATAGTGCCCCAGAGAGGCGACCACCGCAAAACCTGCCGCCTCTGGTGAGTACCTACTTGTAGTTATGAAAGTTGTCAAGGCAAAACAGAGGTCGCGCCTGATTCTACTACTAGATAAGCGTTGGTACTTGGTATCCCCATTAATATAACCTTTTTTGTGCAGCCCACATCTGACACTTCGAGCACGGACTCCCCTCCCATTGCGTATAAGCGAGAGAATGACTTTTCTGACAAAGCGTTCAAGCAGAAGCACTGTAAGTAATTGAACACAATACAATGAAGCGCAAATGGAGTTGATTAGCAATGTTTTGTGCTTGCACTTGTTTACTTGTTGTTTGCCTGTGCAAAGTACAGAGGGGGTGCGAGCACAATCAACTAAATTTAACTGCATTATATCTTTGAGTGTGGTTAAGCTGTAAATGTAATGCATTAATTGTTGCTCTTTCTTCAGACAACGCTCCTGACATAACACAGTTCAACAACGCCCATCGTGCCGCCGACCGGGTTACACGATACGTAAACGTGTCTCAGAACGAACTGAGCGAAACGGATGCCAATGGAAAGTGGAAGGTATCGGCCAAAATCCAACAACTCCTTAACACCCTTAAGAGACCAAAGCGAAGACCTCTGCCCGAGTTCTACGAAGACAACGACATTGAGCTTGAGATCGCTGCGAACACCAAGGACCCAAATGCTCCCAAGCCGGAGGGCAGCACCATGACTCCCGTACAGGGCGAGCAACTGTCCATTCCGGCCGGACTTCCGCGATCCCTGGAATGCGCACTGCAGCGCTATGGCACAAATTCCTTTAAGAGCCCCATGGCCACTGTCCTTGATCCCAATGGCAAAATTACAACCACTTTGACCTACGGCAAGCTGCTGTCGCGAGCACAAAAAATTGCATACGCTTTATCCACGAAAATATTCAGCAAGGGTCCCGAGCAGGTGACCCTCAAGCCGGGGGATCGCGTGGCTTTAGTCTATCCTAATAATGATCCTTTGAGGTTGGTAAAAGAGTCGAGTTTAAAGTGGAGATGAAACTAATGACGAATCGCTTTCAGTTTCATTACTGCCTGGTACGGTTGCATGTTTCGGGGCTTGGTGCCCCTGCCGATAGAGCTGCCACTTTCTAGCTCGGACACACCGCCCCAGCAGGTGGGATTCTTGTTGAGCTCTTGCGGCATAACTGTGGCACTCACCTCGGAGGCGTGCCTGAAAGGTCTTCCAAAATCCACGACTACCGGAGAAATAGCTAAATTGAAGGGTTGGCCGCGATTGCAATGGTTCGTAACTGAGCACTTACCCAAGCCGCCCAAGGAATTTAATGTGGGCAATTTACGGGTCGATGACTCGGCCGCAGCTTATATAGAATACACGACTGATAAGGAAGGCAGTGTTATGGGTAGGTAGCAAGTTGATTCTGCCCCAAGCAGCTGTTCAAATGATTTCTATTTCTGTTTTCCAGGTGTCACTGTTACGCGTGTGTCCATGATTAACCATTGCCGGGCTCTGACTATGGCTTGCCACTACACGGAGGGCGAGACCATTGTCTGTGTTCTGGACTTCAAGCGTGAAGTTGGACTGTGGCATGCGGTATTGACTTCGGTTCTAAATGGTATGCACGTCATTTTCATACCCTATGCGCTGATGAAGCTGCGCCCCTCCAGCTGGATGCAGTTGATAACCAAGCATCGGGCTTCCTGCTGCCTGGTTAAGAGTCGTGACTTGCACTGGGGCTTGCTGGCTACAAAGGACCACAAGGATATATCCCTTTCATCGCTGCGAATGCTATTGGTGGCTGATGGTGCAAACCCCTGGTCGCTGTCGTCCTGTGACCAGTTCTTGAGTGTTTTTCAAGCAAAGGGATTACGCTCAGACGCGATTTGTCCATGTGCCAGCAGCTCTGAAGTATTTACAGTTTCTCTTCGTCGGCCTGGTCGTGGATCCTGCGGCTTCAGCCCGTCCGCCACCGGGCGCGGTGTACTGTCCATGGCAGCACTGTCGCACGGTGTGGTAAGAGTGGACAGTGAGGATTCACTTACGTCGCTCACACTCCAGGACTGCGGCCAGGTTATGCCTGCAGCACAAATGGTAGTCGTGCGGTCCGAGGGAGCTCCGGTGCTTTGCAAGACCGACCAGGTTGGCGAAATATGCGTTACCAGTGGCTCCACAAGCGCCAGCTACTTTGGTCTCGATGGCATGACGAACTCCACATTCAAAGTTCAGCCTTTAATTGAGGAATTCGAGCCGCCGAAGGATGGAAATGGCACGGTGAATGTGATTTCGAAGCCGATTGGCGAAGAATTTTACGTGCGGTCGGGACTCCTTGGATTTCTGGGTCCTGGGGGCTTGGTTTTCGTTTGTGGCTCCCGCGACGGCCTCATGACGGTTACTGGTCGAAAGCACAATGCGGACGACATCATAGCCACAGTATTAGCGGTAGAACCGATGCGCTTCATTTACCGAGGACGGATAGCAGTGTTTAGCATTAAGGTACTCCGCGACGAGCGCGTATGTGTCATCGCAGAACAGCGTCCCGATTGCTCGGAGGAGGAGAGTTTCCAGTGGATGTCGCGCGTCCTTCAGGCAGTCGATTCCATCCATCAAGTTGGCATTTATTGTCTGGCACTAGTGCCGCCCAATCATCTGCCGAAGACACCGCTCGGAGGCATACACTTGTGTGAGGCGAGGCGCAGGTTCCTGGAGGGATCGCTTCACCCAGCCAATGTGCTGATGTGTCCCCACACATGTGTTACGAATTTGCCAAAGCCACGGGAGTTGCACCAAGGTGAGTTCCACTGAAGATTCTCACTGAATTGTCTGTGTTTTATTAATTGGCTCTGTTGGACTTTCTATGCTTTCGTTACCTTATTAAAATACAAATATTGCTTTCCTCTATTTTTAACCACCAACAACACTACAACAATGCTGCGATTACTTCTATGACCACAACCACACTCACCGCAAAACAATAAATAACGACACACTCTGTATAATATGAACAAAACACAACGCCAACATAACTAATAATTGCTTAAATTAATCATTTTCGTAATGAATCCCTGTAAAAATCGACAAATCATTCAACTACTACTAACTAACCATCCCCAAAAACCAATAAAAGGTGTGCAAACTGCCGCAAAATTAAGCTCATCATCTGGATGTGGTATTACAGACACGGGTGTAGGACCAGCCTCCGTGATGGTTGGCAATTTAGTGCAGGGTAACCGTCTGGCTGAGGCCCACGGAAGGGACGTTGGACTGGCCGAAGACTGTGAGCGTAAGGTTGGTAGTATCTGTATACCGAGGAAGTCAGCGTTTTGATCTTTCAATTCTCGATCTATGCACACAGCCGCAACTCATCACGGGCGTTCTGCGTTGGCGTGCAAACACCTCTCCGGATCACATAATATTCACACTGCTAAATTCCAAGGGTAAGCTTTTGTCTCTCCCAACGATTGTGTGACCGATTAAACGAGACTTGTCTCTCTTTCAGGTGCCATTGCCAAAACTCTAACATGCTCCGAGTTGCACAAGCGTGCAGAGAAGATAGCGGCGCTTTTGCAGGAAAGAGGAAGGATTGAGGCAGGAGATCATGTTGGTAAGAATCAGGATCCAAACCTAAAGAAGTATGTGTTAAATCGAAACTTAATCTGTTTTTTCCAGCGCTCATCTTTCCACCGGGACTGGACTTGTTGTGTGCGTTTTATGGATGCTTGTATTTGGGAGCAATACCGATTACCATTAGACCGCCGCATCCGCAAAATTTGAATACCACGCTGCCCACTGTTCGCATGATTGTTGACGTCTCAAAGAGCGGCATCGTGCTCTCCATACAACCGATTATTAAGTTACTAAAATCGCGGGAGGCGGCCACCTCGATTGACCCGAAAACCTGGCCACCCATTTTAGATATAGATGACAACCCGAAACGCAAATATGCCGGCATTGCTACGGTCTCCTTTGACTCGAGCGCCTACTTGGACTTCAGTGTGTCAACCTGTGGACGTCTCAGTGGTGTCAATATAACGCATCGGTAATGACTCACAGATTTCAACAAGAAACGTGTATTTTCCAACTAAAAAGTATTTTGTCATTCAACAGATCTCTCTCTAGTCTGTGTGCCAGTTTAAAACTGGCCTGTGAGCTGTATCCCTCTCGCCACGTTGCGTTATGTTTGGACCCCTACTGTGGTCTTGGGTTCGTGATGTGGACCCTCATTGGCGTCTACAGTGGCCATCACTCAATACTTATCGCGCCCTACGAAGTTGAGGCTAATCCCAGCCTTTGGCTGTCAACGCTCTCGCAACATCGTGTCCGCGACACCTTCTGCTCATATGGCGTAATCGAACTGTGCACCAAGGCGCTTAGTAACTCCATTCCCTCTCTGAAGCAGCGGAACATTGACTTGCGTTGCGTGCGAACGTGCGTGGTGGTTGCCGAGGAGCGGCCCAGAGTGCAGCTGACTCAGCAGTTCTGTAAGCTATTCCAAGCTCTTGGCCTGAACACTCGCTGTGTGTCCACTTCATTCGGATGTCGGGTGAATCCAGCCATTTGTGTGCAAGGAGCTAGCTCCGCTGAGAGTGCCCAGGTGTACGTGGATATGAGGGCACTGCGAAACAATCGTGTGGCGCTGGTTGAGCGTGGTGCGCCAAATTCACTGTGCGTAATCGAATCTGGAAAACTGCTGCCCGGCGTAAAGGTCATAATAGCTAATCCCGACACCAAGGGTCACTGTGGAGACTCGCATTTGGGTGAAATTTGGGTAATCATTCATGAAACTCATCTCAACACGTCTTAATTACCTTTTTCTCTCTCAGGTTCAAGCACCGCATAATGCAAACGGATACTTTACCATTTATGGAGACGAAACCGACTACAATGACCACTTTAACGCCAAGCTGGTGACTGGAGCTACTTCTGAGCTATATGCACGTACCGGATACTTGGGATTCTTGCGCCGCACCGAATGCTCACAGGCCGCCTCGTTACTGGACGAGACCACACCGAGTGTGGCTAGTCGCGACAGTGATACCGAGTCCCTGAACTCCATTAGCCAACTGCAATTGAACTTCTCGAATGCCTCGTTGGGCGGAAACTCTGAGCAGAGCCTAATTGGCGGTGCAGGCAATCCAAATGATCAAGAACTGCACGATGCAGTGTACGTGGTGGGAGCAGTCGATGAAGTGATCTCTTTGCGTGGAATGAACTATCATCCAATCGATATCGAAAATTCCGTGATGCGCTGCCACAAGAAAATTGCCGAGTGGTAAGGAGGATATACATTTGCTACCGATATCAACGCTAATTAAACACATTTTTCCTGCAGCGCCGTCTTCACCTGGACTAATTTATTAGTGGTAGTCGTCGAGTTGGATGGCAATGAATCGGAAGCCTTGGACTTGGTTCCCTTGGTCACAAACACAGTATTAGAAGATCATCAGCTAATTGTAGGCGTTGTAGTCGTTGTCGATCCAGGTTTGTATTGTTGTCGAGAATCGTATCGAGCTTATCAAAGACTTGCAAATATGTTTTTGATAACAATTGTTTGTTTGCAGGTGTGGTGCCTATTAATAGTCGCGGCGAAAAGCAACGGATGCATTTACGGGACGGCTTTCTGGCCGACCAGTTGGATCCCATATACGTAGCCTATAACATGTAAATACACACACAATTATTCTTATGATACAATCGCCACTACGTAAAGGGAAGACGTAAGCAACGCCGTTTCTCTCCCTATCATTCGCAATCCACTATCACAATATTTAAACAAGGCTCATTTCGGTTTGGATCGCCCAAATAATTGCACATTTCCTCTAAGAATATTAGCATAGTAGCATAGATGGTAAACAATTCTTACAATAAATGGACTATTTAACTTTATATGACCATATAAGACAACAAACATTTAATATTTATTTACAAATATAAATAAACGATTTGTATGCATATTTATGTGTTTATGGCTACGTCAAAGAACAAACATTTTATTCATTAAAATAGGAATACATAATGGATTCTGCGAGCTATATATTGAGCGTCCTATCGTTAACATTTCTTATTCATCTACATCCAAACGTTGGCAACGCTTAAATTAGTGTGTATATTATCTTAGAGCTATGTAGGATTGTTATTTTTACTTAGTGATTGCAACTCGGTGCCTCGAATTTCGTGGGAGCCCCGATCGTACCACCAACGTAGAATAATGGTGCGTCGCCTGCGCACAACCAGGAATATAAGCAATACCCAGACTCCCTGGAGGCCATTCACCATGTCGCAAAGTAGCAGGTAATTCGATTTGGAGCCTGAGTAAAAGGTAACTATTTCGAGAAGCCAGCTTATCACCATAATTATTCCAAGGAGACTGACGCACTTGGCACTGTTTGAAAAAGGGAATCAAAGTTTTTTCAAGTTGTTAAATAATGAAGCCACCAAAATGTACTCACTCCTTTTTAACATCTTCGTATTTCTGCTGATCGAACCTCTCGTTGTTTCGGTAAATAGCACTCTCTTCGCCTTCAGCCTTGGCATATCCGTTGATGCGTTGGAAACCAAAGAACGATATGATGTTGATCTGGTGAGAGTACGATACGCTAATTGAGTGTGTTTACGTTTTTAGTCAAGAGAAACCTACCAGAAAACTTAGGAACAAGACGGTGGACACTGGAGGTATGAAGTAACGCTGGGAGTCGCGTATTGATTCCGTGAGACCCTGCAGGAAGTACGACGGCATTCCCGGCAATCCCTTTTGCACTGTCATGGCCACTATGGTGGCCGGTCCGGTGAAGGCGAAAATACAATAGCACGCAAAGTTGAAGACCGCCCAGGACTTGGTCAGCTGAACGCAGCAAGGCAACTTGTACCACACATTAAGAAGAACGTTGAAGCATATGCAGAGATACCAGAAGAAGTAGCTCAAAATGAAGAACTGTATGACGTAGCCTATGAAGCCGGTGTTCGATATTCCGTAGATGTGCACAACAGAGTGCACAAAGTATCCCGAAGCCAGGCACAAGGACATCAAGCTCAGCGAAAGGCCATGCAGATTTCGCAAAAGACGAAGAGACATGTGCAAATAACTGACCAGCAGTAGACAGGGCATCGAAATTAGCATCAAAACAGCAACGAAAATTACCTTCAAGGAAGTACTTCATGGGTGAGTATCGATGGATTACAATAAGCTTAATATGTTACTAACCTTGGCGAATGCAATTTGCTCTTCGACCTGAGTAACGCATGTGAAGGCAAACAGATTTCCGGACTTGTCAACATCCAGACAGTAATTCTGTTCGACTGTATACGATTCGTTGCCAAACTTGTCGATGATCAACAAGGATCCGTCCTGCAGCACGAAGAAAGCATCCTCCTGATCGTCATATTGAAGCGAGCTAAACTTGTATTTGGATAAGTGATCAACTTGATTGTATATCTAATTCAAGCTATATCCATACCTGTTGCAGGGATTCCCAATCTCATAGGACAGAGAGGTCGGAATTTCCAGATCCTCGATGCAGTTATCAAACAGAACCGCTGTTATTATGGTCGGTTCAAAGTTCACCACGGCGCTGTCGCACATTGAATCGCTTTGGTTCTCACGATATATGTCCAAGTTCTCCCCATGTGGGCAGCATTTTCGCAAACGTGACGAGTCCTTTGCTATAGGCTGCATCCTATATTTTTCACGCTGCGAACAATCGGCCGGCTCGGCTGCCTTTTGAGGAGATACATCAACGGCTGGAAGCTTATTGGTTGTTGCTGTTGTCACAACCTGCTCTGTTGAGGAACTTTCGTGTGGAATAGTAGTAGGAATTGTGGCATTCAAGACCTTACTGGACGTGGGACTTTCTGTCCCGTTCAGATGTGTACTGCAATGCAGCGAAAAATAAATAAAATAAAATGTAGAGTTGTTTGTAGAGCTTCTTACCTTGACAAATCTAAATCGTTCGAATCCACAGATCCATTGGTGGCTTGTGCCGCAGCCTCTGAATAGCTGCATATCGCCTTTAGACTTATAAGCGCTAAGATGACTCTCCAAAACCATAAACTCATCTTTCTTATCTTTGTCTACACTAAAACCAAAAAAAAAATTGGTGAATGAAACTATAAAACTTAATATTTAAGCCCGAAAATGGGTTCACTTATTGAGTATTGCATGCTCTTTGAGACAGGTATGTAAACAACCATTATGTGTGTGCGCTGGTCGTTAAAACAGGGAGATATGCATTTATCTTATCTGTAAAAATCCAGGCAGGTGAGAGCTTTCCTCTCTTCTCTTCGCTCTATCAATATCAAGCACATGACGTCAGATTAATGTGTAAGCGCCGCACTGGTAGCAGGTTGCTTCCCACGTTCTTTAAACTGAATCAATTTCGTGGAAATAAATCGTTCACGAACCTGCAAAACTCTGTATGAAACGAACACTCATATAGGTGTGTGACAAAACTTTAAAGAATGCACTAAGTTTTAAGCAAGCGACGTCTTAAACAAAATGTTAACTTTTAGAACGGACTTTGGTGTTTTAAAAAACTCGGTTACATGCTGAATGGAGTTTAAAAAATTATGCGTTCGTTCACTGGTAAAACTTATTTATTAGGAATGCAACCGCCGTGGTTGATTAATAAATTAATACTAGCGAATAAACAGTCCGCATTCTGCCATTGTATCGGTCGGTTGGTGTTGCTGATAAGATAGCAATGTGAAACAGGGCTACAAAATCAAGAATTTCTTTGAAACTGATCAGTGTACAAGGAATTTTTAAAGATTTTCCCTAAAATTACACAATTTTGCTTGCAAGCTGTTCACTTACACTTTCTAAATATAATGCCAAAGTATAAATAATAGTCAAAATTAGGGACCATGTCATCTAAATTTTATTGAAATAATTTCTTAAAATATATTCGATTAATTGTATTGAAAGTATCCTTTTTCTACCAAATATTGGAATAATAAGTTTTAGAATATTTTTCAATATCAAGACATAAGTCACAGCAGGTAATGGGAAAACAAAGCATCTTAACATTTTCCACATTTAAATTACAACGACTTGGCGCCATAATTTAAAACGAAGCCATCATAACGATTTATTGTAAATATCGATAGGAACGATGCCGATATCTCGTAGCAACCATTACAAAAATAGTACACAAACCGACCGACAGAGGTCGCTTGCAGCATCAAGAAATAGAAAAGCCGCTGTGATTGGTCGAACTGTACACAGTTATGTTCGGAAGTGATGGCAAAACATGGACGTTTGTGAGCTCCAATGTTTTTAATATATTTTAATCAAATTTCTTGCTAAAACCGCGGTGATAAAGGTAAACTTAGATTTCAAATATTATTTATATATTTTCACAAGCTATAGAAAAAAGTGCGCAGTGAACAAAAGTGAACAAAAACCAAAGCAGCGTTTGAACATTTTGAAAACATCGATGTATCGATGATCCGACCATGTTTCTTCCATCTCTGATCTAAAATGTTAGGTAAAAGGCTCCTCGCTCTTAGAAGATAGTTAAAAATACTTAATATTGGTGTGTTAAAAACTCGGCAATTGTTTCTCAATATGCGGGGTAATGTGCAGTGATAACTCGTGTTGTGTTTTGACAGAAAACTGAACGTTTTCGCAGACGGGAAAATTTTCACAGTCTTTAAATGGCGGACAATGTGCGTTGGCTTCATTTCCTCGCACACATACATACAGGCAATTCTGTACTGTACAAATTCAGCCTTCTCTTCTTTTAATATATTAAATCAGAACTATCATCCTTAATAGAACGGGGCTTGTTTTGGCGGGTTTTTGCTGTACCGAAATATCTTGCAGCTCCCGTTGAATTCCCGAAAAAGTGAATAGCGAGCAATTAGCCATTGTGAATCTGATCGATTTTTTCCCTGTATGTGCCACCGAGCAAATGTGTGTTTGAGTGTGTCCGTAAATGGCTGGTGGCAGTGAGAAGCGGCCCGCAACCCGCAAGCAGAAGCAGAAGCAATTTGCACTAAACAGCTCAATTCTTGTGTTCCAGATCTAATGTGCAGCTCCGGAGTGATAAAACGGAACCGTCTCTGAATACAGCCGCACCCACGCGCAAGAAACAGGAAGCCAAATCACAATTAACAGCCTAAACAGAGGGAAAACAATCGAAATGAGCGGCCGCGGTAGCCGTAAACGTGGTCGGCCGCCAAAGACGCCGAACGAGCGGGCGTCAGGACGATTTAGCTACCAACTGCTCAAGAAGCCCAAGTACCTCAGCGAAGGTAAGTCGCAGCCCAGCACTCCGTCAGCCTCCCGGGGCATTTCCCCGCAGAGCGACGAGGGCAGCCGGAGCAGCCACAACAATCACAACCGCAGCAGTCGAGGAAGCGCCGCCAAGAGGGGACGCGGACGCAAGTCAACTGTGCAACCCAATACAAGCAGCTACGCCGGCAGGAAAGGTAATTGTTGTTACTTATTGTTGTTGTTTTTGCTTACCTTTTAAGTGTGCATGAAAACATGAAAACAGACAATGTTTTAATAAACCGTTTCCGGTCGCAGTTTAGTCCTGTAAAAAAATATCAGAAAATTAACTAAAATAATCAAGTGAGACAACAGTTTCTCTTGTTTTTTAAGAAACTATTTACTCGGATTCCTATATCCTTCAGATGTTTAGCCTCATGGCACTTAGTTATTATTATTAATTATTTTTTGCACTTTTTAAATGTTTGTAACGTTAGCTTAGTATATTTTAAAGCTGTCAGAAAATTTATGTCAAACTGTAAATTGTTTACAAACTTTGGCTCTCCGCAGTAAGCTGTCTTTCTTGTTTGAACAAGATTTTAAGAAGCATTGCTTTGATTCTGTTATATTGCTTTGATTCTGTTATATTGCTTTGATTCTGTTATATTTTTATATCAATTGAAAGTTTTGGTTTGGAAAGGGGGCTCAGATCTGTCATCAGTATAACGGCAAATGCCAAAATACAAAAAAGATAAAAAATATATGTCAAAAAATGTCAGGCTATATTTCATGCAATCGCTTGAGAGGTAAATGCTGAAATAAAAATAATTTAATAACTCTATATCTGTTTTTATAGGGTACGAGTCAGAATATCACTACGGGTCGGACTTCGGAGATTCGGAAGAAGACAAGTCAGAAAATGAGGACGATATGCTACTCACCCCCAGCGATGATGAAAGTCTGGACGCAGCAAATGAAAGTGAATCCGAGTTCTCCGTGTGCAGTTTCAATCAAAGCGGAGCTGGCCGACCCCCACGTCCACCCAGCCCGGAACCCGTATGGCTGCAAGAAGGGCGGCAGTATGCAGCGCTGGAACTGCCGGAGTCTTCGGAGGATTTGTCCATAGCTAATGCCCACGTTTTGCGCGCCCTTAGTATCTATGAAGTACTTCGACGTTTCCGCCACTTGGTGCGCCTGTCGCCATTCCGATTCGAAGACTTTGCCGCGGCGCTTGCGTGTGACGAGCAGAGTGCTTTACTGACGGACATTCACATAATGCTGCTGAAGGCGATCCTGCGAGAGGAGGACGCGCAGGGCACACATTTCGGGCCGCTGGATCAAAAGGATACGGTTAACATCAGTCTGTATCTGATAGACACCATAACGTGGCCGGAGGTGTTGCGCAGCTACGTGGAAAGTGACAAGACATTCGATCGGAATGTGTACCACATTTTGAGTAGAACAGAATACCCCTACACGGCCATTGACAACCGTCTCGAAGTGCTCCAGTTTTTGGCAGACCAATTTCTAACTGCCAATTCCGTTCGCGACGTAATGCTCCAGGAGGGGCCGATCCACTACGATGATCACTGCCGCGTATGCCATCGTCTCGGTGACTTATTATGCTGTGAAACCTGCCCGGCCGTCTATCACTTGGAATGCGTGGACCCACCAATGAATGACGTGCCAACTGAGGACTGGCAGTGCGGACTCTGTCGATCACACAAGGTCAGTGGTGTAATTGACTGCGTGCTTCCCCAGGAAAAGCAGGGGGTTCTCATCCGACACGACAGTCTGGGTGTTGATCGTCATGGCCGCAGATATTGGTTCATTGCACGCCGCATCTTCATCGAAGATCAAACGGACTGCAGCTGCTGGTACTACAGCACGACCAGTAAGTTGAAATTGCTGCTCAATCGACTGGACCCCGAGGAACTGGAAGCCCGTCTGCATGCCCAGCTGATGGAGCGCAGGGATGAAATTGAGCGGCAAATGAAGCTGACCGAGACGCTAACTAATGAGCACAAGCACACCAAGCGAAGTCTGATTGAGATTGAACAAGAGGCTACAAATGAACAAATTGAGAAAGAGGCACTGGACGCGGCAGGTGAGGAGGGCGATGCCAAATCTGAGGCAGAGGGTACAAAGAAACAGGAGGAAACCAAAATGGTCACGCGACAGAAGTCAAATCAGTTGAGCAACGGCACGCTTTACTTTAAGCTTGGAATGGAGCAAGGATTCAAAAATTATATCAATCAGTATTCCACAAATCCCATTGCATTAAACAAGCCGCAGCGAAACGAGGAGCGGGACAAGCGCCGTCATCTGTCTCACAAATTTTCGCTGACAACTGCCTCTGACTTCAAGTGGATTGGCATTACCATGGGATCAACCGAGAATATGATCACAACACTCAGGCAAACTCTGATCAACTTTGAATCGAATATAGCAGCCCCTTTCCTAAACCCCAACTGGGTGGTTAATAAGAAAGTCTGGAATAATGCTGTCCTGAACGCCCGGCGCCCAACAGATTTTGCGGCTGTGCTGTTGCTGTTCCAAGCATCCCTGAAGAGCGTTGTTTTCGCCAATGTTTGGCACGAGCAACTGGGCCACACAACGCTCCAGCGCATAACCAGTGGCGAGCGAGAGGAACGAAAGAAGCTGGAGAAGCGAGAGAAACGGGAGAGGGATGACGAGGAGGAGCGAAACCGCTTGGCTTTCAACTACATCAAGTATTCCCTCGGTCTCAAGCACCAAGTCTGGAAGCAAAAAGGTGAAGAGTATCGTGTCCACGGACAGTGGGGCTGGCTCTGGCTCTCAAGCAGCCGGCGCTGCGGTGTTCGTGCCCGACGAGCTCAACCATTGGTGCACAACAGAGTGTACGTACATTACACCATGGGGGAAGAGAAGGCCGTCAATGAAATCATATTGGTTGACCCACGGACGCAGCGCTTTATGCAGCAATGTGAGTCGAGTAATGTCGATGGTCAGGTGTGCCATTACTTACCGGAGCAATATACGAACGTAAAAGTAATTGAGGACGTTAAGGACAAGGTTAAGGGACATATAGATGTGAGCAAAGCCCTCAGTGCTCCAGGCCGAATTTACTACCCAAAAGTGGCTCGAAAATGTCGGTTGGACGATCTATTGGAGCGCCGGATGAAATTGGCGGAGGTCGAGGAGCAAATTGCTGGCAAAGTCGACGCCGATCTGAAGCCACTGGTAACTTCGTACACCCCAGTTGCAGCGAACAACAAGCAAACGTACCTGGAGAAGCGTCTACTTCGCCTAACTGAAGTCGCGGCCAAAGGTGGTCCTGCCAACGTAAATCTTGAGCTTGTCAACTCACTTGCTAAGCAAATCCAGACGGTGCGCCTGCAGTTCAGTCAGCTGAATCGTTTCGCCAAGACTTTCCGATGCTACACAAAGGAATGCAACACAAACTCAAATGCTGTATCTCAAATAACACAAAATACTTGCTACTCGCCGTTGTGCCTCCAGAAAGCGCGGGCCAAGAAGGAACTCCTACTATTGCTGCGAAAGGCGCACACTGCGGGGAATGGCTCGAAGGAGACTGTCGCGGCCATATTGGGAGCCGTCAAGAAACCCTCTATTCTCGAGCAGAAGCTCACAGAGGGCAAGAGGGACTCGGCCCAGCTTGCTTCGGATGAAGCGGAAGATGGAAAGTCACCAGAATCCGAGGCGCCGCTGGATTTACTCCACGACTGGGAGCAAGCGAGATCACATGCTGTACAGTTTACAGATGAATACTTAACCGAGTTCTTGTTGCGGGAACCCGACTCAGCCAACGCAAAAGTTAAGGAGGAGGATATTCCCAGTACCGGCAGTAATACTACTCCTGACTCGGATAAAATGGACTACATCGAGAGCATGGACGTTTGCAGCAATGTTGAAATCGAGAGCACTGAAGACTCCATAGTTGCTGGGCTAACGGCCGCTTGTGCTGGTGGTAACCCAGAAGATGTTGACATGACTCCCGGGTGGCGAAAAAAGCGCAACCCGAAATCTAAAAAGACGTATATTGGCACCAAAGATGTCTTGGATCAAACGTTGGACAAGGACATACCGCTCAACAAGCAGAATCGCAGGTTTCCCATCACTCCTCGTCCAGTGAAGCGTGAGTGTGTAAAGAAGTATGAGCGGGAGTATTATGAGAATGGAACGGAACGCGTATATTCGCCAAACTCTCCTCGGGGTCGTGTCTACCTCCTCAATGACGCAGCCAAACTGTATGAGCAAGCAGTGAAAACCGAGGACAAGGCAACCATTTCCAAGAAGCCAGCTTATTCGAGGTATCCTCTCATTTCCACTTTCCTCACTCACAAAAAGAAGCGTAGCCTCTTGGTGCTGCCGCGCTTCGAGCTTCTCAAGTTGGCGCGACTTGGCGGAAAATCCGCCGCCAATGGTTTCCATCACGCTGCGAAAAACAACACTATATGGCAATACCAATGCTCCCGTCCCCTGTTTCGAACATGCTGGTCCTATCGAACGTCCAACGCCACAACTTTGGCCAGCCTGGCCCTTCAGCTGCGAATATTGTGGTCTTGTCTCCGCTGGGACGACATGATAGCGAAGCCACCGTCCGCAGATGGCAAGCATCAGGTGACGACGGAAACTGAGATCGTCACCTTGGAGTTGCTTAAACTGCGCCACGCAGGCCGGTATGGTGAAAAGACGAGCTATTTACGGCGTAAAGTTGTCATCCCACTTGAAATGCCAAAAACTATTAGAGGTAAGTGTACTGAATACAATTTCAAATTTATTGTTTAGACACAAATCTAGATAAATGTAGGTAGCTGACTCACACATACAATAATATATATTTTGTCTTCCCTTTGCATCTCTTCCCACCCGCAGAAGTAACATCAATAAGGTCTGGACTGCGAAAACGAAAGCGTGCCGAGTCGCCTCAGCCAACTGAGCCGCAAATTAGCGAGGAATGGGTCGAGGAAGACAAACTGGAATTGTGGGAAATCAAATTCATTGGCGAGAAACAGGAAAAGGCACGGCTGTCGACAGTGACGCGGTCCGTGGCATCCCGACAGATAGAAGCAAGTGGCAATAATGGTCAAAGCACTTCGAACAATGAAACTCCCAGTGGCTCCGGCCGTGTCCAATTGGCTCCCAAATCGAGCGAAGATGTTAAAGAGAAAATGGAACAGCAACTGAAATTGCAACGCGCTGTTCACCAGCAGCGAAAACTGGTCGGCAGTGGCGAGACCACTCGTTCCATGACGCCAGGTAAAAACAAGCTTTCAACAATGAAAAATCCGTCTAAGCATATCTTATCTTTACAGTCAAGGGGCAGGTTATTGGCAGCAGGCGCGTCATTGTAAAGAATCCCGATGGCACAACTCGAATTATTCAGCAGGCGGTGACACAAGTGGCTCGCACACCAGCTGGAAACACATCGGCGGCATCTGGTTCCTCTGCTGTAGCTAGCTCGTCTAGCGCGCAATCTACACCGTCTACCCCCACTCCCCACAAAGTGCAGATCATAAGAGGACCAGATGGTAAAGTGAGTGTTCGCGGACTAAACCCTGGGCAGCAACTTGTGCAGATGCCAGACGGTAAACTCCATGTACTCACTACCACAAGTACATCATCCAATTCATCGACGCAAGGTAAGTCTAATGTGTGATTAATTCACCTGTTTTTACAAGGCCTGTTTATAAAGTATAACTTTATTTATAATAATAATGTCTTATTGCAGGAAACAAAATCAAAATGCCCATTAAGGCTGTATCGACTCCTTCATCACCAGCAGCAACATCAACAGCAACTGCCACCACACCTGGCACTCCTCTGATCAAACAGATCGCGGTTAAGCATGTCACGAAAACGGCCGGAACCCAATCAATGGCTTCGTCGCAACGGGTCGCCTTACCGCTGGCTCAAATAAAGAATAAACTATTGCTGGCCCAGCAGCAGCAACAAGCAGCCGCTTCTGGCTCAGCTACATCATCGCCGTCCCTACAAAAGACAGTGTCGAAGGTGGTTAGCACGGCTGCAACTGGCCAAAACATGCAACAAGTTTTCGTCCAATCTGGATCTAAATTTGTGGTTGGCCAAAATGCTCAGGGACAAAAGGTTATCATATCCACATCGTCTGCGCAACAACAGGGAACCTCGCCGGTGCAACAGCAGCAACTTGTACAATCTCAAGTAATTTCACAACAAATTCAGCAGGCGCCGCAGCAGCAAACGCAGCAAATTGCCATAAACCAGGTCGGAAGCCAACCCACCCAAAAGGTAATCCAGCAAATCGTAAACACGAGCAATGTGCAACAGCAGATCGTAGTGGGTGGCCAGCGGATCATTTTGAGTCCCGGCCAAACTATAGTTACTCAACGGAATGTCCCGCAGAGTCAGGCTCTGCAGATGGTGCAGCAGCAGATTCAAACTCAACAGCAGCAGCAACAGCAGCAGCAGCAGCAGCAGCAGCATATCGTTCAGCCACAGCAACAATTTGTGGTACAAACGAACCAAGTTCTTCAATCCTCGCCGAGCACTCAGCCAAAGTTGGTTAAACAGCTTGTAGTACAACAGCAGTCCCAGCAGCCGGCCGAAGAGAAGGCTCAGATCAGCAATGCCGAGTCGAATGAATCCGGGATACAGCAAGTGCTCGTTCCAAACTCGACTCTGGCCCAACAATTGGCGCAGGGCAAACTGCAGGTTGCCACGGTGAATGGCCAGCAGGTTATAGTGAAACCCTTGGGAAATAATCAAGCGCAAATCGTGGCACATGTCAAGCACCAAGGCGATGGAAACGCTCACATCGTAACCAATAATTCATCAACAGCCGTGGCCCAAGCCAGCCCACAGAGCTCACCGGTCAAGCAGCAGCAGCAGCAGCAGTCCCTCCCGTCTCAGAGCCCACAGCAAGTGGTTGTCCAGCAGCAGCAGCAAATCCAGCAGGCGTCGACCACGAGCTATGAGGGAGCAGTAAGCTCATTGCCCCAACAGCAGCCTATTGTATCCCAGACACTGCAGGGACAGAGCCAACAGCAGCCCATGAGTGTTGAAGAGAGTCTCCTTCAAAACCAGCCTCCTGGAACAGTCATAAAGTGTGTCACCGCTCAAGTTTTGCAGACCGAGCACGGTCCACGCATTGTCCTGCAGGGTCTGGTGGGCAACGACTTTACTGCACAACAATTGCAATTGGTGCAAACACAGGTTAAGCAGCAGTTAATGAAAGGTAAGGGAATTTAGTTATATTGTTGAAAAGTTAACAATGTTAATGTCTTGTAAAATTATTTTAGCCCAAGAATCAAACGGAAAACTTGGAGTTTTGGGTCCAACAAAAATATACCTGGCCGTACAGCCGGAAATAGCAGTTCAATCGCAACCGCCGCCACTCACCCCAGTCCACCAATCGGCTACCCATCAACAAGTGAGTAGCTTTTAATTGTAACTTTAATGCGGAGCAAAGCAGTAAGAGGAATATGACGGGACTTGTAGGGCTGCATTTCCTGATTCTCGACCTAAATGACAATTTATTTGTTCTATATATTTATGTTTAAGTTATATATTTAATTGTTCATGAAACCCGAGAGGCATGTTGCTGCTTAACTTGCACTTTTTATACGTTTTGTTCGGTTCCATATATAATTTGTTTGTTTGTTTTCTTAATATTTAACTTCTCATTTAATATATACTTTAATACTTTGCTTCTCCCAATATGTATACATACATTCCTAAGCGATTATCTA
This sequence comes from Drosophila punjabiensis, assembly GCA_008042585.1. NCBI lineage: Eukaryota > Metazoa > Arthropoda > Insecta > Diptera > Drosophilidae > Drosophila > Drosophila punjabiensis. The sequence goes on from VNJR01005323.1 coordinate 642,272, forward strand.
TATAAGAACTGGATATGCTTTTGTATTTTCCCAAGTACAGCAACGAAGACTTTCATTTCAAAATACACATGGCTTAGTTTTGCAATAATTATTCAACAGCCAATTGCCCGTGCAGGGCAATACAGCTAGCTGTATGCTTAGAAATATATAATACACAAACGACATATTTATTTTGTTTATTTAAAGATAAAACCTACACGAATGTATTTAGACTAAAAATGTGAATACCTTTTAAATTGTAAGTAGCCATTAGATAGCGAGTACAAGCACATTAAGCAAATTAACTGAACAATAATCTAGACTTTCACACCTAATGTTAAAAGCCAAGGCAAAAGTATTAGACAACAACGTTTCTGCGAATCAATTTTCTTGCCTGGAGACATTTGGTTTCTAAGTAATACCTAAAATACTTGTAAAATGTAAAGCGCTTTTTGCAATAAAACCTATTATGCAAACCAAAATATTGGGGACCAGCTCTATTTCTTTACGTACTTAACAAAAAAAACAACAAATGAAAACATTTCTTTGCTAGATTTTAATGACATCATTTAGAAATGTATACGATGGCTTACATTTTCTAGAATTCTTCTATATATTACCCCCTGTAAATGCTACTACAAATCCACTTGAAAATATTACTCCCACACAGCAGTACTGGAGTTAAAAGCAAGAAAGAAAGAGGCTTTTGATTGAGGATAGACTTAATAATTTGTAATACAGCTCACAACTTGCTTAATTCCCTTCTAACTTGCTTTAAATAATTCCAGGAACTTACACTCAGACACACAGTAATTTAATAGACGTGTGTGGCTTGTTCTGGAGAAATATAAATACACATTTTCTAGCAAAGTAAACATCTCGATTGATGTACCTAATTCCATGACCCTTAAACACACATATATGTGAGAGTCTTTGTGAATTTTTGTTTCTGAATTAGTTGGATGATTATTTGCAAATTGGCCTTTGTGTTGACAAAAAGCGCATGCTTCTTATATAGGTATGAAGGAAACTCTTCGAACAAACAAAACTTGTGAATCAGTGCAAGAATAGCAAGCATAAAACTGAATAGGCCACGAATTTTAATCAGAAATCAGTTGAATTTGAGTGCAAACCAAAGGCTTGATCCAAAAATGGGGCATTGTCTCAGTGGCCAAATCCATTAACCGTTCCAATTCCAATATGAATCGAAATAAATCAAAAATTACTGCAGAGATTAACCACACACAGAGTTTTAGTTGGCTGACATATTTGAAGTTCTACCAATGGAAGGCAACTCTCGTTTTCCAAAAAATCAAAAATGGCAATTTAAAAGAAGACCTAAAGACCTTTCCTCAAACGCATGTGCTAAACGTCGCGATTAAAAATTAGTTTTTTATGAAATCCTTCGAAATGAACACAAAGGCTTAACCATTTTTATAATCATCTCATCTAAATCGAAATAAAAATGTACACTTGTCCAAAATCAAATTTGCAATGACACGCCAAAAATAAACAGCTCACATAACTAACTCACCGACATTCCCCAACCAACAACTAATATCAACCAATTCATTTACATAGCCTTTTAACCTATTTGCCACGATTTACATTTTATGTTTTGAATCCAGTTAAATCTCTACCATATCTCTTCTGTACTACAAATTGTCAATACGTTGAAATAAAATTCATGCTTTCACTGCTTAAAAACGCCTTACCATGCCTATGCCAAAATGTCGCGTGTGTCAACAACTACAACTCCTAACTACGTGTTAATCTCTTCGCCACCAACTCCAACTACTACTACTTCTACTACTCAACAACAAAATAACAACTCAACTATAATAACACATTAAAAGGTTGCCTGGAGTAAATACTACAACTGATCTCTGATTAAAGTCAGGTAGGTGGTCCTCTCAAAAGCAATTTGTAACTCCTTCGCTTACGTTCGTTTCCGATTATTGACTGTAAAGAATATATCGCAAAATTTCATTAGATAACTGAGAACTTATCAAATGCCTATGTGGCGGATGCGAATTATGTGTCGTATGAAATACAGGAAGAAGACGAGAACGAAGAGGACGATGATGGTGAAATTATCGTCATCTGCAGTCCTCCGTATCAAGTTAAGTCCCCATTTCCCAGTGAAGTGGCCCCAGGTAGCATTTTGTTAAGTGATCCGTGCTGCAACAACAACAACACTAGTCGTAAGCTCATTCAGCAAACAAAGAAAATTAAAAATTGAAAATCTAGTTCTAGTTCTAGTTCAAGATCAAGACAATAACGAACAGCATCGCCTAAAATATGAAAGTGAAGACCTTAAACGATGTTCATTGCAGACCAACATCGACAACGACAACGCCACTGCGCAAACAACTACTAATGAAGCCAGTCCAACTATTAGAATTAATTCCATAAACAATGGCAATGAGCAGGAGCATAGTAACTGTGCACAAACCGAAAACACTAATATTACAATTAACAAGCCCTCTGTCGCTGCTTCTTCCCTATTAGAGGGCCTAGAGCAAAGCGAACCGACGAACCATACCGATACCGAGTCACCAACAACAGGCGTCGAGGATAAACAGAGCGAGAGTTTTGTTGTCACCAGCGGTTACATACAGCAGTGTAAGTATGATCGAAACGAAATGCTTTCATGTGGCTAATAATTGTATTGTTTTTTAAAGCCATTTCAAATGCCCTACGGCAAGGTAATTTAAGTCCAGAACTCGAGGAGAAATTGGTCAATATGCAGAAACATCAAGAACAGCAGAATGCAAACAGTTCAGATATTTGGGAGAGTGCAAACGATGAAGTCCTTACACCACCAAGTCGCAGGAACATTTTGTCCCGCCAGCAAAACAACGACAACGTTGAATGGAAAGCTCGGACACCCTTGAAGCGCCCAAATGCCATGACTACGTGCGGCCAATTCAATCGTGGCCTCAAAAAAAGTCGCAGGCCGAACGAAGACGTTGAAGAACTGGAAGAGGAGAAACAATCAAAACTAGAACGGCACAAGGAACTGCTCAAAAAGAGTATCTTACGCAAGCGCTCCTTATTAGAACGCAATTTACAAAACGAAATCCGTGAAGAGGTCCAAACTAAAGTACAGCGACATGGACGTCCCATGAGCATCGCATCACCCGAAGAGCAAAGCGAAAATGAGCGAAGCTACTCAGATCGTCGCAGAGAATCAGATGCCGACATGAAGCGGTACGTATTTATTTTTATATTAAACTTGCTCAATATTAATTAAACTCATACAATTGCAGATCCGAGCCAAATTCCCACAACAACAGGCATGGTGTCGGTCGGCCAAAGAAGTTGACAAAAAGAAGGGAGAAGCTTTATTGCATCTGCCGTACTCCGTATGATGACACAAAGTATGTAAAAGAACCTAAACTTAAATTCCATTTTAATAAATTTGCGTGTGTTTAGGTTTTACGTTGGCTGCGACTTGTGCAGCAATTGGTTCCATGGCGACTGCGTCAGTATTACCGAAGAAGCATCCAAAAAACTGTCGGAATTCATTTGCATTGATTGTAAGAAGGCGAGGGAGACTCAGCAGCTTTACTGCAGCTGCCGTCAGCCCTACGACGAATCGCAGTTTTATATTTGCTGCGATAAATGCCAGGACTGGTTCCATGGCCGTTGCGTTGGCATTCTGCAGAGTGAAGCCGAGTTCATTGACGAGTACGTGTGCCCCGAGTGTCAGCGAAAAACAGATGCAAACTCTGCTAATATGAAGACTCTAACTGCCAATGAAATTCAGGAGTTGAAAACATTAATCAAGCAAATACAGGTAAGTTTCAAAGTTACTTTAATGTGTTATTTATTCATTTAACATATTATATTTATGTCAACTTGCATAGCTCCACAAGAGTGCGTGGCCATTTATGGAACCGGTTGATCCGGAAGAAGCACCGGACTACTACAAAGTAATTAAGGAGCCAATGGGTAAGTTTAAGAGCTACTAAATATCTATTACCATTACTAATATTTTTATGATTAGATCTCAAAAAAATGGAAAGCAAACTGGAATCAAACGCCTACACAAAACTAGCCGAATTCATAGGCGACATGACGAAAATCTTTGACAACTGCCGGTACTACAACCCGAAGGAGTCATCCTTTTACAAGTGTGCTGAAGCACTGGAGTCGTACTTTGTGCAAAAGATAAAAACTTTCCGCGAAACTGTGTTTGGCCAAAGTAGTTAAGAAATCTATGCCAGTCCAGGCCGCAGTTTAGTGTGTAAATGTAACATCAAAACAGCAATATGCCCTTCTACCTTTATTTAATAACTGAAACACATTTTTGTTACATTTACATTCTATTTGAGCGGAAAACGTACTTTTTCAGATTAAAATCTTAATCTTTGTACATAATAACCACATTAATTCAGCAAATATTAAATGCATTTCATGTGCAAATGTCATATTTTGGTTACTAGACACTAGAAAGTTTAAGGCTATTATGTTAAGTAATCTTTTTGTACAGAAAAGTAAAATGTAAATAAACTATGCATTTGTTTCAATATTTATCTAACTGGAAGGTAAATTGATGATATCTTATTTATTTAGATAGTGGAATTTTGCTCAGAAAGTGCGGCATTTTTCAAATTGTTACTCGATAGTTTTTGGAATATGTAAAAAGTATCGCATAAAAAAGCTTCGATTATCAGAACCTAAACATCGATTGCGCAGTTCCCGAAAAGTCGATAAGTGCTCCCTCTCTAATGGCAGCTTCGACTTTGGCCATTGCACAAATTGAATTATTCCTCCCTTAAACTTTAAACATTAAACACGAAAGTAAGTGTTATGCCCTAAAAGTGACGACGCTACAACAATAAGTGTTATTTCCTTAATCGCAGACAGCCACATCCGGCGGGTTAATCAGATAACGAACTCGTGTAAAATGTCTGCGGATCGACTGGACGTGATTATATTCGGAGCCAGCGGCTTCACTGGCAAATATACCGTCTTCGAAGCTGTCACCGTGCTCAACGGTCTTAAATGGGGAATAGCCGGCAGGAGCCGCGAGAAACTGGAGTCGGTGCTAAAGCAAATGGGCGATAAGGCTAAGAAGGATCTCTCGCAGGTGCCCATCTTCATAGCTGACGTCAACGATGAGGCTTCCCTGCTAGAAATGGCCCGCAGGGCCAAAATCGTGGTAAACACCGCAGGTCCCTATCGTTTCCATGGCGAGAAGGTTGTAAGTGCCTGCATCGAGTCGGGCACGCACCATGTCGACGTCAGTGGCGAGCCCCAGTACATGGAGACGATGCAGTTGAAGTACGACGCGAGGGCCAAGGAGAAGGGCGTGTATGTGGTGAGCGCCTGTGGCTTTGATTCTATTCCTGCCGATATGGGCGTCATATTTGCGGAGAAGAACTTCGACGGAACCGTCAACTCCGTGGAGACCTTTTTGGAAAGCGGCGTCAAGGAAGGCGGCAGTGGCGGAGGCAGCGCTGGCCTAAACTATGGAACGTGGGAGAGCGCCGTATATGGCTTGGCCCACTCGGACGAGTTACGTGGCATTCGGCAGCAGCTCTTTCCAGTGAGATTGCCCAAGTTCTTTCCCGTGCTTAGGCCCAGACCACTGGTCTTTCGCTCTACCGAAGTGAACAAAGTGTGCCTGCCGTTCCCTGGCTCCGATCGATCGGTGGTGATGAGATCACAGCGTTTCCTCTACGAACACGACAAAAAGAGGCCCGTCCAGATGCAGGCCTACGTGGGATTCCCTTCTTGGATAGCAGCCGGCGTTGTCATCCTCTTCGCAAGCATATTTGGGCTGATGTCAAAGTTTCAAATTGGTCGTACTCTGCTGCTGAAGTACCCCGGCCTGTTTTCTGGAGGACTAGCTTCACGCTCTGGACCCAGTGAGAGCTCCATGGAGCGCACCTACTTCAGGATGACGTTCAAGGCTGTTGGCTGGCCCAAAGGCGATCGTCTGGCAGAGAGTTCTGACCAACATACTGAGCCCCCAACAAAGACGCTGATGGTTAGAGTTTCAGGGATGAATCCCGGCTATGGAGCCACCTGTGTGGCCCTGCTCTCGACGGCCTTGACCATCTTGCGCGAGTCCGACAAAATGCCGAATAATGGCGGCGTTCTTGCCCCAGCTGCTGCTTTCTCTAAGACCAGCCTCATAACCGAGCTTGAGAAACACGAACATGGCATGAAGTTTGAGATTCTGGCCAATAAGTAGTAACATTGGTGTAATGATTGTTGTTAAAAGCGGTTTGGTTTGCTTTGCATATAATAAGCACTAATTAAATTTACTAACACAGTTAATAACACGGTGGTTTTTTTGTATATAATATATGCTGCTTTCAAAGTGCAGGGGAACTATAGTTATTAACCTTTCAACGGCTTTAAGTGGTGCTGGGATTTGTTTTTTTCTATGTTTGCCTTCCAATACGTAATATTCGCTTTAATTAATGTAAATCTTATACGGGAAATATTTATTAAAAACTGCAAGGTTGAGAACTTGGATATTCTACATGCACGCAGTTTAACCAAGTTCGCCACCTTATATTATAACCGGTTTCACAAACCATTGCTATACACATATTCACCACTATGGTAGTAACGGAGGTTAAACAAACCGCTCGGTAAAATTGTTGTATTGCAGATCGATTAAAATTATTTACGTTGTTTGATCATATTCGAACATCTCCAGTATACAGTTATTCGCTACCTTTAACTATAAGCACGTTTGTTTTGTTTCTGAAATGCATTTTGTGAAACTGCTATTTTTTTTAATAAATTAATCGAAGCAAAAAAAATGTCTATCGAAACTGTAAAATATATCGGTGTCTTCTCACATCGCTAGGCGGGAATAATCGCCATATTGCAGTGAAAAGTTTGCAAAATTTGCCTAATTTTAAGGACTTAAAACTTAGTTTTAATGGAAAAAGATGCTCGAAACCTTGGATACGTTCATTGTTGTATTCAGAGACCACGTAGTGTTACTGGTGTCCATAAAATGGCTGTGAGCTGCTTTCCGGAAAACTTTCCAGAGCACGAGGATGTTTGGAGTAAACAAAAGAAGACTGGCGTTGGCATCTAGTTCCCTTAAGCCTTTTCTGGACTATTGGGAGGATCGAGCATATTGAGCACGTAAAGATCACTAGATGGGGTAAGTTTAATGCATGTTTTAAGGGCTACCCTGTCCGATTTACTGCTAGTTTATACTGTTGTTTGTCATTGCTTGCTGATTTGATAGAACCCGCAGCTTCGGCTGCCTCGTTTGCCTCCTTGTCGCAATAACACTTTGGATTCCCCGCCTGCGCCGCCTCCTGGGGACGGCATTTCTTGGCGCACATGTGATTTGCAATTAAATGTTCATTAAATGCGACATCAACGACGGGCCGGAGATTGTTTCCCAGCAATTAATGTTGGTCTTGCCGAAGGATCGCGCCACTGATGATGACATCCAGCGGTGCCCGACTCTGCTTTGTACTCCTTCGGCAAGGGATTGTTTTGTGGTCTCGCGAGAGAAGCCAGGAATGTGCTGTGTAATTTACGGCCCTCGAATGGCGGTGGTCTCTGTTTATTTACGATCCTCGAATTGTGACATTTATTTCGTTGGCCCTTTGTGTTGGCTCTTCGTTCCCGTAAAGGGCTGGAACTGTAGCACGACGTGGATCTTACGGCCACCTTTGATCAGCCTCTCTTTATGGTTATTTAATAAATATTCTCCCTATTCTTCTCTTTCTCCTGCTATCTGCTAATGTGTGCACAAGTGTTTATTTGTTACCTAACACCCGCTGACCGCTGATCACTGACCCTGGCCCTCCCTTGGGGCCCCTATCCGCGCTGACCACCATCGTTGACACACGCTGAAGCTGATCTGGTCTAAGCTGAACAACTATTTAAACGGCCTTTTCTGTTCTGTTCTGTTCCGTTCAGGCAGACATACAGGTATCGGAGGCATCGGGTTACCTTGTCATCTCGGGGGAAGCCTCCCTATCTCCCCATCTTCCCATCTCCCAGTCTTCTCTGTCATTCGATCGCTTCGAGTGCGCCATAACTGATGAGCCAACAAAACAATCCGTTATGCTCCGCTCTGGGGATCGCTGAAGTTTGCACATTTCGCCGCTCTGTCTGTGGGCTCTGCGGATTGGCTTCTATGTCGATGAACCCCTTTTTTTGTACAGATTCAATTTCTGGGAAATGTATAGCCAAGTTTGCTTGACGGAAGGAAGTGAAAACAAACTCTTAACTTTGAGGGACAAGGCTTTAAATCATATTTCTTGTTATTTTTTGTTAGATGGATATAAACTGGATATTGCTTTGGTTTTTATTCTCTAACAACTCCCACTTTCAAAGAAAGAGGTCAGTCATTCTTATTGGTGATTACTGTTCAATTTTTCCCAAAACCATTTGAGTTTTCATATTTATATTCATGATCTATTTGCTTTTGCAGAACAAAACCTAAGCTTAAAATCTAGAAAACTCCTTTCTTATCGGGATAACCGAAGAAACCGACGCTCTTGAGCTCCATTAGCAGCTCGTAGTCATTGCCAATGGCCTTATAGATGGCCTTCTCCAGCTCATCATACTGGAAGTGGGGTGGAAAGGGCATGTCGTTGATGGCTTTGAAGAGGGTGCTCCCTCGTTCGTTCCCAATGACTAGCGTGCGACCGCAGTGGGAGAATCTGAAAGGAAGAAATGGTATTATGCAAAGGAGGATTCCGAGCCAAGGCAGACCGCAGCTCACCGCGCCACCGTGTTGAATGAGGAGTCCATCCTGTGCTTAGACATGGGGCGCAGCAGGTTGCGCCGGAAGTCCCACATGCTGGCCGACTCTCGGTTGACCGCCACAATAATGGTGGAGTGGGTGGGACTCCACTTGGCCCAGTGCACCGGCGTCATCTCGTCCTGCAACTCGAGCAGTGGCCGCGTGATGCCATCGATCCATACGCGTACATACCTAAGGAAGAGTGGTTTCCTAGTGGAAGACTCTCTTATTAACAGATACTCGATGCCCACCAGTCGTTGCCGCAGGTGAGGAAGAGCTTGGGCGACCACGGCGAGAACTCCATCACGGTGACGCCGCCGTCGTGGCATCGGAGGACCTCCAGGTACTGGTGCTGGTAGTTGATTGAGCATTTGTGGATGCAACCCTCATCAGTGAGCACATAGTAGATGTCTTTGTGCAGCGGATGTGTGGTGATGCTCAGGCCCTGTGGATGTCGGTTCGACTCGCAGCGTATCCGTGACTGGGGATGCACAAAGATGCCCTCGGGATGGCCCTCGACGCGCTCCAAGACCATCTGGGTGAAGCCCAGCAGGAAGGGGCTCTTGATAATGCGGAAACGGGTCACCGAACCGTCCTGCGACAGGCTGAGGAAGGGATCAATGTCCAAACTCTCGTCGTTTTCATTGTCATCCACCTGCTTGATCCAGCGGATGGCCACCACCGGAGTGCAGCCGGGCGAGGTGGCGCGTTGAGAGACGGCCACTGGTGTGTCCTGCAGGCTGCTCACGTCGCGCACCTCGACGCTGCCGTCGTACAGCCCGATGGCCAGCAGGCTGGGCAGGAAGGGCGAGAAGCTGATGGCCGTCACCGGGACATTGTAGTAGTAGGCGCGCTCCGGTTCGCTCGGGTTCTTGATGCTCCACACGAAGACGCTGCCCGAGGCGGGCACGTACTGCGAGGAGAAGGAGTACAGGCCGTAGGCCACGGCCAGAATGTCGCCGTTGCTGCGACAAAAGTCCAAGTCGCTGACGGCCTTGCGCTCGCCCTTGCTGGGCTCGGGCACCAGCCGGAAGAGCAGCTTCATCGAGTAAACATACTCGGCGTCCGTATTGGTGCGGTCAACTTGGTCGAAGTTGCGGAAGCGCCTCATCCCCTCCTCTTGCGAATTGCTTGCCAGTGTTCGACCCACGTACATGACGGCGTTGCGGAACTCAGAGCTCTTCAACAGTCGGTCCGTCTGGGCCGTGATCTTGTGCTTTTCGGCCAAGACCTCCTCGTACTCGAATCCTTCCGCCGACATCGAGTCTTCTGTCAGCGACAGTGACGGCATATCCTTCATCGAGCCCATGTGGGAGACAGCTGCCTCCCTTACAACGTTGTTCAGCGTGTCGTACATCTCGAAGTTGGACACGTACGAGCCGACGGTGGCGCTGGTCAGTAAGATAGTGTTTACCGCCCGCGACACAAACAGAATCGTATCCGTCTGGGCATCGTTGTCGGAGCGACGCCGGACCTTACCCTTCCCGAGCGTGAGATAGTCATAGGTCTTGTTGTCCCGCTCCGCCTCGTCGCCCTCGGGCGTGCCCTTGGCCACCGTCGTCTGCGACTGGCTGTGCAGCTCGAAGAACTCTGACTTGCGCAAAGTGATCTTAACGAAGGACTTTTTGAAGGGCTTCGGCTCATGCGTAGTGCTGAGGGCTTCCACTGCGTTGTAGGGGTCAAAGTTGATTGTCTCGAACATAATCTTGAAAAAGAACGGCTTGATTTGGAAATGGAACGAAGATGAGATATCCTAGCGGCTCACCCCGTTCATAATATCATCAATGGACTGCTTGTTGCCACCGAGTCCTGTCTTCGTACTGGACCGTGTGCGGGATCGCACGGTGCTCCTGGACATCATTGTGTTGAAGTTGGTCATTTGGTGGAGAACGTTCAGATTGAACTTTATGAACTGCTCCACCATTGCGTCGTTTGTGATAGGCTTGGGCGTCATGTCCACCTGCTCGCCGTCCACCACCTCCATCACCTGTGGCAGCAGATCATCTCAGGCATTTACTCATTACATCTTTTAGACCCCAAGTCCTCACCTTGATCTGCGCTCGGTACTCCACATCGCCAAGCGTTTCCACATTGTAGTAGTGGACGGTGGCCTCCTTCTTCTTCGAAATTCTCGCGTCCTCGGAAAAGAGCTGGGTGAGCTGCACCGACTTCTTTTTGTCGGATTCTGCGTTGCTCGGTCTGTCATCTGCAGCACTCTTGAAAGAGGACTCAGTTTTTCGGTTTGGGATTATGGACATGTTGAGTGCGAATTTGAAATGTTTTCAAAGACCTTTGATGGCTCAAGGGGAAAGTTCTGAGAGTCTTTGGTGTTATTTTGAGATGTTTGACTTTTCATCTAGCAAAGCGATAATTTCGTGGATGGCTGAGGTGCTTACTAACAGTTTATTGAGTGGCTTCCAGAATAATACCTCAGTTTTGACTTACAGAGTTTGGAATAAAACCAATTGATCATTCACCAGGAGAAGCCCTCTTCAATGGGAGTGTTGCTTTGTTTATAAACTGTCCCTGCTTTTAAGTAATATTTGTGACAGTATGCCAAGAAATAATTGTACATTTAAGAAAATTAAACGAAGAACAACTTTTAATTGTAATGCAAATTTTTCAAAAGAAAAACAACTAATTGGGGAAACATATTCGCCTTGATTCCCAGCAGGCGCCGTCATTCCAAGCCATTTGCCAAATGAAGGCGCGTAAAGCATTAATAATTTTTAATTAAATCCGGGCAGCTCTTCCGCCATCCCGTATGCTCCTCCTTATCAGGAGCAGCACGTGCCCCTGGCCCTGACGGTGGCTCCAACATCAGTTACGTCTCTCCACTGTGTGGTTCGCTCTCTCTCTCTCCCTGCTGCGCTTGCTCTCGCCAGATAAAAGTGAGATAAAGTTAACACTTGGCCGAGGAGGATGCGAAGGAGCAAACCACCCCCTGAAGGACGGCGCCCGGCCGCAGGTTGCCGCTGCAAGTGCGAATCAGTTACAGTTGAACCCGCCAGCCGCCCAGCCGCCAGTCGTCAGTCGCCAGCGAAGCCAGTTCTTTCGCGTCCGTTCACTCTTGCTTGGATGTTGTTTTGGTTTAGTTCAGATGCGTGTTTTTCTGCCCGTTCAGACATGAGATAAATTGCAACATCAGCAGCAGTAGGAGCAGCAGTAAGAGCCGCAGCAGGCCTAATTATGGAGCCATCAATGGAGTGCCAAACAAGTGAAAACCGAGTACCAGAAAACTCAATTAGGAGCGATGCCAGCATAGCCCAGACGCGGACACCACCGCCGGCAGCAGCTGGCAAGGCGCTGCCCAAACCGCAAATCCAAACGCCTTCGGTCATGCAGCAGCCACAACAGTCGCAGCAGCAACAGCAACAGCCGACGCAGTACGTCATAAATTCAGTGGCCATGCATGCCAAGGCAACCACGGCGGGCGTCATCACGGGCGGCACTCTGCACCGGGTGAAAAGTGCGCAGGTAAGTGTACACACAAGTCCAGGCTAACGTGACGCTAATTGGAAGGTTAACTCCAGTCGACATGGAATGGATAATGGATATGGATGGATGGGCGTCGTGTGTCCATTGACAGCAGTGCGAGGTGGACTCGAGCGGGTAGTCGGGTTGAATAGAGAATCCAGTTAAAGAATCAAAGATGGTCCGACATTTCAAAGGGTTTTTTCTGTGAGAACACACCATTTAGTTGGTTGATTTCTGTTCTTTTTCGCTTATGGAAGCGGTTTTTTAAACTGATTAATTATTAAATGTAATCTGTTGAAAGTTTTTTACATTCTACTGATTGTGTTTACCAGGAACTATCTTGACTTCTCGTTCGGTTCTGCATTTATCAGCGAAATACTGTCTTAATCTTAATATATTTTTTATTGTTTCTTTGCGAGGTAAATGCTGTTCTTTGTGATAAACCAATCAGAAAGTTGCTTCTGATGGTTATTTATAATCTTATTTAAAAAAGAGTTTATGTCAGGTACAAGTTAATGAGAAGTTTTCACAAGATTTCTGTTCCAACTCTCACTGCAGTTCCCTAGCTAAGCCTGGCCCAGCATCTCCTCACAAACTCATTGAACTAACCTCGTTATGTGGTCAGATACAGATACAGATACGAGAGGTTGGATACAATGTAGATGCGGATACACACCGCTATTGTGGGCTACGCAGAGTGCGTAGTAGCGTAAGTGCGACCACTGTTTCACCGGCTAACCAAGCCGAGCCGAGTCAAGCCGAGCCACGCCGGCTGCTGGCTGCTGGCTGCTGGGTCCCGTCCAGGTGGAGGCTGTGCCTCCCGAGGAGGAGGCCGCATGCGTGAAGAGAGAACGTGGACGCGGACGCGCGCCCTGTGCCATGTTATGTAAACACCGCCAAGAGGGAGCGTGTCGGTCGACGTCGGTCGTGACGTGAACAAAAGTCAGGATCTGACTCCCGACTGGTAACTGGCAACTGCGAACTGGCAACTGGCAACCGCTACCTACGGCTGCTGACTGCCTGATTCCCGTGGAGAAACGAGGGGCGTCCGACGCAGCGCGGTGCGACGCGGTGGTGGCTTCTGTGCGAGTCACGTCATTCATCAGATGCTCCCTGATGCGAAACATAATTTGCATGGGGTTGCGGGTGGAGTGGGGTGAAGTGGTGAGGGAGTAGAAGTGCTGCCACTGGGGTGGTCCTGGAGATGGCTCCCAACTATCTGAAGCTGATTAAGTGGAGCTCTCTAGACTGTATAATGTATTGGCCACTCCACAAGGAGGAGCAGGCTCTTGGCTTATCGAAGAAGCCAAGACTCCGTTTGACTTTGCCTGGGAGAGTCTTGTCCTGACTTATCCCGCATCTTTGCAGGGGTGGCTGCTCGCTTTCGATTTTGTTTTTTATTCCTTGGGTTCGATTTTTCAATGTCCTTGCCTCTGAACTTGCCCGCATTTTCACTTCACACGGGGGGTTGTTCCACCACCCACCCGGGACACCCCACGACCGCCTCCACCTCACCTCTCCGCCTCACGTCGCTTGTCAGCGCTCTCTGCTGAATTTATCTGCGAGAGCTGGCAGCTCTCTCTCTCGCTCTCACTTGAGTTATCCTTAGGTTGTCCTTCTGGCTTCCGCCGTTTGTTTTGCTCGACAGCATCTCGTATCTCGAGGGGTTAATCAACCTTTCCGGAGCGGGCGAAAGATGTGCGCAATTTAAGTTTGTTGTCCTGCGAAGAAGGAGGGACAAAGGATGAAAAGGCAAAGGCTATTTATGATACGAGACTCCTGAGTATAAGGAGATAAGCTCGGAGCAAGAAACTTTACCATAGCTTGTTTTTGTTGGCTTGTGTTTATGTTTTATCCATATTACTACTACTTCAATATCTTCCTGATTGCAGACTTTTCTTAAAAGGTATTTTATAGAAGGACACCAGGATATTATCTTTAGAATTAGTATAAGTTTCGAGGGTTATACGACTGAATGACTGAAAATACTCTAAGCTACATTCATGACTTTGATTTGTGAGATCTATACTTCGTTTTGTGTGTATCTTGTCGGTCGTAAATATATTTTACGTCCCCTCAATGGCTCCTTCTGCTTCGCTCTTCAGCCACTTTTTATCCAAACAATTTAAATTTTCGAGCTGCACGTTTTATTGTTACAACTATGTTCATTGGAGGATTGGGTACGATGGAGGATTTTGTGAGTGGCGAGTGGCGCTTTGGCTGATTTATGAATTTATTCCAATGGCAATTGGCGCGGCAGGCCAAAAATGCTTTTAGCTGCGACTAGGAGTGCCTCATCCGGCGGCTGGGGATCGCAGTGGAGCAGCGGTGGCCACCAGTTACTGCTGGGAGCGAGGCATTGCACTGCACTGGCCAGCCCGCGATGGTGGCGCCAACATATTTCTGCTGTCGCATTCAAATTATGAGCTCTGACTGCGACTCTGACATTGGCTATGAAAATTATGCATAAATCGTTGACTCTGCCAGCAGTTAAAGTTAAAGAAACGAGAAAAAGTACAGAAAGACCGTATGGAAAGGCCTTTCCACTGCCACAAAGAGAGGAGAACAAACAGACGAAGAAAGAAAGTGGAAAGCGGCGGAAAAAAGTGAAGAATTTACGTGTACGTGCTGGAAATTCCTTAATTCGTCGTTAGCCGCAGACAAAAATTGAGAATTATTTCGGTGTTTATTCTCAAATTTTCACGTCACGTGACGGCAGCTGAAATATCTTTGGAATACGACCGAAAAACCAACATTTTCCTTGGATATTTCCCGGTGAAATGCCAACATGCAATTGTATTTGATTACATAATTGTTGTTTTCGGCCTGTACTTAATATGCAATCGATGGTTAGCCCAGGAAAGTTGATGGTTTCCATCCTGGGAACTCATGTAGGTTCCGCAGAGATCGTCTGACCCAGCTGCCGCCATAAATAAATACTTCTCTGCCATGATAATCGGCGCTCGACAGACACTTCTGCAAGTTCTGGGACGCATCGGCAGTAAAAATATGTCACGCACGCCGCTCCACTCTCTGAACTCGAATTAATTTATGCAGTTTGGGGGGAAAAGAGATCTTCCAGTTGCAGATTAAAGCGTTGCGGCATTTAATAAATTGCTCTTAAATTACAGCAGAAGAAACAGAGCGAGCAGAGTCAGTGGAGATTTATGGAGGAGGATCCCGAGGTAGAGGTGGGAAAATGCGTATTTAGGGAAAACCAAGCGATAAGCTTTATTGTGTATCTCACACTGAAGGCATCAGATGATCATCATCATCATCGTTTTGAGATTAGCATCGATCGAACGCGATCGGTTCGCAGCCATTGCCTGACCCATTAAACCAAATATGTCAGATGGCGTCGTTAATGATCGTTTTGGGGGTATTCCGACAGAGTCTTTTGGGCATCTGGGGGTCGCCCACGTTTTGGCCCCGTGCCTCTATCCATACATCCAAACATTTATTTCGGTCCACGCTTTGACCTTATAAATCAGAAGACACGGAGAAGAGAACACACATTTGAATCCATAAAGTTTTTCCTTTTCTTTTTCGTGTTGTCAGAAATCTTAAACATAAATTTTTTGATTTACGCAACGCTTATCCGATATGCGATGGACTGAGAAAATGTTTGTTGATTTATCTGACTAATTTCAACAGCGCCATCAAGTAATTTGGATCTTGAACAAATTGGATTTGTCAGCTATATATGCTGCGGACTTGAAAGAAAGATATAGAAAAAGTTGAAATCGATGGGGTAGAGTTTTATAGACCAATTATATTTTTGAAGTGTGCTGTAAAATTGAGATGATGCGATGGGGTTGTAACTCAATTTGGATTTTATGCTTTCAAATGTGTAAATATAAATGGGGAAACTGTGTCACATGAATTGATTTAAACTGAAACAACATAGTTGAGTGTTTTCAGAAAGTGAATCTTAATCTTGGCAACTCCCTTGGTATTTATTTCTTTATGATCCATACAAATCAACCAGCAGAAACGTGCTAAGTCCTTTGCAAATAAACACAGAGAACATCATTTTAGAAAAATTCCAGGCAAAACAAATTCAAGCTAAAGAACAATTAACCCGAAAGAAACTTGCTAAGCCTTTAAAGTTGAGCAATTCTGTTGTAAAGCTTTCGCAAAACACACTTCGTGCCACAAACAACTGTATCTCTCTTTTTGGGATTCCTGAGAAAGATCTCTACAAATTTGCACAGCGCTTCGCTGGCTCGTCTTTCCCTGATCTATTTGCACAAGTGAATTTTTCGTCGTCGTTCCAGTTCTCTGGTACAGCCACAAATGCACTGGCACAATTTATGGTTTTATTATCATTGCTGGCAGTAATCGCCATGAATGCTCCCTGGCTGTTTCTGTTGCCAATCTGGTATCTAGTGTTGATATAGCCCAAACGCGAATCTAATCTTATCTCCAGAGCTTTCGTAGTTGTATTTTCACCCTCCTAGATATTTGCAAAATAAAATGTCAACACACAAACCCGATAAGATATGCGCTCGCCAAGGTATTCCATCCGATTGGGCCCTGTTTTTGGCCATATTTTTCTCTGGAATTATTCGCCACTGGCCGCCTGTGCAATAATCGTCTAAATATAGATCGCAAAATGCGTGTTATAAATAACCTTTTGTTTACCGAGTCGGACAGATAGTAATGGAAAATCCTAAAAATTTCCCCATCATTCAATCCATCATCTAGTTTTCAGGGGAGATCGCTAATGGAAGATGCTGATGATGGATTTATTTACGCGACGAAGGCGTCGATGATGATGAGGGCACCCCCGAGTCATAACCTGACTGATAAAACCTAACAACGTTGAGCTCTGTTACTCATTCCAGAACTTCCGCCCCTCCAAAGGCTTGACGTCAATGCCTTGACACTGTTTTCCCCTCAGTTGATTTCCAAATTTAAAGGGTTGAGCCAGTGTATATTACCAATGCAAATCGTTGTCTTAGGTCGTTGATCGTCGACACCACTCTATGTGGAGAATATTTGGTAAATGAATCCCAAATCAATTGTAAGTCAAGGTGGATAAACAATTCGTAAATAAATTAAAAAAGTAAAGGAATCCCAACTTATAAATAATAAACCAACGTAAATCCGAATCCGTAATTGGGAAACTCACGTGATAAGAACTATTTTTATGACGTTAACTCTTACACATCTCGGAACGGTGACTATGACTCATAGGCCAAACATTAAGTGTTTTTATTTATTTCCTCCCGTTTTTATGATCATGCATTCCATGACTCGGAGAAATTTCCTAGTTTCTTAAATTGTTTAACAACTGCAATCAACGCCTCAAGGCGAATGTGTAACCCGAGTGGAGAGGAAAATCTATAATGCATTCTCCTCCTCGAGCAGGCAAAGAACTATCTGTCTGCCTAAGCATTCCGGGAATCACTTGACTCGGGTGCCGGGTATCCATCCAGGCCGAGAGAGTAAACACTTTCCGGCCATAAAGTCCGTTTTGTTTCGCAAAGTGAATCGGAATTGGAATTGGTTTGGCTTTTGTTGTTTTAGTGCCGCCTCAGCGGAAAATGTGCGCTTCATTCATCCATCCCTCTGGTCAGTGGTCTCTGCCCATTGATGACCAACTCTTGCCCCGACAGACGGACCGGACCGAGCGCGGTTTTGATTACAAGCCGGCGTTCCGAGGTCGGGTTCTTGTGGTAATTGTCTGCGGCAGTCTTGGCTCCGCAGGAGGTCCCCACTCCTGGCAGGGCCCTCTTTAGGAGCCCAAAATCCTCGGCTACTGTTACAGTTACGCGGACGACTTCATTATGGCATATCGGGTGTCTCCCTCGCCGTCGCCGTTTAGCAATTGAAAGTTGATTTTCTTGTTTCTTCTTTTACGGAATTCTTGTGGAAAGTGTTGCAAGCTCGCGGAACTGTGTGTAAACATGGGTTTTTGAGGCAAGCACTTCAAGTGACAAGCGCTGTAAATAATGCAGATACAGAAACGGATACGGAGCTGTCTCCCCTTTCTTAACATTCTTACTTCTTATTTTTTTGGCGCATAATTGCAAGCACTGCGATTTTGTATCTCACGGATGCCACCAGCAGATGGGGAGCAATCATTGCGGTTCTCCAGATGCTGGAGAGCTGTCTGAGGGACCCATGCCGAGCTGCCAATGAATGGGAACTCACAGCGAACCAGGGTGTGTTATTGATCTGGAATTGAGGTCGAAGGACCTCGTGATTGTCTGGAAACAGTTTCTTGATTATGTGCAACATTGTTTAAGGTTTATGGTTGATATTTGTTAAATCTAGAAAATTGTTCAAGAGTTTAATGATTTATTCCAGTGCAGTTTTCTTTTTCTTGATTTTCTAAAGTCAAGTACATGCACTTAAGTTTTATTTTATAATTTCTTCTGTGCAAATTCCTTTAATTTTGTTTTTATTTTCCCATTAAAGCTCAGCCAGCCAGCTGTGGTCACTTGAAAATGCCAAAGTCAGCTATGGGAATCCGAGACTCCTTCCGCAAGAATGGACCAGGAATGGCTCCATCTCCCGCACCATCCAGACTCTGGGAGGAGGCCATAACTTACACTGCCCATATACGATGCAGATATGAGCTGCAGCAGCAGCAGCATGAGCCCTTTGTTTTCCGTTTGGTATCTCAATTTTCAGCCAGCTTGTAATGAATGGCTGCCAGATCTCGTTCTCTCGTTCCGCCCCCGCATCCGGGCATCTCATGAATTATGCAAACACTGGCAGAAACCGGCAGGGAACTGCCTGTTGCCTGTTGCGGTGGCCTGGCAAAACAAACAAATTGTTTGTTATTATCGCTGGGTGGCAAAGCAGATCCCAGATCGCAGATCGCGTCAGAATCCGGATCGGATCGGCGGTTCCTTCGGGATCACAGATTGAGAGACGCCGCAAACGCGCCGGCAAATTGTCAAACGCGCCGCCAGCTGCCTTACATAGGTCGCTCCCCTCCCCTTTGGAAACATATTTATTTTGCATGCCTTATTTTTAGGCCTCCGTCGTCTCCTGCTCCTGCTCCTCCCTCGCACAATGTGTGAAATTGCCGACAGAGTCTCGGTCTCGAGTGAGTGAGAGATCTATGATCTAGCCGTGATAAATGGTTGCTGCTCCAGAAAGCTATTTGAAGTTTGCCAGCAGGAAAGATGTGTGAGGAAGGGATCTTGAGGAGCCAGAGATGCCCTAAGATTTTTGTATAGAAATCTGACTAAAGTTCCAAGACTCGCAGAGCATGCTTCGTTGTATCCACGGTATCAATACGATGATGAAGCTGTTGCCTTGGTTTATGGTTCTTTGGAAACAAATATATCTAGATTGCTATTATGGGATAATTAACCCACTAATGGAGTGGAGTGGCGGCTATCTGTAGTGAAGAAGGAGTGGCCTCTATAGGTCAAAGAACTTGCCTTGGAGTAACCGAAAACTATATATTAGTTCGAAGCCTTTCTCCTTTTCCTTACCAGTGATCCATCCACTGTCACTGACCTGGGCAACCCCAAAAACTAGAGAATGGAGATACCAGGGAGCGAGGCAGCTGTGGAGTTGTAAAATCCGCGTTTCATTAGGAGATGCACATCTTAATTGCGCCCGCAGCAGATTTACCATCGAAGACGATCCTGGTTGCCCTCTCTCCCCGCAGCTCTCTATTGTTTTTGTGTTTGTGAGGAGTGTCCCCTGGGTAATTAATGACCCCCACCCGACATGGTGGAGTGCCAGAAGAGTTGCCCAATCACTTTTACTGATTGCCGTCCGCCCTTGTCGCGTGCCCAGCTGCTTAGCTTGTTCTTCTAATTGGACGAAGGGGCAGCCAGGGGCTAATGGTTGGGTTAACGTGATCGGGAATTCCGGGAATCGCTGCTGCTGCACTTTTTTTCGGAGCCGCCTCGACGTGCTCCATTTCTGCCCGAATGTGCCTTTGTTTCCGCTGCTGCGCGGCACTTGATTTCTGATTTCTCTCCGATTTCGACTTCGATCCGTTCCGTTCCGTTCGCAGCTTCTGCATTGTTTTCATGAAAACTGGCACGTTCTGACCATTTATGGCTCACGCATGGCCAGCCGCGCCGCGATAGCCCATTGTGGCCAGTCAAAGTCCGGAATCCAATGGAGATGTGTTAAGGCAAAAAATGCTAATGACCAGAGGCTGGGAACTACCCCAAGATGCAATCTCCATTGGCTTTACACGATAATAAAGTCGGGAAAGTGTGGCACTAACAAGATACTCTCCTTCAGTCTGGTTTAATCAAAGGAAGGAAGTGATCTGTACTTTGATTTGCTCGTCACTCCACCCCGCTAATGGACACCCTGGGATTATGTGGCACATCTGCCTGGCCATTGTCGTCCAGATAAAGTGACAAATCAATTGTTTTCCCATTTGCTCCCCCATCCAGAGCAAATACTCTCATCCTAGGGGTGACTTTCTATACGAAAAACTGTGCAATAATAAATATCTGTTCCCTCAGACAAATGGCTCAATTAGCAGTCCACAAATATTGCCAGAGACGACTGCTCGGATATGTGGAGATGGGGCCGGCCAGGTCAGGTGCCACAGTTCCCAACCAACAAATATCCACTTTTCCAAGGGCCCCTGGCAACTGTCGAAGGGAAAAACAAAATCATTTAGATAAAGAAGCCAAGTGACGCCTACAATTTTGCTTTTTCCCCCAATTTACGCAAGCGAATTTATGATAGCGAGGCGTAAATATATATATTCGCGGGTGTGTATATATATTATATTCAGACGTGGTCTGGTCTGATTTACATACATTATTTATTCAGCTTCTAAATGGCAAATGGAAACCATGTTACAATGCTACGATGTTTACGAGGTGTTATGAATGAATCGGCATGGCATGGAGCCAAGTCATCTTACATTTGCATATTTACGCGGCTCTCGCACCGAAATTGTTCCAAAAGAATGCCAAAAGGTGGGTGCCAGTCGAAAACATGGGTTTTAATGTGTTCAGTGAGCTACAAAATGGAAATGTATCTAGAGTTTTATTTGTTATTGAAGCCCTAGTTGGTCTTACTAGGTCGGGTTTCTTTGTTTCTTTCACTTGATATGAAAAGAAAAATTTTACTTTGTTAAAAACTATAAAGAATGCATCTATATACGATATTTTTTATATTTAACGGAAGATTTTAGGGATATATAATGTTCTGTTAATAAGCATAAAGCCTAAAGACTCCACTATTTACAGGAATCTACATACATTTGTTGTGTCCTTAAATTTCTGAGCCCCCTAACGAGCCAATTAAGTGGACTTACATCTGGCTGTGTGTGTGCTGTCCCCTTCGGGTCACTCGGCTGTCCTTTGTCTGTCCCTAAATATATATTTTTCTAACCCTAAGAGGAACCCAAATTGCTCAAAATTGCCGACTAATTCTCTGGAATTCTAAATGCGAATTGCGGACTACGGAATGTGGAATGCTGAATGCGGGTGGGTTTGCAGACTCGAACTCATCTCGGGATTTTGGGAAACCGGTTGGCCGAGCGTGACTGTGACAAAGATCCAGTGAGGACCGAAAACGACAACAAACGAAGGATAATGATAATGACTGTACAGCAGGATAATGCACATGCCAGGGAGACACAGCTGGGAGGAGAAGCTGTCCTATTTCCATGCAAATTTGATGGACAAACTTTCATGTTGAAATGTATCCGAAATTCGAGAAGCCCGCGACGCTCCATGGAACACCAAATGGCTGTTCGAAACTCTTTACGACTTGACCATTTTAGATAAGAACACAAATCGATGGAAAGCAGCGCTTAAGTTTTTGGAAAATCAAATAAAACGCAGCTCGGCCGAGAATTAAATTAAATCAGATCCAATCCCCGAACGAAAGTGACAATAAAACTCGGCTCAATGAGTTCGTTTTTCGCTGGGGGTCGCCGCCTCGCTTGTTTCTCCAATTTTCCCGTCGCCTTGGCCCGTCCCGACTCCAACTCAGTCAGTCAGTCACAGCTCTTGACAGGGCTCTTGACGTGCTGATGTGGGCGTGGCACTTGGCACGCAAATCATGTCAAATGTCACATTCACTGCAGCTGCACAGCCACAGATTGCCGGGGGATGGGCTGGGTTCGGGTCTGGGTAACACAACAACTTCCTTCCTTTCCGTACAGAACGGGTTGCCGCCTGACCTTCGCCGCTGACTTGTTGAGGAGGACTTCTGACTTCAGCTATGTCTGGGGTTCCTTTGCCTTCTCTGCATTTTTTCGGGGCGCGGAGCTCTTCACGCCCTCGGGAGAAGAGGTACACAAATGTGTTTGGACAGCTGGGGTCTGGCAGACAACACAGCTACTGTTCCATATTATTCATTCCCGGGGCGGGTAACATGAGCTTGGTCTCACATCTTCTGGCTAATTGAGCTTTTAGGGGGGAAACTCTCGAAGAACGTCTGCACTTGATATGCCAAGCATCGAGTTCTCATAATCGAATTGGGTTCGATGCATATCGAAATGTTTGTCATAGCCAAATAGCAACTGCAACCAGATATGACCAGATGCCACATGGGGGCAGTCAACTCGAGCTCCGGAGAACACGATACGGAATATGGTTAGATAGACATGTTGGAGATATATGTTAGGATATGTGGACATTGGATCGGTGGGTGAGGCATTGAGGCATTGAGGCATTGTGCTTCATCGTCATCTTTTAGGGAACTCATTATAGCTCTAGGAATTTAGGGGGATTTGTGGGTACTTGAGGTATACATCAGATTATGGTTCTTAATTCAAGGTACTAAAGCTGAGAGAGATTTTCCTTATTAATATATCTAATAAAATTTTTAAGATACTGTAAGGCTTTTTTCAAAATGAATGAATGAATGAATATTCTATTTAAAAGATTAATTGAAGAATTTTAAGTAGCAGATTGTATGATTTTCTTTTCATATATGGTACAATATTTTATTTACTTTTCTTATTCTAAGTTAGAGAGTATTTTCCAGAAATAGTATAAATCTTTCACAACAACCGATGCAAATCGAGTATGAAATGTATCCAAAACCTCTAAGTTTGAGACTCTAACCCAACCTTAGTCTCTCCTCCACCAAAGTCCCTTTAAAGCTATGTAGTCTCCTCCAAAATCCCTATTTTCCAAGACCGACCTCTAGATATAGCTTCACATCGCACGGAATAACGCACGTGAGGGACGAGTGTGCCACTCCAAACAACCGAACGCAGCCGAAGAGCCAAGAGCCGAGCCGGCACAGCTGACGAAGGCAGACCGAGGCAGAGCTGCGCAGCGGGTTCCGAGCCCCGAGTCAGTCTACGAAGTTGCCTGCTGCGGTGCGGACCACGTTGAGAGTGTATTCCCGAGATACGCGAGAAACAGAAAAGACTTAGAGAAAGATACAAGTGCGAGTGCGAGTTCGAGACTTTTGCTACGTTTGTGGCTTTTTCGCGTAGCGTCTTTTGTTTTTGATTTCGGCTTTGCGGATTTTTTCGGCATTTTGGCCCGCGGCTAAACTTGAAATTATAGCTGATTCGGCGAAGTAGCAGATACAAAGATACAAGATACAAGATACATATGCAGATGCGAGCTCAGCGCAGATAAACAACAAGAGTGAACCGAGTGAAGTGAGGCGGAGACACAAGTGGCAGCAGATAGACATCGCGCGAACCCACGTCGAGATACTTTATTTATATTGTCCTGGATTAAATATATCTAAAAGTCTCGATAGTGGCTCCATCGCCGCCATGTCCAGCTAACCTGAGCTGACCAGCTCCCGAGATCTCGAGTGTCGACCTCAACTCATCAACACAGATTGCATCGCCGCCATGCTGGACAAGCAGAGCTCATCCTCCATCTCGATGTCAGCCTCCTGCTGCAGCTCCAACGCCACCAATGCGGACCTGGACTACGATGTGCCCGTCTCGCGGCGCATTCACATCAAAACGGTTAGTAGAAGATAGCCAGGATCTCAGCTGTTGAAGCTATCTCTCCGCTGTGACAGCTGCATCTTCCCGGGCAAACTGTAACGCATCTATCTGTGGCAGCTGAAATTTCCGCAATTCGCATTCGTTATCACCTGGCAGAGCGACACCGTTTGATGTGCCAGTTTACGGCACAGGTGATATATCGCCATGTCGTGATAACTCCCGGTGCTTAGAGCCCCGTGCTTAAGTGTTCCTTTTCAAAATTAGCGAAAACATGAGCTCACCATCGTGACATGGAGTCCAAGTGTGATTCCCTTCAGATATTTTTGGCTTTCGTTCTGAGTAGCTTCGATTAGATAGCATCGGGGAGTGATTAGATTTCAGGCTCCGACACGGGCTCTTAATGTGAACTTGATCTGGGATACATTTCTATATATAGTGTCTCAGCTTAGCCTTAACATTCTTAAGCAAGATCTCAGTCATAATTGCAGAGCAATTTGAGTTCATTTGAGCCTACTTAAAACATTCCGACTGATTAAAGTGTGGAATGCAAGGCTCTACCCCAACTGGTTTCTGTAAGTGACTGCAGCCAAAAGTTGATCAATAGATTTATGCTGCCATATATTTCCATCAGGCGCCCGGGAGTCACTCAATCAACTTCTTGTCGCCACACGCGGACATTAATTCTAATCAATTTCCCAGAGTCAGAGTCGCAGTCAGAGTCACTTGAAGTGTCGAAGCGTTGAGGCAGATATATGTTCTCTGTCTAGACGGATCGGTGGGGCGCCCACTTAATCAGTGAGAGAGAGCACAAGGAGCGCTCGATAGAGGTCCCTCGGGGAGTCTGTGCTGCAGTTATCCTGAAGATAACCCCCGAGACTGAAAAGGAGAGAAAGCAAGACCTCCCCTGACACAATCTTAATTAATAATAAGGGCGGGCCGCTCCTTTTTGGCTCTTATCTTGGGTTTTGTTTTTAGCTTCCCTGAAGATATAGGGTCTTGTCTTGGGGTTCGGTGTTACGCTCAATTAAGGTTGATTAGATTTCGGCTGTGTGGAATCGTTTCGCCGATAGCCCTGGACTTGCCCTTATCCGAGTAGAGTGGCCTCTCCTGCGAGGTTGCTCCGATAAGGAGACACCACCAACGTGCGTGGTGGTCTTGGCCACAGAGAATTTATAGAGTTTACTTTCAATCAATTGTCGGCCAGGCCCAGGACTATTAATAACTGATTGAATTGGCCACGCATGCGGCCGTCGGCCATCGGTCTGGGGCTAATCCGTGGCCCCAGCTCTCTCGCTCTGCCCTTAATTGCGGCCTTCAGTCAAGCGCACGTCCCTGCCAAAGGATGCAGGGAGACTCTGGGGAACTATTAATTGCCATCAGTCAGCGGCATGCTAATAAACCCTTGCTCCTTCCAAAGGTTCCATCCCAGAGATGAGAGCGTGACACGTTCAAGACAAGATCCTGAGGAGGATATGTCCGTGCCCCCATTTTCCTGGCCATTAGTTCCAGTCACGCGCCCATCTCCGGCCATCTGAGACATCTGAGGCAAGGCCAAAGAAGGCAGGAAACCCATCTTCGAATGTTTTCCGCTGTTTGCATTTTGAAATCTAAGCTGAGAACCGAACCGGTCTTCGGGGCGAAGAGACTCCTAGACCCCTAGAGCTGCACAGCTCCAGACGGCGTCAATTACTTTTCGCATTTGTGCGCATTTGGAGCACATTTATTTTAATCTCACCTGTGTCCAAGCCTCCCTCTCTCTCTGCGTGTCTGTGATGGATGGATCCAACTCCAACTCGAGCTCCAACTCCATGCCCCTCGGCAACCCTTCAATTACTGGATACTTTGTGTCAGCGGCTGTTAGGCCGGGGAACAAGTGTCCTCCGGCTGCTCCTCTCTGCTGGCCATGATCAGGCCCGAGACACGACTCTTGTAATTAGCCGTTGTTGTTTATTTAATTTCAAGCTTAATAACAACCACAGCCCAGAATATTGAGTGCCGGGCCGGACTGGGACTGGGACTGGACTGGTGGTAATGGGAGTGAGTGCATTTGCATTTGCATGTGCAAGTCTTTGCTAGACTCCCCGCTTGGCTCCCCTCCCGACTGGCACCTCGTAAGCTTGCTAATTTATTTCAGCGCTCAAGTTGTGCAAACATTTTTCGCATTCAAATTTGTTCAACAGGTTGCTACGTCTCTCTTGGGTTCCTGTCCAATTGCAAATTGATGAATGTGGCAAGGTTAAGGTCCGGGGAAGAGGCAACTGTATTTGGCTGATTGGAAATGGTTTTTGGTTTAAGAAAAGTACAAACTATACTAAACTTTTGTAAGTGTTTCTGCACAACTATTCCTCCAGTAAGTGGATTTAGTTTTCCGGCATATCAAGTCGCTTTTACAAAGTCAGCGAAGAAGAAAAACTTTCGCTTTTCTTATGTGCTTTTGCTGCTTAGTTATTTTATCTATTCGCATTCGACACTCGTGCTGCGTTCAGTTCACAGGCCTTTGCTCACTCACTCACCTGGCGTTATCTAACAGCTAAGAGAGTCATGTGCTGCCAAGCGAACACTGGCCCTCATTCCGGCCAAATGGATTATAGGCCAACTGAATTATGGACTCGTCGTACAGTCTAGAGTGGAGATAATGAATTCGAATAATTGCAGGTGAAATGTACATTGGTCTTTGCACCTTTTCAAGCTGCAAGAAGCGTGCCAAGAGTGGGGAAGGTGATAAGGAGACAAGATGGCATGTAAACATGGCCAGAACAGGAGGAGCAGCCCTGCACTCGCAGGGTCATCCAGGAGAGCGCTTTGTTTGCTTTCCAGACGTGCACAAGATGGAGTGACATTTATGAATTACAAATCTGACATGTCACGTTCCCTGGGCCCAAGGCCCGGACCTTAAAAGGAGAAGGCTTGACTAATTGCCGCGAAGTCAGAGTCGCAGTCCTTCAGAAGTCGTAGAACCCTGACTAAGGCCGTGTTTGCAGGGAGTAAACAATGGCCAATTGGCCTCAGTCTCAGCCTCAGCCTCAGCCTCGGCCTCGGCCCTAGCAGCGACTGATAATTCGCACTCTCTCCTGCTCCGCCTGCTCCTGTCCTCGCCAGATAAGGAACTGGTCGTAGCCGAGCAATAAAAGTTACATGTACATGCCAGCCATAAGTGGGGCTAGTGGTTCCAGCAGCACCTTCCGCCTTAAGCCACTTAATGGGCCCATTTGCTGTTGGTGCCAGGCGGAGATGGGCTACTGGAGTTGCTAAACGAGGAGCGATTCCAGCCTTTCATAATGTCAGAAGCACTTATCTTCATGTTACGAAATTGCCGATTGCCTTCTATATGCTGTCCCGATCGATATCTATGATGGTTCTACGAGTTCTGTGCTTCTCTGAGGTGCGGGGATTGCCCAACCCTTGTTATTAGTTATCAGTAAGTGGCTGTTCGTGGGAAACCCCTTATTGAGACACCTCATTTGTTTACCCAACTCAGAGATGCGTCTGTCAGCTCACTTTCGATTTGAGCCCAAAATAGATCCCAAACTGTAATCCATCATAAGACGACACCGGGGTGCCCTCGGATGCTACATTTTTCTTCATCATCATCAAAGTTCAAGGCGGCTTTCACGTGGGAGATTTGATCCTCTTACCCAAAACTGGAAACTGGTTAGAAGAAAAGAAGAGTTAACAAAAGGCCGCGAGCAAACGCGATCATCACCTCGGCGTCGGCAATTCCTCGGCCATGAGTCACGTCCGGGTATTCCTCAGACTCTGGAGTCTGGTAAATGGAACTTAATGACTCGGAGTTGGAGTAGGGGACAAAGTTAGTGAATAAATCTTGTAAGATGCTCGAGGGAGATGATTGAATGAATGGGAGAGCTGTTGAGCAAATTGCATGGCTCCAAAATGGGATTAATTTCCTCCGTTTTATGCATGTTTTATTTTCGGCGTTTCTCTTTCAGAGTTCTTTCTGTCTGCCTTTGGGGGACATTTCTTCTTGTTTTCGCTTTATGATATTTTTTATTACTTAATGTTTTTAGCTGTTAATTCGAGTTTTGTTTTTATCAAATGATTGATCTTTTGTGCAATGGGATCTCTGTTTATTATCGTACTTGTATGCATATATAGAAAACAATTCATTATAGAATGTACATTCTGAGGCCATAAAATGTGGATAAGTGCTTACAATAGCTGAAAGCTGAGACTTTACAGACACGCTCGAAAATTGATTTTGTTCGTTTGTTTCGTTCGACTGATTCACTTTGCCACAATTGAATGTTAACTGGTTGGGTTTTTTTTTATTTCTCTCTCTCGGGGAAGTAATTTTGCAACGTTTTGGCGTTTTTCCCTCGAAATTGCCGCGAAGGTCGACACAATTCATAATTTTCGTGTATGTGTGGATTCCGTTTTATTTGTTCTTTAATATTTAAAGTCAACAGTTATTTTCCTTTGTTATTTTGCCTCGCTTTTTGTACAGAAGTCTTGCCCAAGTTAATTGAATTGGCATATGTTTGCTTTGACGCCTGCTTTTGTGACTCATTTCACCGAATTGGCCACGTTAAGCTAACAAATTCACAAGTGTTGAAATTTTGCATTAATTTAAGGCATTTTTGAGCATTTTATTATGCATTTTGTCATGTTAGATACAAGTTTTTATACCCTTTAATGTTTAAATTTAGCTCACAAAGCTTTGGCTGCACTTTTAACTCTTTCAACTCTCTTTATTGACAGAGTTCACTTATCCAATTGAATTAACTTTTCGATATATCTTGCATATATAATGCTATATAGATGTAAAGTAAAGCCTGAGAGCGCTTTGCCCGAGTTGAGGTAGCTGAGCAATGCAAATTGAATGAGGGAGACGTCTGTGGAATGCAATTGCACTTCACTTGTGCCTGTCCAGGCAGAAAGAATCTATTGTTAATAGGAGGAGGCGGAGTCGGTGAAGTGCTGACCCGGGTTGACTTGCGACGGAGCAGCTCAGTGCACTTGTCAACGCTGCTCAGCGTCAATATTCCAACCGATTCTGATTTCGACCCAGTCTTCGTCTCGGAACGTGTTTCTCTGCCCGCTCGCTGACTTGCTTGAAGTTTTATTGTCACACCACATTTTATACGGATTGCATGGCTGTGCTTTTGATAGACCCTTCAAGGGTATTATCATTTTAGTCAGGAGTTTGTTTAAGTTTGTTTACGCAGTAAAGGAGTCATTTGTGATCCTGTAAAACGTATAGGTTCATGATCAGCTAAGACCAATTAGTCATGTTCGCAGCTTTATTTATTTTTGGCAGAGTTATGATCGAGTTATGAGACTGCAAGGGTATACAAGCATCGGCTTCTTAAAGCCTTGCTTCCTTTCTTGCTTTTTATTTATTTTGTACTCTTTTTTGGCACACACACAAGTTTGCTGACGAAATGTGAGGAAAAGGCCGCCGCCAAAAAGAGCAGTAAACATTTTGTTTATTTTCGCACTGAGACGGCAAAAGGAAACCAGTTCAACGCGACGACAGCGACATATGGCGTTTTATTATAGAAGTATAACCCCAAAAAGTGTATTTCTCGTATCATATTTACGTTCCGCAACTCTCCTCGTTTTTCAGCAAACCTTTAGTCAGTCATAATCCAAAGACAAGGTCCGAAGTCCGCTGAAAGTGACGCGTTGGGGGCCTGGATAATATATAGAAATAGATATGTGGTCAAGTCGGTGTCAAAATGCAAATGTGGGAATGAGAGAGTAGAGGTTTGGTGTGAAATATTGCACAGATATAGCTGATAAAGTGGACAAACATTCTGTGAAGTCACATCAGTACCTATTTATATCTTAAACTAGTAAATGGAGTGAGGAACAAGGTTGCGCGGAACTTTAGTGACTTTTAAACTATAACTAAGTAGAGAGATAATAACAAGATTTAAGAACCTGCGACTGTAGGAAGGTAACTTTCCCCTTCAACAACTTGATAGTTTCCTTAGAAACCGAATTCCAATATCTCCACTCCCCTTTTCTTTTGTCAAATTCCTCCTCGTTTTGTTTCATTTTTCCTCAAATTCCCCCTCTTTTCGTTTCAATTTTCGTCAAATTCTGTTAATTAAAATTGCCA
Source organism: Drosophila punjabiensis (assembly GCA_008042585.1). NCBI lineage: Eukaryota > Metazoa > Arthropoda > Insecta > Diptera > Drosophilidae > Drosophila > Drosophila punjabiensis. The sequence goes on from VNJR01005323.1 coordinate 672,434, forward strand.
AAAATATTATCTGTCACGCGAGAGCGCTTCGCTTGACTTTAGACTATTTGCTATTTTATCAGCTGCCGAGGGATGGGTGGGGTTTGGGGTTATCAGCTAAAATTTCTATTTCTAATTATTGCCAGGCCATCGAAAATGATTGGACTTCACAAAGAGAGACAGTTGCCTGCTCCATTAATCCGGTTAACGACCACTGGATAAAACCAATTGTCATCTTGTGTCGGAGGAGCCGAAGTTTTGTTGATTTTTGAGTGCTCATTAAGCTGTTTATTTGCGGCTTCTTCGCTTTTTTTTTTCTTTGGTAAAAACTCAACTGCGTCTCGGCGATTATTTATGTGCAAAAAATACAACAATTTCGGGGTTTGAGTAATTGACTGTTCAAGACATCGCGGAGCTCTCAGCTACTCCTGGAATACATAAATAACTTGAACTCAGCTCTGAGTTTGTTTTGCTAAAAAATTGCTGACTCTTTGAGGAGGGGATTAGCTGTCGTCATTAAAAACAACTCCTTTACTTCTAAAAAAAACCAAAAAAGCATGGAAGTTGGCCTGGGGTAGAAATTATTTTTATTTAAAAATCCATGGAACATGTAAATCGGTTTTCGGTGATTTATGACAGCGTTTGAGCCTGAGATTGTGATTGAGATTGAGTGGTGGAGTTGGGAACTCTTCCAGTTCCGTTCCCCGTATCTTTCTCAGAGGAATGCACTGAGCAAACCAATTACAGTCCGCCCAAACAAACAAACAGACAAACAACTGTAAAAAGGCCCCTAATTTTTACCACAAGTCAACCTCAGACGCAGGCGGAACTTCAAATCTTCCAATTCTCGCCTTCAAATATTTGCCCCTTCAATTAGCGCTGTGTCAAAAGGGGGAGGAGGGGAGGAGGAGAAAGAGTGAGATGGCCACAAAGAAAGCAGGTCTAATCCGGAGAAGAGAGTGGAGTGGAGTCCCGGTGGAGCTGCAAACCCAACAAACATCTGAGATCCGAGTTGAGCCAAGTGTCACTCCGCGCACATGAACTTCAAGTGCGCTCATTTTTCTTTTGACATTTGAACATTTCTCGCTTCCAGCTTCGCCGTCGCCGCGCTTTCGAAATTAAAGAGTAGAATGAATAGCTTGCTGGTGGGCCAGGTAAAAAAAGCAAAAAAAAACGGGTTTCGAAACCACACTCCGCTCACCTGGACACGTGAAGTGGCGGTATCAGAGGCCGGAGTCGCGGGTTGAAAGTTCAGCAGCGATTGAACGCTCAATATTGTAATCGCTCGCTGGCTTCCTCTCTCTCCGTGCACTGTAACAAAAATTGGGTAATGAAGAGTTTTCATCTATTACTTACTCCGTTTATAAAATTTAATATATCTAAATCTATTTATTAATAATATTAATTAATCTTTTGTGACATTTTGAGTTAACAAAGTCCGAAGCTTACAAGGAGTCTCTTTTACCGCTGTTTTTATAAATCCTTCTCGTTTTAATTATTATTTCTCCATAATTTCCAATTGAAATAAAATCGAAATGGAATATTTTGATCCGTGTAGGGAATGGGGTAAAGAGTAAGGAGTGGAGTGGGTCAAAAAAAAGGTGAAGGAGGTAAGGAGCAGTCACGGCTCGATTTCCTTCTCTTTGTTTTTGGATTTCTCTATACGTTGCGGTGGCGAAATTAAAAGCACCACGCTCTTAACTCCTAACCACTGACACACACAGACACACTCGCACACACACACAGCGGCAATTACACATTCATTGAGCGGAAGAAAAGCAAATCAAAACGTTTGCCCCGAAGGCATTCACAGTCGCGGTGAGTGAGCTATGTACAGTTGCAGATAGTCAGTGGAAAAGAGATTCAATTGTGGGTTCTAGTTCTTAGAGCTAATTCATTCATTCAGGGAAAGAAAATTGTGAATTGTGAAGAATTGTGAATTGTTATAAAATCGTTAGTTTATGGTAGTTTTAATTTACCTTTGATGCTACCTATCCCTAGAAGGGAATCTCTCTCATTTCCACTCCCCATCTACAGCATCCTTGATAGCTATCCTCCTGACCCCGACTGTTCGTCCACATGCCAGGCTCTCTAACCATCGAAAGGCAAGCACAAATACAAACACAAACACAAAGGCGGATAAAGGAGAACCTACCCAAAAAAAGTTGACCTGAAATTCCAGCTAAACTAATGAAGCAAACGAAAAAAAAACAACAAAAAAAACCAAATCCCATTGTTTTTCTCTCTCGCTCTGTATTATTTTTATTTTTTTCGGCATTCTGCAGTTTTTTGCATTCTTTTTGTGCCACAAAATTCGCTACCATAAAATGCTAAAAACATAAAACATGAAAGCTGAACAAAGATCAGCGCGGGGCCACGAGCGCTCCTCCTACGAATGATGGCAGTCAAAGTCGAAGCCGGAGTATCCAAATCTTCTTTGAAATTCCATTGAAAATTTTGAGGTTTTGCGGCTTCTCAGAAGTCCAAAATAAGGGCCTCTCTGATAATAATATAAGAATACACATTAATTGTTTCATGTTTTGTTTTGATTTATTTGCAGAAACTTTATGCCAAGGCCATTTACGATAATTATGCGGACACGCCGGACGAGCTGCCCTTCAAGAAGGGCGACATCCTCACAGTCATCGAGCAGGACACGGAGGGCATACAGGGCTGGTGGCTCTGCTCCCTGCGCAACCGACAGGTGAGTTGGGTTACGAAGGAGACCCTGCATCAGAGCTCTCAGGGATACGCCCTTCCTTCTGTTTCGAGTTCTTCTTTTCCTTCTTGTTTTGGTTCTTAATTTATCCCTGATTGCGTCTGGGCTCTGTCTGCATTCGTAATTAAGCAATCGAAAGCATTTGCATAAGTTTTTCCATTTCATTCCGTCCTGAAAAAACTCATTTAAATTTTTAATTTAATTTTCTATAATTGTTTTTGTTTTGTCTGGGAGCTGGGAAGCCTCGTCATCATCATCATCATCATTGTGATTGAGGGCACGTGGCCTGCTGCATGCGGGAACTCCAGGCCCCCATGTAATACCACCCCTTCCAAGGGTTCGCGGGCCTTATAAATTACACATTTTTGGCACTTTAATTGTGGTTGCAGCGATGTAATAATCATAATCATCAGGAAAAGGCCTTATGCCAAGCAGGGGGGGCGTAAGCATAGCCATTAGCCAAGATTACCACTGTGCACACATCACTATCTCTGGATAAAGATAATGTGCGAGGCAGTCGAAGTTGTTTGCTCCGATTTCGAAGCCAAACCGAAGTGATACTCAAACAGAGAAGGGAAATTTATATTTAAACTTTGAAGAAATCAGCAGAAAAATGTGGAATGTTTACCGAATGATGAGTTCTTTCAGGAAAGGAATATTACTCTGGGAAAGCGTTGTGAGCATTGTAAAAGAAGTAAACCGTGACCCATTTCGAAGATCTTTTCCACTCATACTTTCCCCTCTATATACCATTTATCAAACGCACCCATTGCTAAAAGTTTCTGAGATCGACGTGGCCTCAATTTCCGATTTTTTGCTAATTATCGCTGCGCCCCGGGCAGCCTTGAGGCTGACCAACCCCCCCACAACAACCCACAATCCAATCGCCAGATCTCCAAACACTTTTCAAAACTGGTCAAAAATTATAAAATTTCTGCACGTTGTTCGTTCAATTAACAACTCAATTGGCGCCGCCTGACCGACCGATCAGTGATGATATGGTGTCAAAACATATATCAAAATGGAAATCACTAGAGCTCGGAGCGATATGGATACAGATACCTATGGCTACATGGAGTGCGGGCCAATTGTCGCTAATTAAAAAGTAGCCACGGCTTTTTAATGGAAACAATTAACCCAAAAACGGCAGCCAATTGAGTGTCGAGAGCTGCAGAGCAGCCCGAGCAGCAGCAACAACGTGTGGCATAAATATTTACAGCCAAAAAGCCAACGAAAAAGCAACTTTTTCAAGCTGAAACACATGTTGACAAGATTTTCTGTCCGATTTTTTGATGTTTGGCACATATTTCTTTGGAGAAAAATTACATATCTTTGCGGAGGAATTTTGTGAAATAAACTGACGCGACATGATGTGAGATGTGGCTTGCAATTAAAAACAAACATTGCACACACAAATGTTGCCATATCTCTGAGCTTTTTGTTGCATTTTCGTGGGATATATACAGTTCACATATATATGTATATGCTTTTCATTAATAATTCATACAGCATTGAGGTTGATTAAAAGCCAATCAAAACCAATTGAGATCAATGAGTATGAGTCCACACACCAGCCACCATTTATAGCCGATGGTGTCGAGTGATCAAGGAGGGTCCAGTCCAAGTCCAGGCGGGCAGAAAATTGCTAAAGTATCGAGGAAAAATCCTAAATCAAAAATAACATTAATTAATACAATAACGCCATAAAAAGTTTACATTTCTCATATTTTTCCCTTAAATTCTATTCCAGGGCCTTTGTCCGGGCAACCGGTTACGCATCCTGAACTCCTACGACTCCGGCTGCTTCTCTCCATCGCCGGCCAGCTCACCCATACCGTCGCTGGCCGCCAGCACAGCGACGCTGAACAGCTCCATCTGCTCGGCGGAGATCTACGAGAACGGATCCATCATCAGCGCGGCCTCAGCCTCGTCCAGCGGTGGCGGTCCGGGAGCGGAGTCAACGTCGTCGCAGGGCCGTGGCACGAGGAGATCTTGGCACGTCTCGCCGAACAAGGTAGGTCCTCCTCCAGTCGCATCCGTTCTCGTCCCGGCTGACTTATCAATTTCTTAATTTTCCGCTTGGCCGGACTCCGCCGCAGGGATCTTAATTGATTTCATTTCTGCTTTTTGGCCAATTCTCTGGCGGCACTGCAACAGTGCCTACTGAATTATGATATTTGTCGGGAAAGTGAAAGAAAGTAATTTCTCGGCTCCTTTGGTTCGTTCCAACGCTCCATCATTACGCTCTGAGGGGTCCACGGTATACGGTCCATGGTCCATCCATCTGCATCTCCGCCATCCCCAGCTCTGTCTCCCAATGGGATCCGCTCCCCGCACATCAACTGCGTGTCGTAATTGTGCAATTAATATGAGTTGTGGCAGAGCCGATCCTCTCGGTTCATGGACAGCCTTAGACTCTTGGGGTCCATGGCAGCTGTCCAACGGGTTTCGACTTCGTTTTCTTCGTTTTCGGCTTCCCGCCCCGAGCTTGTAGCTCGCCAATTTGTCAGCTGGACATGCGTTTTATTTGCATTTCTCTCACTTTGATTCGATTTGATTTGGAAATTAAAGGAAACGGACAATTTGTGGATCGGAAGATCAATAAGTGATGGAAAGCCAGCTACTGCCCAGCTACCAGCAGGGGACTAACAGGATGTAGTTGCTCCGCAGCTTACTACAAAGTTGCTGGTGTCCAAGAGGCTGAGCCGAGTCTCTGCTCGTCCTCAGATGAGATACCTCTCTTCCAATCAAAGTCTTCGCTTGCACAACGGATCAAATTAATTGACCAAACTGATCATTAGCACACACACCAGACCTGAGTCAGACGCCAGGCCTGGCTTAAAGCTCGCTGACCTTTGGCGCTCGAGATGGACGTACGCCCACCAGCCACGGTGGGATCGCTCTTGGTCTTAGTCTCGGGTAAACGATGACTTTCGCTTTCCCTGGCCACTGACTAACTGACCAACTCACTGAATGACTGACTGACTAGCTGACTGACTCGCAGGCAAATCAAATAAAATGAAACCCAAATTACAGAGTCGTAAACATTTCCTCGCATTATCGGCAGCTATCAATCTTAACTGGAGGCAAGTGAAACCATAAATTCAAATTCAAATGTTGCTGGCGAGGAGGAGGAGCTCTGCAAATTGCTCTGGGATAGCATTGCAGTTGAGATCTTGAGGAGAAACCTTTCGCCATAAAAGCTCAGCGCTGCCTTTTGTTGCTGTTCGATTTTTATTGACTTTTGGGAAAACCTCTCCCCCGTTTCTCTCTCTCACCACTCAGAGGCGTCAAAAGCCATGTGGGGAATGTATGGGATCGGATTGGACATGCACTTGACCGCATCATACGGATGGCTCAAGTGGGAGAGAGATTCCCCTGATAGAGTGGAGTCTATCGTTGACCCAATTTTCGGTGCTGACTAGGTGTTGTGTTGATTTGTAGGGGAATCTTAGAAAGGAATGATTTGAAAATATATGTATTGTTGAGTAAAGATAATCAATGATATGAAGAACAAAAACAAGTGAATGCTTAAGAGGTGTAAACCGATGAGACAGACAGCTTTCGACACAAGGAGGATCACCTCCAAAGAAATTGCAGATGATTCTCTTTCAAGTATCTAACGACTCCTCTAAGGTGTTCTATGATTCAAAGCTAACAACCTTTTAGGCTAATGAATTAGCCATTAAGTAGGCGACATTCCACAGGCTTTGGGCTAATTGAGAACGGAAATGTCTGGCCCCGCTGTAAGTTGCGCAATCAATCGCTGGGCAGTGGCCCCAACATATGTATATCCGTACTCCGGGCATCCCACACGTAGACACCACTTCTTATGGCTAGGAAAAGCCGCCTCCACCGTTAGCCAACCCGCCAGATACAGATACAAATGCTGTGCGACAATTTCAAGTTCCTTAAACCCACAAACGAGTCGGTTTCACCTCCTCCTCCTCCTGCGGCCACCTCGTCACGCACCTCGCATAAACTCCAAGCCAAGTCCAAGTCAGGTGGCCACTGGCCAATGGCCAATGGAGATTTATGGCCAGAGCCAAAACGAGCGAGAAGGAGGCTCTCCTCGACTCTGCGTTTGAGCAAAACATGTCATTTTTATTTTTACTGCCCAAAAATGGTGAAAAATGCAGCCACAATAACTCTTTTTTTTTCTTTTTCCTTTTTATGTATTTGGTATTTGGGATTCTGCAGAGATTTGTGCGTGACCAAAGTCGGAAACTGGGGAGGATTCCGCATCGGAGCTGGAGCTGCAGCCGGGCAATGCGGATTCGCTGAGAAAGCGGGAAAAACTTTGCCACGATGCCAAGCAAGGTCGTCGTCGTTGTCGTCTTGGAAACCATCTCCTTTGTTGGACCCCTCCTCAGCTTAACCTGAGAAGATCCTCCCGATCCCTTTGGAGAAAGACTGGTCTTTCTTTCATTCTTTCTCCTCCCGCGATAATTAACATTTTCCGTACAAATCTTCAGTTCTTGTGACGTTTTGTACGTGAGAAAATGCTGAAATTTTGTAAGCAGTTTGACGAAGAGAACCCCGAGAACTGTGCGTACTTTCTGCGGTTCTTTCTTCGGAACATATAGAGGAGTATCCACAGGGGGCAGCCCCCGAATGATGTGCTGAAGGTAGCATTGAAATGCAGGGAACAAGCTGCGTATGTAGCCATGTTGCCTGCCAGGAGATGACAATCTCTCGTTGCTACTGTTTTCTGGATTGGAATTTAAACGAGAACGTGTAGTAAAGATTATTACACAGCCGGAATCTGAAATTACTCATGGCAGGCGGAGAATTCAAACAGTCGGCCATTAAAAGAGGTGGAAAAGAAGAAAGCTCAACCTGGCGATGGCCCAACCCATGGAGAGTGCCCCAAATGTGTCATAAATACACAAATCTTTGATATATGTTGATGCCCGGAAAAGTTGCACTAACAAGGAAAGTCACGCGAATGTCGGGCCCAGCATGTGGGTCGGCAGGAAACCAAACCCATAAAGACCGACGACCAAAGACAACGAGTCCCGCTGGGCTTTGTTCCATTTTTGAAGATTGCACAGCCAAACATACATTCAGGTGGTCTAGTTCCTCTCAAGAAATGCCGCCAGCTGCCCTGATTCCCCCGATAAGATAGTACAGCGGCCAGGCAGCCTCCCTTCCCGCAGAGCTCGGTTTCGGGTCCTCCGAAGTTGCAGCTGCAGCTGCTCCGAGGGATGTTGGGACCGCTCTTATTTTATTATTTTGGCATTTGTTGACTCGTGTTACGCGTCAATTGGCACTTCAAAGGCCTGGACAAAAGGCAACCGGGCAGGACGGCACTTCAGGTAGAGAGCGATCCTCTCGGGGGTACCCCTTGCGTAACGGTTTCCTTAATTAGGAATCGATTCTATTCGAGGGCGTGGCTCTTCTCTGGTGCGTGGCACTCTCCTGCGGCCAAAGCTGATGAATTTGGCATATGTTGCTGGGGTAATATTTCATCATTCATCAGCTATGAAGCCAACATATGGCTGGGAATTTCATTAATTCCAATATATCAAAAGTATATTGAGTACAGAGGGTAGCTGAGACCCATAATCCAACTCTAGCTGCTACCCTCTTCTGGCTCTAATGCACTTTTAATTCAAAAAGTCGATGAGTTAAGTTCTTAATACGTTTTTTATTGCCAATCAATGTGGTGAAAAGGGACACAGGATAAATATTTTTGGTTTAGACTTATAAATACTGACTTCTTGATGATAAAACAAGTATTATTTAATCATTTTCTATATAGAAAGCATGCATAAGAAGACACTTTTCCTTGTACAACAAGGGATTGTAGGAAAACCCTTTCCCTACAGAAAAAGCAGCGTCAGTAGTCGATTTTTTGTGGCATCTACCTTGCTGCAATGACTTCCGGATCTTTCCACCACCGACTGCCTTGTTTTGTTTTTGTTTCTGGCCCTTCTGGGGTCCTTTACCTTGACACTGAACCGCCTTGAACCAGGCCCCAGTATTCCTTGGATACACATTGCGCAGGCGCCGAAACTATCGCGTATTTCGCAGTGAATTTCCCGACTTTCCACGAAGGCGTCAAAGGACTCGACAGTCGAGTTTTACACGCCGTAGAGCGACGTCTGACCACGCCGGTTTTCGGTTTTTCTGCTCCATTTTTCTACACTCCTTGCACAAAGTGCACCTTGCACTTGCACAAAATGTGATAAAAAGAAGACATAAGAACGAGAAGCAGCAGCTCCGACCAGGTGAGGAATGGCAGCCACACCCAGGTGGGTTTTTCTGAAGCGGAAAAGGCCAGGCAGACGACGGGAAAATCGATAAGCCAGCGAGTGGCTGGGAGAGGGCGAGGGAGTGGGTACTACTCCGAGTAGTAGTCGTAGTAGTAATAGTAGTAGTACTCGTGTCTCATCTTCTCTTTTCCATTGCAGGTCATAACCCCGCAGAGACACGGTGATGTCTACATCTACAACTGCTCGCCAGGATCTGGTACGGGAACGGGAACGGCCAGCCCCCGCACACCTCAGCAGCAGCAGCAGCAGCAGCTGTACAGCAACCAAAGCATCTACCAGAACCTAGGAGCCGCCGCCATGATGTCCCACAACGGCAGTGCCGCCACTCCCAGTGGCAGTGAGTTCGAGACCTACGACATCCCCAAGCCCGCCACGCCCGTGCCGCTGAACTATGACAGCCCCAGGAGCGGAGGGGGCCCAAGAACGCCCACTAGCTTGTCAGCCCGCTTCGAGTCGTTGAAGAGTGTGCCGGCCTCCATTGAGGAAGAGTCCTACGATGTGCCGCGACCCCTGATCACCGCCGGCCTGCTGACCCAGATGACGCCGAGCAGCTCTGCTTCCTCGTTGCTGACCAGTGACAGCCTTTCGCTGAGCTTCTCCAGCTCTAACCGCTCCTCGCTGGCCAACATGCCCGATTATGATATACCGCGCCGCAATCCCTTGCCCGTGCGCCGCCAGCAGAGCGGCCTGGCTTATGACTCTCCTCTACCGCCGCTGCAGGAACAGGAGCAGAGTGTGACGCCCACCAAAGCCGCCTCCGCCTCCGTCGCCGCCACTGCCACACCCAAAGAGTTGCCCCTTGAGCTAAGCTCGGCACTGGAAACGCTGGCCAAGCTGCAGCTGCAGACCACAGCCGCCATTAGCCGACTGCTGAGCTTCGTAGTGCCCAACTGGCGCACTCGGGCACAGCTGGAACCGGTCATCATGGAGCTGAAGCTGGCCGCCTTGCGGCTGCGCACCGCACTGCACGACCTTGCCGAGTTCGGGGAGGGAGCTTTGGGCAATGCAACGCGTTCCGAGGACCGTAGTCTGGCCCTTAAGCTGCGACCGCTGGTGCGGGCTCTGCGGGACGCCAATAAGCTGATTCACGACTCCTCCGAGTCACTGGACGCCCAGGGTGGCTGGTCGGTGGAGCAGCTGGCGCGCAGTGATGAGAAGCACGGCTGTCGTCCGCCGGACGCCCTTGACCAGCTGATGGCCTGTGCCCAGACCCTCACCGAGGACGTTCGCTCCACCACCAGCTTCATCCAGGGCAATGCCTCGCTACTCTTCAAGCGCCAGGTGCAGCAGCAGAACGGAGGAGGAGCTGCCGTCGTCGAAGGCAGCCGTGGCAGCGCCGAGTGGCTTGAGGATTACGACTATGTGGCTTTCGAGTCTAAAGATGCGGCCGCCAGGAAGAATCAGGCTCTACGTGAGGCCATTCCCGCCGGCTTGAAGACCCAGTTTGACACGGTCATCCGCACCGCCGAGAGCACAGCCATGGGATCTGTGTCCAGCTCGGGCTCCGTGCCCACCACGCCCACGGCAACGGCCACAACGCCGTGCAAGTCCCCGGAGATGACCGACAAAGACAAAAAGCTGGTACGCTACTACGCCCAACAGATCTCCACCCACATGGGCAACCTGATGCAGGCCATCGACTCCTTCCTGGAGACGGTGGAGAAGAACCAGCCACCCAAGTTCTTCATTGCCTACGGCAAATTCGTAGTGGTCAGTGCCCACAACCTGGTTACCATCGGCGACAACGTGCATCGCAACATCTCGAAGGAGGCTCTCCGCGAGAAGATCCTGCGCTGTACGAACGGCCTGTCCGACGCCCTTAAGACCTGCGTTTCCAAGTCGAAGAAGGCGGCGGCGCACTTTCCCAGCGGCAGTGCCGTCCAGGAGATGGTCGACTCGGTGGTGCACATCAATAGCCTGGCCCGGGAGTTGAAGACGGTCATGCTGCAGGCGGTGCAACTGTCTGCAGCGGCCGGAGTTGGAGCCTAAAGCAGCCCCCGATCTGATTGCGGTTCAGTATTAACTCGGAGAGGTGCAGCCACGTCTTCCAAGCCCCGGCCTCTCCCCACCCACGACGGTTCCTTAACGCTTCGCCTAAAGCTTTGGCCCCCGCAGACGGAAACCCAAACTATCCGAAATTGGCATATCCCCAGCAGCAGCAGCAGCAGCAGCAGCAGCAGACTTGCATTGTGATATTTTTCGAGCGAAACATCTGAAAATGCACACAGCCCGACCCCTTGGAGAAGGATGTCGACCAGGACTCGGCTTAGATCTTAGTTGCTACCCACCAGAGTCAGTCGCCTAGCCCATAAGTTTCGATTTTGTACATAGTAATCCTAGCTCCCATCTTAGCTTTAGACTTTTGTAAATTCGATACGATCCCGATCCCGATCCCTGCCTTGCGCACACACCGGCAATGTTGTATCAGTGGATGCATTTCAGCGTAGTTTTGTATACTTAGGATTAGGCCGTAGCACTAGGCACACCACACACGCATCCACATATATGTTACGCATGCATAGTCAGAATCTGAAAGATTTACACTCAAGCCCCGAATGGCAGCGATGATAGTCGGTCGGTCGGTCAGTCAGTCAGCAATATACGAAAATATACACATTAACCTAACATTAGCTACCAATTAAACGATGTCCAGGCACGGAGTAAGCTAACATATACGAGTGGAATAAGAATAAATTTATAATAAACCTACAAATTTATAGTTTTACTTGGGGATTCAGTCCCTGAAGATGTTTCGGTCCAGTGACAGTCTTTGGGCACGATTAACTTGCTCCTGACCTACAAGTCACTATTAATAATAAGCCTTTCCTCCACAGACTTCAAAAATGAATCCGGAAATAGTCTCTAATTGTAACTTTCTATATTTTAACGAGTTTCTTAACTACTTTGTATGACATTGTCCCCAAGAACGTTAAAAATACATCAACGTCTAATCACATATCAAGCATCCTTGGCGCACCTGAAGCCCAGGTTGCCCGCCGAGCTGTCCTCAGTGTTCTGGGAGCGAGCGGCACATCTATAGCGGTAGCAGTATGACTTGTGGCAGAGATAGGACCCGCCCTTCTTCACCCGATTCGGGTTCAAACTGACGTCGGTGGCGTCCCACAGATCCGCTGTCCACTCCCACACGTTGCCCACCATGTTGTGGAGGTCGTAGACGTTCTGCCGGAAGGCGTCCACGGGGCAGGTGTACTCGTAGCCATCTTCGGCCAGGTTGCCATCGGGAAACTCGCCTTGCCAGATGTTTAGCCAGTGCTGGTCGCGGGGCATCAGCTTGTTGCCCCAGGGATAGAGTTTGCTCTCCTTGCCGCCGCGACATGCAGCCTCCCACTCGGTCTCAGTGGGCAGCCGCTTTCCGGCCCACTGGCAGTATTTCCTGGCGTCGCGCCAGGACACATGCACCACCGGGTGCTGCCCGAGGCCGTCCAGATTACTGGTCGGGCCATACGGATGCCGCCAGTTCACGTTCTTGACTTTGTACCACCACGGAGCGCTGGCAACGCGAAAGTCCTCCAGCTGCTTCTGTTCGGCGGCATCTAGCAGAGTCTTGAAGAGGAAACTGTCGCCGAAGCGCTCCGCCTCCGTAGTGTAGTTGGTGGCCCGCACGAACTGCTCGAAGGCGTCATTCGACACCTCGTACTTGTCCAGGTAGAAGTCCGCCACCTTCACCTTTCGTTCGGGCGCCTCCCGGTCCTGTCCAAAGTGTGGCTTGTCCGTGCCCACCTTTACGGTGCCGCCGGGAATGATTGACATGCCTGGGAACTCCTGCTCTTCAACCTCCGCCTCGCCTCCAGCCTCCAGCTCACCATAGTAATCTCGGTAGTGACTATTGGCGCCGCGAGCCTTCTGCTGGCAAACCTGCTCCGGCACTGTGTCCGGCTCTTTGTCGGCGGTGACTTCTCGGTTGAGTTTCTGGCAGCCGCAATCGCTCCAGGCGAGTGGGCATTGACTTAGGATTAGCCACAGAACGCTGTGGAATGCAATTTTCTTGTTTATTTTCATTATAATTGTTGGATTTCAGCTATTCCATTAATAATGCAACAAATATTGCAGGCAACTCGCGTATTTCTGCATCCAAAACCGCTGGGCACACTAAAACGCTTATGTCCATCAAAATTATTAAGTCTGGCAACGCCAAATGCTCCAGTACGGCAACGTTAAACTTCGATTATTATTATTATTATTATCGATAGGTGGTTGGAGTCTGCGCTTACTTCCAGGTTTGAAACTCGGAACGAACGAAGTCAGCCAAGAATTTTATAACAGTTTATAACAGATCTCCGTCGCTGTCTGCTGCCTTCTGTTCGCCTGGTACATGAAATCCAGAAATGATGACTTTGTACTGAAAGTGAAAAAATTAAAGGCCTACAACAACTACAACAATTATTTTACAGCAACAACATGTAGAAAACAGATATGAAAATTTGAATTCATACAAAATAAAGGATGTTAACTTCGGCACAACCTTTATTAAATGTAAAAAAATGATAACGTGCATTTTTAGCTTGGCTAAGGGCTAGATCGACTCGGCTGTTTAAATTCAAAATTTAAAGAAAAAGTCGGCTAACTTTGGCACACTGCAGTTTGTTTTGCAATTGGATAAATATTAATAAATCTATCCATAACTAATATAATGTATACTTTATATCCATAATATTTTTACAGTTATACAATAAACCGTGCAAGGATATAAAAATACAAAAGGCCTGCTACGCGATAAGCTTTCAAAAGTTCCCTCACTAAAATAAAGATAGTAATTAGTTATTATTTAATTTTAATCATTATGCAATTTTAAGAACAAGTAAGTCACAGTTGCACAGTGGATAAAACACATTAGAAACGATACGTACGAGTTAAATAAGTTAAAATTAGTTTATGGCGCAAATCGTGGTTAACATGTGGCGGCAATGGTGGCCGATCCGATCCAGCTTGGCTAAGATTCGCTTGGCTTCTCGTGCAGCCAAGGACGGAATATGGGCAGTGTCGACGGATAGTGCGTGTGCGTGTCCGGCTTAAGCACCGAGTCCGGCCAGGTGTTTGCGTTGGCGGCATCGCTGGCGTTGCGGAAGGGATACGTTGCCAGGACGATCGGCAGCTGAAGCTTGATCTCCTTCTCCATTGACTTTGGCTCGATGACGAAGAAGACGTCGTAGGATATCTTGATCAAATGGCAGCCGTGCAGGTTGGTGGGCGGCAAGGGCGGCACGTACAGCTCATTGTGCCACTCGTCCTTCCCGCCTGGCCGGATCTTGCCGCGCACCAGGACCGCCAGCTCGCGCTTCTCCGTCTGCACCACTTTGCCGCGCGCCAAGTACTCGATGGTCTGCGGGAGTTGGATTCATATTTAGTCGGGGATTTGGAGAGTAAGGATCACGAACGCACCTCTGTTAAGGACGCCTTGGTCCGCTTGATGGAGACGTTGCTGTAGTTGGATATGAACGCGGTGACCAGAATATTCTCGCCGGGCACATAGCCGCCCCGGTCCAGGGACACCCGGCATTTGATCTGGCCGCCGCCCACGCACACGACGCCCAGCTTGTGCTCCACTTCGCAGGTGAAGGGTTGCTGTAAAACGGAAGGGAAGAGTTTACATTGTCCTGCACAATGGCCAGAAACAGTTACCCACCGCTAGTATTGGCTTCTCCAGGTTCAGGTCGATGGGGTTCATCACGATGAAGACCTGGTGATTCTTGTGGATGATGCCGTTGTTCTCGCGCAGGGCCGCCTTGCAGTAGAACTGGATCCAGCCGTAGCGGCCCAGGAAGGTCGAGGGTAGGCCCAGCGGCAGGCCGAGCTTGAAGGGAAAGCTGTGTATTCCCGGCGAGAGAATGGCCGGACCGCCCTGGTCCACATCGCCGAGCAGACGCATTCGGAAGTCGATGTAGTTCTCCTTGTCGTACGTCCGCTCCTGCCGCCGCCCGTTGCGGACGACGCCCTCGCCGACGACATGGAAGTGCAGGCCCAGGGCCGGCGTCTCGTCCTGCAGCTCGATGAGCACTCGGCCGGACAGGAACTGGCCGGGGAAGTACAGCAGCGAGGTGTTGTCGAAGATGATCAGGAATTTAAGTAGCTTGCGCGGCATCTTGGCGGCGGCGTGAGATGGTTCCCGTGAGTGGATCTGCTCTCATGGGCTCCGCTGCTGCTGCTGCTGGTGCCTGGGGAAAGAGCCGTGAAATTGGTTAGCTTTGTGTGGAAACGTTTGTTTGTGCGTTTGCAATTATTTTGGCAGCGTTTACGGCTTAATGACAACTTGTCCGTCATACTTGGCTACGTCTCCGCCGCCGCAGTGTATTGAACGCCACTCGCACACACTTGTATTTACGTATATTTATGTGGGTAGCAGCGCCTAGGCGGGCAAAGGAAGCAAAACCAGTTTGGCGTGGCCCCCAGAGATGGCTGCGTGCACGGCGGGCCATGCAGCACGATAGCCCCGAAACATGCGCAGCAAGGTCAGCATACCGATCATCTCGTGTCACGCCCCCAGCTCTCGGGCCAGAGTCAGTCGGATATGTATGTATCTTGGCCGAAACCGTAGGCTGCAGCCACTGCCATAACCAGGGAGCAGGCACAACCACAGCCACAGCTAAAGCCACTCTGGCTGATGCATTGGTTGACAATGTTTGGAAGAGGAAACTGACGTAACATCCCAGTGTAAGGAAAGTGGATTCCCGACAGTTCAAAGCCATCGTCGTCATCGTCAAACTTTTTGGGCCGTTCAACCGCAGATACACAGATCATAGAGTTCGTTTCCGCTAGAGATCACTCTTTGTGGGCGCACTTGAAAGCCAAAAGCCTGATTGTTTCCCAAATACTGTACGTACGCACACACAAAGCAATCCAGTCCAAACCGATCCGATCCGCTGGGACACTAGCACGGTGCGTACTTGGCTCGATCTCAACCGCGCTCGCTGACGCCCGTTTGGCAACTGGTCGTCGTCGTCGTCGCCGTCGTCATCGTCATGCATCAGGCAGCTTGGAACAACTTGTTTTGAGAGCACTGTTCGCGATCAAGCCGCTGGAGAGCAGAGAGATTCAGCTGGAGTCAAAGCCTCGGTCTAGATGATGTCGTAATATGCCAGGCGCTCGCCTTTGTTTTTATACCCTTGCAGGGTATTGCAATGTTAGTTTTAAGCCTGCAACGAATTGAACGAGTCGTTTTCGACCCTATAAATCATATATATTCTTGATCAGCATTAAAAGCCGAGTCGATCTAGATATTTTATATAATTTTTTTGAAATTTTATAAGGGGTTACATCGTCAAAATTGTCGAAAATTAACCAAAATTTTGTATTTTTTAATTGTATTGTATTGTATTGTATTAAATTTACTATGCAGATTTTATAAGCTAATAAAAATTAGCATAGGACAGCTTTCCGAGTTAAAATTAACCCATTTTTGGCAAAGTTATGAACGATTTTCATGCAAGGGTATACAAACTTCGGCTTCCCGAAGTTAGCTTCTTGTTACTATTGTTTGTACACAAAACACCCGTTTCTGCACGGAATGAGTGCTTGCAGGATGCACTTAATACCGCCGCTCCTCTGCAGGTGACTCAACCGGATCCCAGCGCCTGCTTGACCCACAACAAAAGACGAAGAAACAATTGGTGGCAAGGCAGAAGGCAACCCGATATCTGGGGGAACCCTTAGAACATTCATTCTCAGCGGTTTCCACACAGGCGCGTGGAATGCGTGTCTCAACACCTCATACCTCGCATTGGCGAGCCCCGCAGCCCAAATTGGGTGAGCGATCCGCTCGATTACAAGAGCAGCTCGCTAATCAAATTTGGTAATGCTCGCCAACCACTCCAAGAGCCAGGCCAGGCCAGGCAGTCGTCGGACAGGTGGAGCGGAGCGTTGGCCTGACAAGTACGCAGACTATTTGTGGCCAAATGGGCTTGGGATTCAGATTCAGATTCGTACTCGTATTCGTATTCGTTTTTGTTTTCGTATTCGGTCGCACCTACAAAATGCTTGATTTATACATAGCTCCGCCGCCATTCTCCGGCAGCCTGTACAGGCGCGCAGGCGCAGGTCCGAAGGCACTGGCACAGGCACATAAATGCATTAAGTGGCACACATTTATGCATTATGCATGCAATTCATACCGGTTTAGTGTTGTCTTTAGGCACCCAATCGAAGAACCTCAACTGTAACTCATGAAAATGAAAGGCCAAAAGCCAAGCGGAGCTATCAAGTAAACAAAAACCAAAACCAACCGCACACTGGCACTCCGAAACCAGTGCTTTTATGTGTACACTGGACTTTTAACTCGCACTTGCTCCTTCAGTCGAAACCTTAAGGTGGTTTTAAGGCATCATGCATTAGGGGGATAAGGTTAACTAATCTGCTTCAAAGATTTAAGATCGTGTTCTATTGTACATATAACATATATTGACTTGAAGACCCAAAGCGAAAGTCCCACAATTGAAGATCTACAAAAGTCTCAGCACTAATCACTCTTACTAAAGACCCTGCTGATTAGACACCGCTTACATTGTAGATGGCAGATTTGCCAGGTTTCTTTTTTCGATTTCTCCAAGCTGCTTGCATTAGTGACACTTAGCGGTAATAGAGAGCAGAGTGGAGTGGAGTGGAGTAGCTGGCGTTTTCCATTTCAATGTTTTCTCGCTTAATTGCTGAGAATTGTTGACTTATAATGACCCTAGGAAGCCGCGAAAGATGGATGAAGGCAACGAGGTGGAAAGATTTCCCGTTTGCGGTCTGAAATTAGTTTACTTCGACTTCGGCTTCGGACGTCGTCTATATACTTGGTTGTTTGTTGTCTGAAATGATAATCGAGCATAGTTGGGCCTCGGAGTTTCGGGTAGCAGTCAGTCAGTCAGGCAGCAATTAAGTCCAGCAGAAGCTGGAGTGTTACAGTCAGTGTGGTTTCGTAGCTGCTCCGTGGTGCACCATCGACAGTATCAGTACGGCCGAGTTTCTGTTCCGTTTATCTCTTCGTTCCGAGAGCAATTACAGTGGACCACAGTACGTAGCTCCATCACCGTTTCGGTCTTTCATAATAGTGGCGAAAGCCAGCCAAGAATATCTTAACGTAGCATCAGTTGTGGAGGGGAGTGGCTTTTATAAAACTTACCCACGATACCGTAAAATTCGAAGAGAAACACAAAAAGTGCCGCTCCGAGCTGAGCTAACTTCTTGCCTCACAAGCTCAAGCTTTGGCCACCGTCTCCGTGCTCTTCTCCTGGTCTTGCTCTCCCTCTTTTCCGCTCTCTTGCCTGACTGGAGTTGGTCTTAAGTCGGACCTGGTCGCGCTGTGCCTCAGTTGTTGCGATGACGCCGAGTGCGCTGGTAAGACACGGTCCGCGCTGGCATTCTAAGTGCGAGCTGCGCTCCTCCAATGGACAGGTGTAGCGGCGCGCGAGAAAGTTGAATCTGTAACAGGCCCGGGCGATCGTGCTCGTAATGCAGTTCGCCATGAGTCATCCGCGGTGTTTACATCCCCGCCAGAGCGTGAATGCGTCTGATCCAGTTTGTCCGAGATCCTATCTCGGGGCCGTGAACATGTGTTATGAGTGGACACGGAGTGGAGCGTCAGCGTATTTACATAATTGGCTAATTACTCGATCTCTTGACACGTTGTTAACACACAGCGGACAGCGGACCAGATTCTTACCGAGTGGTAGAAGAACTGTTAGCCAATTGTCTGCGGGATTGGGGTTAGCTGGGTGTCACAGGGAACACAACAGAAGCCGCATAAATTACACCAAGTGCTTTCTTTCCTTAGCCCGGTGCCAAAACCGTTAAATGCTCGTCGCGTCTTATACAATAAACGAATTTGCATAGCGCGTCGGACTCTCGTTTGGAGTGGAGTGAACTGTTAGCTAATCTTTAGTCTCTGTGCGGTGTTTCCACAGAATGCCAGCAGCAGACATGACCACCCTGACCACTGAGCCCGCGACGGCACCACTGGAGCAGAGCTTGCCAGTTGACGATGACTTGGATTCGCTTGCCTCCCAGGAGGACGAGGACGAGGACGGAGACAACCTGCCGATCTGGATCGATGGGGAGGAGCACTGGATAACCGGCGTGGACGCCAGCACCACCTGCGCTGATCTGATCTGTGCACTTCTGAGCTACCGGAGTCTTCAGCAGCAGCAGATGTACCGCAAGGAGGGTTTAAGAAACCATTGTCCCGCACCTGCCGTCCATGGCCCGCAAGAGTACGCGATTGTGCAGAAGCAGCGGCACTACGAGGAGTACCTGGACGGAAGTGCCAGGCTTTGCGATGTTATCGCCAGCCGTCACGCTTTGCCGAAGGAGGAGGAGGTAAGAGATCGCGATCGAACGATCGAACGCCTTGAGCTAAACGTTTTTCACCCTCTCTTCCAGTGCCAGCTCCAGCTACGCCATTTGGCCACCGCCACCGCCGCCGCCACTTCCCGTAAACATACCCCGACGACGGACAAGGACAGTGGCATGGGCAGTCCAGTAGATAGTTCGCGGAGCATGCGCTTTCGGCGCAGGGGCAAGAGCAAGGTTCTGCCTGCGACCATGCAGCTGGAGCAGTGGAGCATGACGAAGGCCAACCCCAAGCAGCCAAAGAGAAGCCGGAGAGTGCAGCAGTCGCCGAAGAGCTCTCACATAACGCCCAATGAGAGCCTGCTGAACATCATCCTGGCGCAGGACGAGACCATACTTCAGCAGATGTCCATGCTGCAGTAAGTTATGCAATCATCCTCGCACATGAACCCCAATTTAAGCTTTCTTCGCCAGCGATAAGGACCGGCAGATACTGAAAATCGAGGAGGAGAAGCACCGCGTTCGGGAACGCGAGCTGGGCAAGAACTACCTGCTCGAGACGTACCTGAGGGATCTGGAAGAGACCCAGGAAAATGGCCACCCCGCCCGACAAAGCTCCGAAGAGGGGCCACCAAGTAGGCACGACGCTGTCCCACCAGGTAAAGGATCACAATGAGGTCCAAGATCTACTTACTTACTCACCCCTTGCAGATAATGGCTCTGTGACGTCGATCGTCGAAGATGATGAAGCCGTCAAGGACGAGATCCGATTGTACTGGCTGGAAAAGATCCATGCAGTGAACAAAGACCTGCAGCGGGAGGAGGAGCTGCTCCTTAGCCTGCATGCCAAGGTGCGCAGGCACCAGGTGAAGCGGGTGTACGAGACGAAGAGCGAGGTGCTGGTTCAGATCGATAGACTGGACACGCAGCTGGCTGCTCAGGTGGCGGATATTCATAGAGTGGAACGGAAACTATTTACGGCCAACGAGCAGCTTAAGGCCAAGCTTGGCGTGCTCGAGTCTTTGGGTCGCGAATTCGAGACAACAGTAACGGAGGAGCGTTTCGTTCAAGAGGAGCCCCAAGAGGCCGTTAAACTGGTCAGATTAATACAATCGTCGTCTCCGGCTGATGACCAGCCTTTAGATCTCGACCGCCGCTGCCGCCTGACCCAGCAAGAGCTCACGGACAGGAACCTGAATGGTCACCAAAGGCCGAATGACAAGGGCTTGACGAAACTACTTCTCAAGGGACGCAGTAGCTCACCAAGTTCTTCAACCTTCCATCCGTTCGTTCCCGTAGAACAACTGGGCACCCTTGTATAGGCTGGAAGGAGAAGGATAAACCGTCAAAACCAAATTGTTGTCAACTAACCAAATAGAGATATCATTCTTTGTTTATGTTTAAAGATAACTTTCTTTCTTTGTACAACAAAAACGCCGTAAACGGACTACAAAAGGCTAGCTGGACACCAAAAATGCTGCTACTACTTACTTCTTATTGCTATTTTTCAACTGCTGCATGAAGCCCGCATTGGGCTGGATGCAGGGCCGCCAGGACTTGACCAGATTGTAGGCATCCTCGGCGCTCATATCGCGCCGCTGCATCAGATAGCCGATGACCACGGAGGCGGAGCGAGAGACGCCCGCGTTGCAGTGGACGAGAACGCAGCCCGGCGGCGATTGGTGGCGAGCCTCTTCGATGAACTCGATGGACACCGGCAGGACATAGTGCATCAAGTCGGCATCGGGCAGGTCCAGGCAGGGAAGATACTTGCACTTGAGCGGCGTTGGCAGCTGCAGCTCTCCGAGGGCCGGCGTTGGAATGCCCACGCTAAGTATGTGCGTCCACTTGTACCGCAGTACGTTCTCCGCGGTCACAGCGTCCTGGGAGCCCAGGTAGAGAAACTCGCTAAGGATGCAGGCGGGAACGGTATCGGGCTTGGTGTCCACAACGAAACCATATGGACGTGACTCTAGCTGCTGCTGTTGCGGGCTTCCGGATGCAGCTGTTCCCGCTCCCGGTCCCTCATCGCTGCCGGATGATCTCCTTCTCTGCTCAATATAACGGGCCCCGGTGGGAGTAGTGACGACGGTGGTTGTGGGCCTCAAGTTGGCCAGCCGCTTCTGCAGCTCATACAGCAGTATCATGATAGCTCTAGTTGTCTGTTTCTGTTTCGCGGTAGTGCACGCGGCACAGGAAGAGGCCGCAAGCCGGCGCCAGGTGTATGCGGTGATCCCACGAGTTTTTCGAGGGGATGGTGAGCATCTGGTAGATGACCTTCTCGTCGATTCGACCGCTGCCCAGGGCTATCAGAGTGCCCACGATGCGACGCACTTGCTTGTACAGGAAGGACTTGGCCTTGATTTCGATGTCCCAGTAGTCGTAGGTCTCGGCGGCCTGCGTGGCGTTCGAGGCAAGGGCCAGAGAGCGGCCTGGAAGTATATTGATCTCGTCGATCTTGCGCAGCGTGAACATGGGATGGTCGCGGGTTGGGCCCTTCTGCCGGCTGACGCTCATAAAGGTGCGAAAGTCGTGGACACCAACAAACATCTGAGCCCCCGACCGGACACGTTCGATATCAAAGCTCGGGTTTCTACACAGGAGAAGAAAATAGGTTGTAATGTAAGTATAACGAAGCAAATGCTGCTTTCCAACTTACTGACTCTGCAGGAAGTAACAACGATCGATTTCCTCCACCGGTACAAAGGCCTCGTATCCGCGGTTCCGCAGCCTGCCACTGTCATCCGCCGCGGGCGGAGTCTTTGCCACGGCAATGCGGTACAGGTAGGTGCGCCCAGTGGCGTGATATCGACAGTGGAAGGAGTCGGCCACCAACCGCGTGCTGAGTACGCGGATCGGCAGGCGCTGCTTGTCGAGCGTCCGGTTAAGCACGCCGGTCAGTGCGCTGGTGTCATACGGCTGGCCATCACGCCGCTCCAGATCAACGTGCACCGTTGAGTTCAGGGCATGAACACCCGCGTCTGTGCTGAAATAGAGTGCGTATCTGTAGCTTTAGCAGCTCCACTGACTGCCTTGGTTATGCCTACCGACTGGAGAGCACCGTCTGTATCTCGTTCGTGGGACGGAAGACTCGCAGGGCCAGCTCCAAGCAGCCCTGAATGGTATTGGTATCCAGCCGCGCCGCCTCCGCCTTGTTTACGGTCTTCTGAATGCCACTGGCGAAGAGTTGGAGCGTGAGTAAGGAGTTTATCATTAATAGAATCCACAAAACTTACCGAAAAGTCGTTCCAATGTAGGAAATGTTCAGCAAATACCTGTGCATTTTGTGCAGCGTTGCCAGATGCGAATTTGACTTTCCCCCTAAAAAATCCAAGTGTCTCTAATTCAATGTTTTTTTTTTATCAACCGGCCACTGCTGCCCGTATTCCACACGGATCGCCTGGCAACACTGGCTGACAGGCTAAAAGTTTTGTAATCAGACAAAAATTAAGGCAGCTTGTCGTCTGTCGTGCACCCAATCGCCGGTTAAATACTTTTCCAGGCTCGCCCAGCCGGCTTTCCAAATTCCGAACAGCAGTTCCCTCCCATTGACAGGTAGCAGCGGTAACACCCCCTCCTCCCCGACAGCACACGGATCAAGAAATGGCCGGCCATAGCGACAACGCCCGCACCACGGAGGATACGGAGGTCAATGGATGGATCCGATTCGGCCTGCGACTGGGCGTCAGCGCCGCGCTGCACCCCCTAGAGTACTCGAAGACGCTGATGCAGCTGGGGTACGAGCCGATCGCCCCGCGTCCGGGCAAGTCGTTCCTGGGCAAGCCGGTGATGGAGCTGCCAAACATCTTCCAGTACGGTGGGTGCAAAGTTCTAGTTCTAGCCAGTGCCTGCGAATTGATTATATTATGTCTCTGTTGCAGCTGGCCACATACGGCGCATCGACGGCTTCTATGGCTGCTACCGCGGACTGGCGCCCAAACTGGTTGGGTCCATTGTGGCCCTGGTGGTGAGCGATCGAGTGGCCGACAAGCTGGGCCTGGTGCAGCCAGAGGAAGTGAAGGACGATACACACATGTCCGAGGAAGAGATGCAAGTGCCTGTTTGCTGCTCGTGTCGTGTGTGATTTCCTAGAGATCTCTCCCTTCCTGCAGGTACCACCAGTTCAAGTCGAGTCTGAAGCGCGACATTGTGGTGACGGTGACCGGAATTGTGGCCTCGCATCCCTTCCATGTGATCTCGCTGCGCATGATGGCGCAGTTCGTGGGCCGCGAGTCCCTGTACACATCCATCGTTGGATCCGTGGCCGAAATCTGGAAGACTGAAGGCATTGCGGGCTTCTTCGCTGGTCTGGTGCCGAAGCTCTTGTGCGATGTGGCCTGTCTCGTGCTCACCAGCTCCACCGTCTACATCCTCAACAAATACGTCATTAAGGACCCGCTGGGCAGGCAGTACAACGCCGGGTTCACTCAGTTCTTTGTGTCCACCATGCTGTACCCCCTGCAGGTGGTGTCCACATGCTCGGCAGTGAGCGGATCGCGCCTGCTGGCCGGCCAGCCGCCCATCATGCCAGCCTACAAGAATTGGGTGGACTGTTGGAATGATCTGCAAGCCCGTGGCGATCTGAAGCGTGGAAGCTCCCTCTTCTTCCGGTGAGCGTTGCGATGATTTCTTGAACATTCATTTAACCAACCAACCACTTTGTGTACAGGTCGCAGGCCGTCAAATCTCCAGTTATTACCACTTCCTTTGCGCCCCTGCCCAAGCTGGCACGCTACCAGTAGACGTGGGGAGACGACCACGAAGAGACCTCCCCGGACATCCCGCCACAACTTCAACCTAACACGCCTAGCTGCCCAGCATTTCGATGGATCCTAGATCCAACACCAAGACAACTGCATTTGTTCACTGTCCCTCGATGACATTACAAGTATACAAACATATACGACTTGAAGAAGTGTCTGCATTTCCATCGTGGTCTCTTAGTCTCGTGTCCGTTCCTTTAAAGCTTCCACGTTTCCTTGGCACTGAAACCTTTGCTAAGCAATATGTAGAAGTCTAGCTTGTCCAGATCGACACGATCCCTGTTATTGTTTATTTTTTTCCTACAAGAACAAATAAACTTTGACCTCTTTGCGGATGTTTCTTTTTGTTAAAACTTAGGGATATAAGAAAACCTCGCAAATCGAGCTTAATCTAAGATTCTCTTCCAGCAATGCTCCCCTCGAAGATATATGCCTCGCAATAAAGACAGGAAAACGAGATAATGTATCGTTTTAATTTATATGTATAATTTCTGCTATATTTTCGGTATTTATAATACAACTTAGCTTTACTAGTGGTTGCTTGGTTGATTGATTTTTACACGACCTCCTTTATACAGTGCTTACTTAGCGGATCCAATAAATAGATTTAACACACTATAATGTAATAGCAATACTCTTAGAAATACCAAAAATCGTACTTAAAATATTTTACACATCGTTTGCATTTGCTAAGATTGATTCCTTCTTACTCGGCTTACACATATACTTCTTGGTCGAAGGAATATATGCATATATCCGCCCTATTTCAGCCGCCAACACTTATTCATTAGCAATTATAATAATTTCATTAGTAATACTTCCATGCGTGTTCTTAACTAGGAGTTTCCTCTGCTTAAACATCTAAGTATTTGCTGTGTGTGTCAAGTTGTAATTGTAATTGTAATGTCATAGGCATATTCGTTAGAGGTTTCTTGTCGATAATCTTGGGGAGAGTTTTCTCGTATATGTAACTAGTGGCGCTGGTCTCTCTCTCTCATCCCTTACCCATACTCCAACTTGGCTTACTTCTTACTATTTACACCTTTTTCTACATACGTACAAAGATTACAGTCACCAAGTTAAGATCTACATCTAAGTCTTGGGATATTAGTTGGTCTGTGAGGCATGAAGAGAATGAATGCATGATTCGATGGTCTGATATGGCCTTTCTTCTCTGCACACCCCCGATTAAAGGACAATAAAAGGCATACGATGCGTAACGCATTCTGGGCTTTAAATTGGTATATGCGTTACGCATCTTACTTATTCGTGTATTGTCTTGGCCCAATTTCAAGTTGGAGCTGGCTTATTGCTTGTTTTTAAAGTCAGGTCTTGATCCAACCAGCGGAAAGGAGGGAGTACTCCTCCAGGCAGGCTCCCAAGCTTTCGCAATAATTGACCGCATGTATTGCCCTCACTAATATGGTAACTTTATCTAGATCTAAAATGTGAAATAAAATATTGTGCAGCTGTGGGATGTTTTGTTTTTAAATAAGGCTTTTTGCTTTTATTAAATTTTTGCTAAAAACTAGAATTAAAATTAATAATCATTAATTAATAATTAAAGTTAACGTAATGGTATTAATTAAAAACATTTTGTCGCGCACACAATTATTTACAATTACACAAATATCGTCGTTAACCGTCGTCCTTTTAAATGTATTATCTCTCTCCTCCTTCTTTACATATTTATCATAATTATCCTCTATGTTTTTGCCTTTTCTTTTGTTTTGTTTCACTTAATATTTTGGAATAAATATTTGTTGCATGTTGCATGTGTGTGTGTGTTCCTTTAAATGTGTGTGATTTCGAAAACTTGCTCTCCCCTGCGAGAGAAGATACGACGCCCGCCCGCCCCAGAGTCAGTGAGAAAGTACACGATACGATATATACGATAATTAATAAAACTATTGGCGACAAAGGAGCATTTTCTGTTGTTTCGGAGATCTAAGCGGACTCGCGCTACTCTCTGCTGGACCCATGTGTATCTATCGTTCCGGCATCGGAATCGGAATCGGAATCTGGAATGCAATCACACCGAGCGATTGAAGAAGGGCTGCTTCCACATGGTCGGTCCAAGGACACTATAGTGCCTTCTGGGGCTTAGATTTTATTTTCTTTTTTTCATTTTGTGTTTGTGACTTGGCAGAGGCACCTTTGCTTATAGAAAACCAGTGTACGTTGTTTGCCTACTTTACTATTGCTTCAACACTTTCGAAAAAAAAAAACTTTCGAAACAAAAAACAAAAAACGCAAGAGAACAAAGAGAATATTAACCAATTAGATTTCATTTATGGAGCTTTTTTCGAAACACTGCTGCTGTTACGCTTACACCTAAAATACAAATATTTCTGTTAATTTCTTGTTCATCTCTCTATAGGTATTCGGGGCTACGGGGATTACGGATTTCTGGGGAACAGGGAGCTTTATATGCACTTAGATTGCGGCCACTACCGACTTTGATTTTCGCTAAGAACTACAATTAATGACTATCGCTACAATTGTTGAAATTGTCGTTACTCTTTTGCACGCATTTAACAGTTTTTGCTAATATATATATATCTATATATATACATATATATATTATATTTACGATTTACGATTACGCATTATTAAATAATTATTAATAAATAGTATGTGTGTATATGCTGGCTTTCATCGATCATCCCTTAGTGAGTGGAGGAGGGGCGTGGAAGGACTTATGGGCGACCTAAACCAAGAGCATTTTTGGATCGTTAGGTTAGACTTTTCTTCTTTTGCTGTTCTCTGTTCAACTCAGAAACTCGGTAACTTTAATACAGTAATATACAAGAACCTTAAACGTACGGAGGATGCTTCCACTAATAAAAATGTACAATTTAGCTTTACTTTACTTCTTTTTTGGAGTTAATTAATCAAATATATATCTGTTTATATATATTTTGTGGGTATATATGGATAATATCTTGTGTTCACGCCGATGCAATCTTCATAACAAACCAGTGACGGACAGATAAAAGAGAGCTGTGGGAGCAGGAGGGGCCTTACAAGCTAACTGTACAAATCAAACCTCGATTCGGGGACACTGATCTTCGTTCCACCAAGGAACAGGGGAAGAGGGAATCTAGGGGACAGTGGATGGGGATGGGGAATACGCGTACTCGCTTACTATGATTATCATCTAACCTCACAGTCTTTTTTCAATGGAAGTAAACTGCCTCCTCCGCCGCCGCCGGCTGCTCCAGGGCCTCCTCCGCTGCCGCTGCTATTGTTGTTGCTGCTATTGTTGTTATTGTTGTTGTTCGAGTTGCTGTTGCAGGAGTTGCTGGACGCGGACCCGGTGCCACTGGCCGAGGGCAGTGAGTTGTTGCTATTCTCGTAGTTGCCCACGTTGACACACAGCGGCGTTGTGGCGCCCACGAGGGATGACACAGGCACCCCGTGGCCGCCCTCGGGCAGAGAGGTCGAGTCGTGGACATCGGCACTCTTGCTGGAGTCTATCACTAGGCAGGGCGGCGACGGTGTGCCCGTGTCCTTTCCCAGCAGGGCCGGTGAGGCATTCGCGTTCTGGGAATGCGGCGTGAAGCTGTTAAGCAACAGGCCCTGCGGCGAGGCCTCGGCAAGGGGCGTCGTCATCAGGGGCAGGTGGTGGTCCGTTACAGGCGAAGCGGTTTCCGCGGGTGGCTCGTCCTTCTTCGTCCCGATAATGTAGCCGCCGCCTGTCAGGTTCCTGGCTATCTTCAGGCGCAGGGGTGCCGCCTCCACCGCTGATGCTGCTGCTGCTGGCTGCTGCTCCACACATGCTGCTATGGTCTCCGTTTTTCGCTTGCCGAAGCGCAGGATCAACTTGGGCTTGTCCCCCGGTGAGGCGCTGGCCGTGTTCTCAATCAACGTGGTAGTCATCGTTGTTGTTGTGGAGCTGCTGCTGCTCAGGATCAGTTGCTGCTTTTGACGCTTCTTCTTCTCCTTCTTGTCCTTTTTGGGCTTGGAAGACTTGGGCCGTTTGCTCGGCGGCATGGGGGGCACTATCAGGGACTCCTCCTCCTCGCGGGCGAGGCCCTCGCGCTTATGGTTGTCCTCGCCCTTATCAAAGTCCTGCATCACCTTCTTGCGGTAGTTCATCGAGTCCCGCTTGATTTCCTCCAGCGTGGGCGTGCTGTAGTTGCTGGTCAGTCGCTTCTTGGGCGGACAGGCGCGTCGGGTCATCTCGTAGCTGTAGCTCTGGCCCTCGTGACTCGTGTTGGTCAGCATCCCCGCAGGCGTCTCGTTCGTCCCCGTTAGCCCGCGGATTTTGATCTTAAGCTTGGGCGCCTGGTGATCATCCTCGCTGCTCTCCAGCGTCTTGCTTCGCCCACGTCGCTTACCTGCACTGCTGGCTGCTCCCGTCTTGCCGTTGTTGTCGTTGTTGTTGCTGCCCGAACTGCAAGCGCTTCGCCGCCTGCCGTCGCCAGCGGAGGCTCCTGCGCCTGCTCCCGCCACCGCTGCTCCGGAAAGCATCTGGTCCTCCCCTAGCACAGAATTGGCATCCAGAGCGCGCAGCTCGCGGCTGCTTGAGTTCTTTTTGAACCTCTTCGAACCGGAGGAAGATAGCTCCTCCTCCTCCTCGGACTTGCGGAGCAGGTTATCCAGTGGCAGGCTGTCTGAAGCGGCTGGTAGGCCACATGAACTGTCGTCGTTCAGATTGTCCTTCTGGACCACATATAGACTGAGCAGCTCCTTTTTCCGCATGCGTCGCGAGTTGCCGCTGACTGCAGACGAGGCATTCACCACCGTGGAGGTGGACACCGTCGTCTGCACTGCGTTGGAAGACTGGACCAGGGTGCTGGACAGCGTCAGACTGCTGCTGTTCGCCATCGCCGTGTAGTGCTCGGTGTAGGCCAGCGGACTCTTGATCTTCAGCTTGAGCTGACTGCTGGCAGCGTGCTTGGTGTTCAGCGTGAGCGTGGTGTCCGAGTCGATGGAGACCTCTTCCGATGTGGCTTCCATTGAGGCCTCCACGAGCGAGCCCTCTACCAAGTGCGTGGCAACGCCCGAGGTGATCGCACTGGGCGCCATTTGATTCGCTTCCGTGGAGTGCAGCAGGAGGTTCGCTGCCGTGGCTGGTGGGTTAGGTGGAGCTGAGGGGGGCGCCACTGGTGTAGCAGTCGCCGCCGGTGGTTGCTTGCTGGGCGAGGTGCCCGTGCCAGTGGCACGCAGCGCCGACTGGAACTGGCGCTCGTCGTCCTCGTCGAACTCGCTGAGCATTTGGTCAGCGGTGCCAGAGTCAAAGGCGCCCAGCAGGTTGTTCTGATAGGCCTCCTGGGAAGCCGTACTGTGCGGCGCCTCAAAGCCCAGATTGTAGGTTCTCATGTCCACGGGTCCCGGGAGTACGGGATGAAGCAGGGGATTAGTGGCAGCTGTGGTCGCGGTATTTGGCGTTGTCGTTGCTGGAACCGGCGGCGGCGGCTGCTGCTTGGCCTGTCCCCGTGCCGTTCGCAGCTCGAAGCTCCTGCGTCGATCTCGAAGAGACTGCAGATTCTCCACCACTGGACCGGCCATGTCGTCGTCATAGTTGTTGAACTCGAAGGGCGTTCCCACCAGGTTGTTGACGATGTGCGTGTTGCTACCGTAATCTGCCATCTGCTGCTGCTGTAGGGACATCGCCATGCCACTGGCTCCCGCACCAGCTCCGCGACCTCGTCCCCGACCCCTGCCTCTACCTCGACCCTGGCCGCCTGAAGCACCGCTTCCTCGCGGCGCACGCTGCCTTGGCTTGCCCTGCAGCGTGTGTGTCTGTGGGTCGTACTTTGTGGGCGGCAAGGACACGACTGGCGGGGGTGCTGGCGGTGTTGGTGGCTGAAGCGGCTGCCTGGGCGATTTTCCTGGCGATTTTCCCTGCGGCAATTGTGGGGATTTGTGCGACTGCTTCTTGGCTGAGCTTCCACTGATGCTGCTGCCTCTCTTGCTTGGCGAATCCTTGGGAGCACTGACTGGCACTGGCACTGCTACTGGCGGCGTTGGTGGCATCATCGAGGAGGCTGCCTCAGCACAGCTGCTTAGCAGCTGGCCGGGATAAGACGGCATCTTGCCGGCGACATCCACCGGGGACGGCGTCATCGCGAGCTGCTGCTGCTGATGATTTGGCGTTGTCTGAACGGGAACGGGCACGGGCACGGGTGGCAGCGCAGTCTGTGGCACGGGGAGCATTCCCAGGCTGGGCGTGGAGTAGGGTGTACCCGAGTACTGGGTGGCTGCCTGAGGGGGCGGACCCACTCCGCCTACGACGACCCCTCCAACAGTTCCATTGCCATACATGTTGGGCGACGATTCCGTCGGCGTTGTCTGCGGATGCGGATGCATCATGGCCGCCAGCTGGGGATAGATGCCACCATTGTACTGGCTGTTTGGCGTTCTCTGCTGCTGGTGCGTTGGTGTCGTCTGTTGCTGCTGGGTAGGCGTAGGGTTGAACATGGGCATGGCATCAATACCATTCACAAGAGGCCCGTGGTTGAAGGGCGCCGCCGCGTTGGGAGCACTGCCCGGCGGTCCGCCGTTGCCACTGGGATAGTTGTTGAAGAAGTTCTTGCAGGTCTCCAGCTGGGCGAGCGTGCGGGCTGCCGATGCCGCCGCAGCTGCAACTGCCGCCGGAGGCGGGGGAGGATCGTTCGACTCGGACACTGAGCTCGGTGAGCTGCTCCTGCGCTCTGCGATGAGATCGTTCTCGTTCCAGGGAATCCTGCCGAACGGCGACTGCATGCGCGTGTTCTCATCGTAGTCGGCCATCTTGCTGTTGTTGCCGCCACCGACACCGCCGCCGCCCGTTCCCGATTGCCCCGATTGTGTGGGCACGGCTGCTGCACCGCGGTAGCTGCCCAGACTGTTTTTCACCGCCGCCGCCGCCAGGTCCACAAAGTCGGGAGTAGCTCCAGGTGGTCCAGCACCTGCACCCCCGCCGCCATTGCTAGACAGCGGACAGGCACCCTTTTGCAGGGGCGACTTGTCCAGGAAGAGGCTCAACGTTGGCGGCTGCTGGGCGTTTCCGAAGTTCACCTGGAAGCCAGCGCTGGCCGCTCCCAGATTGTTGGCATTGTTGGTGGGCGTGGCATTCGGCGTGTTGGTCAGGCTGTTGGCATAGCTCCCACTGTTGGCCGTCATCGGCGAATCCTTGATAGTCAGCGACGCCACCGAATTGGGTCCCGATGAGTTGCCATAAAGACAGGCCTGAGCCTGAGCCTGCGACTGCTGCTGCTGCTGTTGTAGTTGCTGCTGCTGCTGTTCCTTCTGGACGTGTATGATATCCTCCGGGTCAGCAGCATTGTGAAAGGGAAACACGGAGGGTATCTGTGGAGTCGGTGGCAATAGGTCGACCGCCTCCTTAGAGCAGCAGTCATCCTGTTGCTTACGCTTTGTCTTGCGCAGCTTCTCCAACAGGTTTCGTGTCGCCTGCGTGCTGTCCTCCTCACAGATCTCCTTGCCACATCTGCTATCCATGCTGGCGCCGAGGAGACTCATGTGGCCCGGATTGGGGGGATTCAGAACACTGGCCAGGCTCGAGGCAAAGTTGTTGGCGAACTTGCTGTCCTCCATCTCCAGAATGGTGTCCACAATGGGCTCAAGGACGCATCGGCCGGACCCAGGTGTACTCAGTACAGGTGGCAGGTGATCGATTAAAGGCGGGTCATGGTGCGGCGGCAGCAACTGCTGCTGCTGCTGCTGTTGCTGCTGGATGGCTGCCGTAGCAGCCTCGGTCGCTGGTGAGTGTCCAAGCAGCGATGGAGTCAGGGACTGCTCCTGCACTTGCACCGGCTGTACCTGCTGCTGCTGCTGCTGATCGCCGCCCGAGTTGGCCGAGTTCGAGTCCAGTTCTATGATCTCCGGCGGATCGGGTGGAATAACCGTGACGGCTGGCGAGGATGTGGATGCCGAATACTTGCTGGCATTTGCCAGCAGCTCGTTCTTGCGCTCCTCCTCCAGTTCTCGGGCCATTTCCATTTCGTTGAGCAGGTGCTGGGTGTGATGCGTGTGCTCTTCGTCGGGCTCGTGGCTACGCCGCCTCCTCCGCCGCCTGGATCGCCAGCGAATGCGCCGGCGCTCGCTGAGATCGCTGCCGGCATCGGACAATTCGTCATCATTCGAGGTAGGCGTTGGGGTCGGCGAAGCGGGCAGCGGAGCAGCTGGCGGACGCTCGTCATCGATGATGTCGGCCAGCTTGCTGGCGTTGGCCGAGAGCTGGGTATGCGTCGGCACTATGGTCAGCTCTTCATCGATGTCCATGGGCAACTCGCCGGCCTCAGCCGCAGTCTCCGGCTCGGGCTCTGGTTCGGGTTCAGGCTGCGCTTTCGATTCTAGGTCGGTGGCTGGCTCTTGCTCCCGCTCCCGCTCCTTCTCCTTCTCCTGACCCTTCAGTGTTGGTGTTGGTGGCGTGGGGGACTTGGGTGGCAAAGCTTGAACTGGCGCGGAATTGTTCATCTGCTGCTGCTTCTTGTTGAGAAGCTTGTCCAGTGCACTGGTCGCCTTGCCGCTAGCCGCCTTCCTTTGGTTAATCTCGTGCTCCAAGTTCGCCAGCTTCTTGGGCGACGAGGACTCATCCGCTCGGGACTTGCGACGCGACGAAGGGGGTATCTTCTCGGGCGAAGACTTGGCTGTGGGCGAGGGAGGACGAGACTTTGATCCACGCGTCGCTCTCTTGGTGGATTGTTCCGATTGCTGCTTGGCAGCGCCCTCATCTAAGGAACCTTGGCGACGCTGCAGCTGTGGGGCCTTGGTGGGAGATACGTCCTCAGAAGCTGGCTTCTGCGTTGCTCTCTTTGGCGACTTCGTAGTGGAATTCTGGCGCGTTCGAGAGGCTGGCGGCGTAGGGGGAGGCGGTGGTGGAGCTGGAGGTTTGTCCACAGACTTGCGAGGTGAACGCTTTGGCACATTGAAAGGAGCAGGCGCAGGCGCGGGCACAGTCGCAGCTACAGGCACCGGCACAGATGGAGCTGAGGCCGTGGCCTGAGCTGGCTTCTCAGAATCGCTCGCCGGCGATTCGCTATCGGAATCGCTGGCACTGCCACTGGAGCCACTGCTGCCTGAGCTGCTGGAGGAACTGGAACTGTCGCTGTCGCCCGAACTGGAGCTTGAGAGGTTGGGAGCGGCTACGCGACGCTTGACCTGCGTTGCCGCTGCCGCCGCCACCGCCGACGTAGCCTTAACTGGCGTCACTAGCACATCCTCCTTGGACCTTCTTCTATTCCCTGAGCTGGATTCCCTTGGAGTGGTAGATGCGGGTTCTTTCACGGAAGTCCTCCTGGTCGGTTTGACTGGTGTGGTAGGAACAGCCCCAGTTCCCGTCGTCGCCGAACTCACCGGATCCTTCTCCTTTTCCACCTCATTCGTGATAATCGGGAAGGCCTCCTGCACAGGCTTGCTGCTCTTCAGCTGTTCGGCAGCCTTCTTGGCCGCTTGGCGTTGCGGGACAAGCGACACGGCAAAGTTGGACTTGGCTGAGACTTCGAGACTTGGCGTGGACTTCGCTGCAGTGGTGGGCGCAGGAGCTGGCTTCTCTTTGGGAGGCACCTGTGGCACCTCTCTCGGTACCTTTGGTGGTCTGCCGCGCTTGCCCCGTTCTGCCGGTGCGCTGTCCGATCCCTTGCCGCTGCCGCCCGCTTGCTTTTGTGCCAGCTGCTCCTTTGGCCGCGCCTTTTCGAAACTACTCTTGTTATCCGCGGAGGAGGTGGCCGATTCCTTTGGCTTGTTGCTTTTGCCACTCGTTGAGGTCGAGGTGGAGTTCGGTTCTGGCTCCCTCACCCGCTCGTTGACGTCTGGCTGGAGAAGAGCCGCGGCGAGATTCGTGGACCGCATGTTCTCCGAGGCCTTCTTGGCCGCCTGCCGCTGTGGCACCACCAGCAAGTCCGCCGGATATGGCAACTTGGCATTTGAATTCGTCTTGAATTTCGCGCTGGTAGGAGGTCCTTCCTTGGCATCCTTTCCGTCCCGCCCGGACTTGGTCTTGGTGGCGGGCGTTGTGACTGGCGGTGCGCGAGGAGTTGACGTTGCCGCCACTGTCCCCGGTACAAACTCCTTCATAGCTGCCTTTGTCCTGATCGTGTGCTGGTTTTGCGAGTCACTTACATTGCTCTCCACAGCCGCCTGCTCCTCCCGATCCGGGTCCTTTTCTTGGGCCGAGGAACTACTCTCCGAGTCGGAGTATATATGCTGACCCATCTTGCGACTTGGCAGAGCCTGGCCGCCAGACGTTCTGCCGCCAGACTGGCGCTCGCTGCCCCTTAGAGGCAACAGCTCTTCACTTTCGTCGCTCGACAGGCTCTCCTCGGCATCCCTGTCCATTTGGGCAAGCCCCCGTGTGGTTGCTGTTGTCGTGGACAGTTTTCTTCTGGCTGCTGCATCGGAGCTCGACTTTGATGACTTAGTGGGTTGGCTTGTGGTGGAGGCGTTGGCGGTTTTGCTGCTGCTGCTAGGTACTTGTTTGCTGTTGACTGGCTCATTCCGTCTCCGGCGGTGGTCGTTGTCCTCGTCGTCGCTGGAGCTGCTGCTGCCAGACCTGGAATCCGGAGACGCTGCAGACGCACCCGCAGCCGCTTCAGTTTGACGACGCTGTCGCTGCTTCTGCCGCTGCTCCACGGACCGGGCGTAGCTTTGCTTTTTAAGGGGACTTGCTCCCGCAGAGGACTTTCGCCTGGAGGCAGCACTGGAACTGCCGCTTCCGCTATCGCTGCCTGACTCGGTGCCTGATGAACTGTCGGAACTGCTACTGGCATTCGCCGAGCTGGAATCACCAGATGATGAGCTGCCGCTCGACGAATGGGAGGACGCTCCGCTGCTTCGAGGGCGGGCCAGCGCTTGATTGATTCTGTTGTGGGTCGACGTCGCCGTCGCCGCCTCGCTCTTCGAGGCACGCCTCCCCGAAGGCAGCTTCCCGGGCGGTGAGCCCCGCACCTTGGCGGCAGACGGGACATGTTTCCCCGCCACCGTCGTTGCTGGCTTTTCCGGCGAGGATGTGCGCGAGGAGCTGAGGGCGCCATTGTTGAGCTTCTTGTTGGGCGACGCTTTAGCCGTCTGCTGCTGCTGCTTGCGCTTGTTGGGCGACTGAGATGCTCGGCCACGAGCCTGTTTGTTACTCTGTAGCTTACCCATCAGCTGCTCAAGGATGTACTTCAAGTCCTGATACTGCGCCGGCACAGTTTGTCCTCCAGCCGAGCTGTAGAAGCGATCGTACAAAGTTGGTCCATCGTTCGCGTAGATAACGGCCTCCAGGTCCATGGCGGGGCGCTGCTTCTCGTCTGGCTTTGGCTGCAGCTGTTGTTGCTGCTTCTCCAGGCGCATCTCGTCGAGCACGCTCAGCTGCTTGTAGAAGACCTGCTCGCGCAGCTTGAAGAGGGAGCGCGACAGCTTCTCCCTGCGACTGACCATGTAGCAGAGGTTGCGCACTCGCTCCAAGTCCTGCCGCAGGTGGACTACCAGCTTATGATTCTCCAAGTCCTGCTGCTCCTGCTTGCGGGCAATCATCTCAACGTCCTCGGACTTGGGCGGGATCAGCTCGCGGTTGTGCCGAGACTTGCGCTTGAGCTTCCAGTAGTTGTAGATGGCAATGATGGCATCGTCGTCGACATCGAAAAGATGGCAGCTGATGTCGTTGATATTCACGTGCTTGTCGAATTCGGCCTCCACCTCCTGAAAGGAAGTCACAATCAGACTGTTAGCCCCGCCAAAGCATGCCACCCAAGTTTAGTACTAACCTGCAGTCGCTGAGCCCTGGCCTGGTTCCGTTCCTCGGAAGTCATGCTGTCGTTCTTGCGATGATTCTTCCGCCTGCGCGGATCATCGCCACCGGCTGCACCCGAGGCGTGATGCCCATCGTCGGCTTTGCTGGTACCGCTCGTGCCGCTGCCGTACTTGTTCGCTTTGTGCATGGCACTGGCCACTGAGGCACTGCCTCCATGGCCGGCATTCTCCTTCTTGCCTTTGCTCATGCTGTGCTTTTGGCAGTAGGAGCGCAGCTTGACTCCGTCCTCGGCGTTGCCCTCCTCTATGATGGCACGCATCTCCAGGCCGTGCTGAAACGCACAGGTCACGTGGTAGGCTGTCTTGCAGGGCTTTACAGAGCACTGGATGCAGCTGCCCACCCGCTTCCGGCAGAGAACACAGATGAGGGACCAGCGCGATTGGGGAATGCTCGAGATTTTCGTTATTGGCTCCATGCGATCCACACAGCCGATACTGACTTCGGGGATCCAGAGGGCGCAGGATACGTGGGCCCAGTGCTTGCCCGACTTGTTTGACTTCATCGCACCGCCCTTGTTCGGACAGAGCACGCAGTCCGGCTTGATGCCCATCGAGCAGGTCCGACATAGCCATTGTCCTGGGAAAGTAGGGACCAATAAGAGTCTGAAGGGCTTGTCCAGCCAGCAGGGTGGCTTACCTGATGGAATTGCTGTTATGCCGTAACAGGCCTGGTGTACGCAGATATTGCAATTATCACAGAATACCATTTCGTTGGCCTCCTCGGAGTCGGGCGAGCGGCAGACATCGCAGATGACATTCTCATCGAACTCGATACCCAAGCCCTCCTCCTGCTTAAGTATGACTTGTATCTGTTCCCAGCAACGAACCTGGAGCGGAGTCAGAGTCAGCAAATGGTAAATGGTAAATGTAAAAAGACCCAAGGATCACTCACCTCCAGCTCCTCAATGACGCGCTCGAACTGCGTCTCGTTGATGGGAAAAGCACCGCATTGGGCACGATCGCCGTTGTAGAGGCGCAGCCAGGCCTCGTCAATGGGATCTATGTCATAGGCACACGTGTTCTCCGCCATGGCAACGACATTCGTCAGGTAGTGCAGCTCCGGCGTGTAGTGCTCGTCTTTGGTAATGCGCAGATAGCGATTCTTCGGACTGCAAAGCACAGATGGAGAGACAACCAAGAGGTTAGGATTTGTATTTAACCAAGACTGGCCTTAACTCACAGCTTAAAGTCGTGTGCTGGCGACACAATAGGCTCGGACAGAACGTAGACGCAGGGCTCGGGGAGAGAGTCGGGATTGACGGGCACTTGGACGCCCTTCTCCCATTCCTGCTTCCACTGGTCCGTCACTATTAAATACTCGTAGTTGGCCAACGGTTCAGAGTCTGGCAATTTCATTGCGCTAATGAGATCCTTGCTGCAGGTGGGAAGAAAAAGCAGTTATAGTCGCGTCGGAGCTCGTTTCTTCAGAGGATTATCGCTAATTCCTTACCGATAGAGTTCTGCTGGGGCTTCTGTTGAGCTGCGATTATATATGCTCGACATCTTGATGTCCGCCACAGACCTCGCCTGCCACGACGAGCTGCTCGTACTCGCACCCTGCGACTTGCACGACTTGCTCGCCGACTTGCTCGCCAGCTTCGTTGACTTGGATTTGCTGACGCCGGCTCTTCCTCCCTCGCTTCCTCCTGCCATATCGGGCACGGGCACGGGCTCCCGGTCCCGGTCCCGATCCCGCTCTCCCTGTTGCTCTCCATGCTTATTGCTGCTACTGCTCAAAGGTAGACCTAGCACTCGCTCTAAGCCAGCGCCTGTTGTTTCACACGCTGTGGAGGAGGAGGCAG
Organism: Drosophila punjabiensis; assembly: GCA_008042585.1. Taxonomy (NCBI): domain Eukaryota; kingdom Metazoa; phylum Arthropoda; class Insecta; order Diptera; family Drosophilidae; genus Drosophila; species Drosophila punjabiensis. The sequence goes on from VNJR01005323.1 coordinate 710,001, forward strand.
CAGCGGCGGCGGCAGCGGCAGCCACCGCCGCCGTGGTCGCTCCATTGGGCGGCCTGCCTTTGCGCCGTTTGGTGGGCGGCGGCTGGGGCTCAACATCCTTGCGCTGCTGCTGCTGCGGCGGCGGATGGTGCGACTGGTGGTGATGCTGATTACCACGCTTACCTCTTTGTGACATTTTTCATTGGTGTTGAGTTGGTTTTGTGTGAGTTTATTCCTCGAGTGGTACCTTGTCCCTGTGTCTTGTGCTTGTTAGAGAACGGGTTCTGTGCTGCAAGACCTGGTGGAGGAGCATGGTAGATAGGAAGGTTTCCTCCGTATGATGAATACAAGGCTCAATGGGATGGCAATTGGGAGTACTCACTACATGCTTAAGGCCACAGTTGACGACACCACACCGGCTGCTGCGGCTGCTGCTGCTGCGCTCTTGTGGCTGTGGTGCAATTGTGCTTCTTGGTGTGCCGCCCTTGGTGCCCCTTGGACATGGACGCCGCTGCTGCCCCAGCCCTGATTTCCAGTAGCGACGCCACTTTGCAGTCCTGTGTGCTCCGCACGCTCCTCGGGCGAGTTAATCCACTCCCACGCTCCTCTCCTCTCCGCTCGCCTTCCTTTTGTTATTGTTGTTCGTTGTTTTTGCACACACACACACACTTTTGTGCGTTTCTGCTCTTCCGCCGCAGTTTTTCTCGCTTGCGCTTCACTATTTCAGTTTATCGCCGAGCATCTGCTGGTGCTGCTGTGTCTGGTTATTTGGAATTAGACGTAAGAATTACATTAATCACTGATTAGCGGGCGCGCTTCAATTAAAATCCACATTTTTATGTCCATTCCCTGTGTGTTTTCACACACACCGAAAATACACAAAAAAAATATAGAAAAACGCTCAGACTGCCGGTCAGTTGCTGTTCGCTACGACACGCACTGGCGTCCTCTCGCTCGCACGCAGCACGCTCGTTAAGGGCGCGCTTACTACGAGCCTGAGTGCGAGCAAGAGGCATGCAGGTGGCGCGTGTGTTGCATTCGCCAGCTTCTACTCGGCAGCCAGCCGTCGTCCTCCTCTGTTTCTCCACTGCTCGCATGCAATCATAGTTTTTTTTTGCACTTTTTCCAATTTTTATTGTACGAAATTTATTTATTATTGCAAACTGCACTCCGTCGCACCGGATGCCGCCTGCTAGCACTTCCTGGCGCACCCCAAAACATCCACAACGGGTCGCTACCTTTGCACAGTCTTGGGGGAGTTGAATTTTGTTATATATTTTTATACATTTGGGTTTTTTGCCGCCGCAGACACACACGCGAGGCACTTGTTACTGGGCCAAAGCAGCGCGGTCACTTCGATTTTCGCGGAGCATTCGTTTCAAACTCACGTTTCGCGAGATTGCATTTGCATTCGCAAGAATTACAATTTTTATGATTATTTACAAGATTTTCCACAGATTTTTCTCTCAGATCGCCATGATGAACGGTTGCAAATTTAATATATCGAATATGCTTGTTTTATAGTCGATACTAGTCTGTATCGATATCGAAGTATACTCCGGCAACGCCACGGACTCGAAAGGAAAGTCTGGCAACGGCGATGGCTTGTGCACGTGGCGTTGCCAGACTCGAGACTTCTGGTGTGCCCACCTGCAGTGTAAGCGGAATTACATCCTTTTTCCGAATAATTTTGAACATTATAAAGGGGAAAACTGATGTGCTCTTAGAAACATAAACATTATATTTCGCGCTAACTACTTGTTGCTTTTCACTAGCACCTAGATCACCCATCAACCTCTCGCAAATTGCAAAGCGATAGAGATTATTTCCGAAGGACTCGCAAGACTATTGCAGGTAGCGCAATAGTTTTATACAGATATTCAGGAACCATGGAAGTGTAAGTACATAAAAAACACATACATATAGATGTCCTAAAATGCATTTTCTCTCTCAGACCAATCTGTCGCGCCTGCCTGGGAACTTCATCGATCATGATAAATTTATTTGAAAAGGCACCTCAGCTAGAGATCTCCATTGCCGACATGATTTCCCAATGCACTGAGTATGACATTTCAAAGGAGGACCTCTACCCAAAAACCATATGCGACATATGCCTCCAGTGTGCACAGAGCGCCTTTGAGATAAAGCAAACACTGGAAAAGAGCCACAAGATCTTCAAGTTAAAGGGTGTTAAAGTCTTAGGCGCCAATAACAAGCAAGGTGTAAGCTCTCGAGAGATTAAAAAACGGCATAAATGTAGCCACTGCCAAAAGGCGTTTGCAAAGAAATGGCATCTTCAGGAGCATGAGCGAAAACACACGGGAGAGCGACCGTATAAGTGTTCCCACTGCCCGCTGACGTTTTCCTATAGACAAGGATACAAGGTTCACATCCTGAGTCACACGGGAGAGAGGCCGCATAAGTGTTCCCACTGCCCGATGTCGTTTACAAATCTGAGTAATCTTCGTACCCATGCTCGAACTCACACGGGGGAGAAACCATATAAGTGCTCCCACTGCTCATTATCATTTTCCCTTAACAGCACTCTCAAGTCGCATATTCTAACTCATACCGGAGAGCGACCGTATAACTGTCCCCATTGTTCACGGACATTTTGCCAGCAAAGTAATCTTAGGATACACGTCCGAACTCATACGGGAGAGCGACCGTATAAGTGCTCCCACTGCTCGAAAACGTTTGCACAGAAAGAAAATCTTCAGATACACGTCAGAACTCACACGGGAGAGAGACCGTACAAGTGCTCCCACTGCTCGAGTTCGTTTTCCTCACACGCTGGTGTCCAAAGGCACATTCTAACTCATACGGGAGAGAGACCACACAAGTGTTCCCACTGTTCAATGTCCTTTTCCCAGTCTTGCACTCTTAAAAGACACATGCTTACACACACGAGGGAAGAACTGGATAAGTAAAGGAAGATCTTACAAAGAATGTTTTAAAGTCGTGAGCCAGGCAGAATGTGCGATGATCTTCATTGTGCGTCGTCAATCACATGGCATTTGTTGAAAACTTGGAATAGGAGCGTTTTTGTGAAGTTTTCATCCGTCTGGGATGACTTGCTCACAGAAAACATAACGAAAAGAACCATTGCGTGCCCACCTTCGATCTAAAATCATACCTAATAATAATTATAAATATTTTTATGCCTTTAGCCCTAAGAGAACAAGACTATACAAAGTTATACTGGATTGCACAGAAATGGCCAATAGATTAATATTCAAATTCAATATGCAGATTTATTACCATAATAAAAACTTTTACATATTATTAAAACGAAGTAAAAAGGATTTAATTTGTTTATTTTAAAAAGTTGCCAAGATGAGCGGTCAAAGTGTGACCAGCTGCCGTAATAAGCGTAATCCGCCTGTTTCTGTGAAATTCCATCGTTAGAAACGGAGAAACTGGCGAGCACACTATACGCGCGATATATACATATATACATGTATATAGATTCTCTTTGGTTTAAACATTTAGCGGGTGGGTGGAAGCCAGTAGTAGTTACCGCTGACCCGTTCGAACCGCCACACCGATTCCGACTCGCGCAGCGACGGCCCGCAGGAAACCAGCGTAAATCACACACACACAGTCCGGCCGATAAACAACAAAACTCGAAGAAAAACAATGAAGGTCTGCTGTATCGGCGCGGGATATGTCGGAGGCCCCACCTGCGCGGTGATGGCACTCAAGTGTCCCGACATAGTCATTACCCTGGTGGACAAGAGCTCCGAGCGGATTGCCCAGTGGAATTCGGATAAATTACCAATTTACGAGGTGCGTTTTTCAATTGTGTGTACATAGGAAGCGTCCATGTGCCAGTGCCTGCGCGCGTGTGTGTGTGTGTCCGGGAGAGGGAAAAGGAGAGTCGTACAATGTGCTCTCTCACGCCTTGGCCCTGCAGTTTCTCTTCTGTTTTTATTTTTCTTTTCGGCTTTCCACTAATCCTAGAGAGAGGGAAAAGGAGAGCGGTACAATGTGCTCGCTCACGCCTTGATCTTGCAGTTTCTCTTCAGTTTTTGTTTTTTTTTTCTTTTCGGCTTTCCACTAATCCTAAACAAACAAGACATCAATCAAAGTGGAGATTCATCGAGAAGAATACCCAACGTCGTTGACCGCTCAATGCTCGAGTCGCTTAGAGCTAGCCGCCCCTCTTCTTCCCACCAAATCAAACCAGTTTCCCATCCACTGGAAGAATTTTCGATCGGTCACTGGGATATGTTTTGTTATCAAATTGGGAGAACAGCAAGAACAACTAATGGGAACAGTTTTTTAATAAAAATTGCAAGTACGAAGCAAGAAACTCAATGGTACAATGGAAGGGTAATACTTTTGAGTTTATTTCAGTAATTTAAAGACTTAGAAAATGTTGCCTTTGCCTTAATTTGAAAAATTATGTTATATAGCTTCTTGCAGTGTACATTTTTCACTTGAACAGATCAGTGCGTGCCTCGCACTTGGCCACTTGGCCACTACTACTTGGCCCACACCGAGGTCAATGGTCAGTCAGTCAGTCAGTCCTCGGTTTTTTTGGCGGCCATTAGTCATTGGCATAGATAAAGGCAACAGTCAAAACAAACTATAAAACTAAACACGGAGCCAGTGATGATGGCCGAAATATGATTTAGGACGGAATACAAGCGTGGAAATCGATTTTACTTTTCAGACCACACTCGATTTCGGAAGCCATAAGGTGTAAGCCGCTTTCCGGGAGATTTCATTCACTCACTACCTCTCACTGTAGCATTTCCGTCCTGGCTTCCGCCTGCCCCCATTCCAGAGGGTTCCGGCTCGACTCTTCGCACTTAGCTGCTCTATTCCCCCTTATCGGGGGTCTGCGCCAAAACAGAGTCGCTGTCGCAGTCGCGGGAGCAGATAAGCACGAGGCGTTAGGCGGGTACACATTAGATGGAAATTGTCCAATTACCCAAGTTCGTGGCAAACACACTCAGTATCTGCCCCTCCCTCCACTCCCTCCGTCTGGCTCTCTCGATGTGGGGAAAAATACATACGAATATTACAGTCAAGCTATTATGACTCGGACAAGGCTATCTTTCTGAATTTCCAAACCCTTTTCTATCGGAAGAATAGGAAAGCAAATTTATAAGGGAACATTATTCTTTATGTAGATTATGCTAGTTAGTTATACAATAATGACAATAAAACATTAGAAGCAACTTCTTATTTTACTATCAGTATTAATTTCCTGGAAATGGAACAAATGCTATTTTTAAAATACTTCAGATTACTCATTCTATTTGAAAACCTGTAATAAAAATTTCTAAACTCTCAAAAAACCCCTGAGCTTAATTTTTATTGTTTAACTAACTGCTGTAACCGCATAACTTTATGATAAACCATGGAAACTTAAATATATTCGCAAATAAACATTTTTTTGTTAGACCTGTACAAGTTAGAGACGTTCGCCTGTTGGAAATAAACAGATTCTTATTATATTTTATGAGCACACAGAGCGATTCCTGGGGATTGCAGCATTCCACGCTCGCTATTGACATTCACTTACCAAGATTGCATCATCGGCGGTAAACATGGCCACAGCTTGGAGTGCCTGCAATGCAATTTGCTGGAAATGTCAAAGGGGCCTTGCCAATCACCAGCATTGACATCCTTCCGCTTGTTTTTGCACTTGCACAATTGGCTAGCTACTTTATCTACCTTTTTGCTCGTTTTCTGCGTTTTCATTATTGTCTCCCTTGTTTTGCAATATCTCTAACATATCACATTTGATGGCACGAGGGCCCTTCATGTATAACTTTCTGATATTCATCAGTTTAGAATTTGTTTTATAGCTTAATGCCAAGTAGATGATGCCCGGATTTCGCCAAAAGCTCTTATTAACACCTGCCTCACCTCCACATAAATCCATATGCAAATTTCTTTCCCCTTCAAACGAGTTCAACGAACACTCAATACTCAAATCGAATCAAAAACGGAAATAAGTCTGGCTGAAAACGTTGAATGAAGATGGAAATAAAAAGAGGAAAAAAAGAATTCGTGTGAATATAACTCAAGCGCGAGATGTCAGTGGAAGATCCGATGCCATAATTTATTAATTAATCGCTAAACGCTTTGAAACCGAATCACTGAAATCACTATTTCGGCACGTAAACACCAGCCACAGCGGGTTAATTGCAAGATAGCTTTCATAGGAAACGGAATCGGATAAGACATACATATAATATAATATAATATACAATCTTATCTGCGGACGGAGAGGGAAACGTCACCAACAGACTGTTGGGTGGATCGTGATTGGCATTTAAAGAGAAAATAAATGAAATCTAGGCCAACGACTTGTACAAGTTTTATAATATTTGAATGCCATTCTTTCTTCTGCCTTTTAGCCCGGCCTCGATGATGTGGTGAAGAAGTGTCGCAACGTTAATTTGTTCTTTTCTACGGACATCGAGACGGCCATCAAGGAGGCCGACCTCATCTTTATCTCGGTGAACACGCCTACAAAAACCTGCGGCAATGGCAAGGGTGAGTTGCGCATATTATGCCTTATACCGACTTTGGTACACGATTACTAAGGCTTCCAAGGAGTGTCTTGCATTAATTACTTCCTGTAAATTAATTAAAATTTACTTTTAATTCCCAGGACGAGCGGCGGATCTCAAGTATGTGGAGAGTGCCGCCCGGATGATCGCTGAGATTGCGCAATCCAACAAGATTGTGGTGGAGAAGAGCACGGTGCCCGTGCGGGCAGCGGAGAGCATCATGCACATTCTGCGAGCGAATCAGAAGCCCGGCATCCACTACGACATCCTGTCCAATCCGGAATTTTTGGCTGAGGGGACTGCCATCAATGATCTGCTGAATGCTGATCGCGTACTAATCGGCGGCGAGGAAACGCCCGAGGGCCATCAGGCGGTGGAGAAGCTGTCGTGGATCTATGAGCACTGGATACCCAAACAGCACATCCTCACCACCAATACGTGGAGTAGCGAACTGTCCAAGTTGGCGGCGAATGCTTTTCTGGCTCAGCGCATCTCCAGCATCAATTCGCTGTCCGCTGTGTGCGAAGCCACCGGTGCCGATGTCTCGGAGGTGGCACGGGCCGTCGGTTTGGATTCTCGCATCGGTTCCAAGTTCCTGCAGGCCTCCGTTGGCTTCGGCGGCAGCTGCTTCCAGAAGGACATCCTCAACCTGATCTACATCTGTGAGAACCTTAATCTGCCGGAGGTGGCCGCCTACTGGCAGCAGGTGATCGACATGAATGACTACCAGAAGCGGCGATTTTCGCAAAAGATCATCGAGAGTCTGTTCAACACGGTTTCGGACAAGAGGATAGCCATCCTTGGGTTTGCGTTCAAGAAGAATACGGGAGATACCCGAGAAACGGCCGCTATTACGGTCTGTCAAACTCTGCTGGAGGAGGGCGCCAAGCTGGACATTTACGATCCCAAGGTGGAGCCCGAACAGATCATTGACGACCTCACGCATCCCACGGTCACGGAATCGCCGGAGAATGTAAAGAAGGCGGTGCAGATCCACAGTGATCCATACAGCGCGGTGAGAGCCACACACGCGCTGGTCATCTGCACCGAGTGGGACGAGTTCGTGGACCTGGACTTCAAGCGAATCTACCAGTCCATGATGAAGCCGGCGTACATCTTCGATGGCCGCAAAATCCTCGATCACGAGCGGCTGCAGCAAATCGGTTTCCATGTCCAGACCATTGGCAAGAAGTACCAGCGCGCTGGACTGCTCAGGTCTTGGGGCATTGTGCCGCAGCTATAGGCGCGGCGGACGACGACGACGACGGTGAAGGAGGAGGGGGTGGTGGCATTTACACTTAAAGTTGGCGAAATTTCCAGTATTTGCGAGACGAAATTGTAAATATCCAGACAGTCTGAGGTGGGAATGGTGGAAAATATCGAAAATGTCTCGGTATTTGACAGTATCGATATAAATCGATGTTTTATCGGACTTTTCTCTCGATATACTTCCCTGCGTGGAACGATTTGAGGGACAAAGAAAGTCTGAAGAAGATTCTAAGCACCTATAGAGCAAAATAATAGTTCTAATATCAATTTCAAGCTAAAGTCTAATCTAGAAAAGTACTCGCAGTCCAAACAAATCTAAATCTTTCGAGTGGCTCCCTAAAACTTTCTAAGTAATTAATTTAATCTTCACCTTTTATTAGTATTTAAAAATGCGACCCTTTTGTACATATTTGTATCAAGCTAAAAGCACTTTTATAAAAAGGACATCTGGTAGGAGAACTATTCAGTTGCATCTTGAGCATCTTCGCACTTCTGTTAAATTTATTTTCGCGCCTGTAATTTTAAATTTTATACTCGACCCCGACCTAAAATCTGTAAAGTATTCAGCTAGAACCGTATTTGTATTCCTATTAATTCTTATTCCTGCGCCGATCCTCCACTCGAGGATCCGGCAGTTGCAATATTAAAGCCCCGCGGACTCAATCCTCTCCTGCGGCGGTTCAATAATAAAAACCAAGCATTTACACAAAGCATGTAAATTTTATACAAATAACAACAACATCGTATTTAACTAGAAAGGTTTCCTCTTTACTATCTGCCGAAACCAGAGGAAGCTCGTAGCCGCCGACAAACTGAACCAGGTGACCAGGTACGATAAGTGATCGTTGCGCATGGTTACACGGGTTTGGCCACCAATGGGACCAGCCTTGGCAGTCTGCTCGTCGTAGACGGCATCCAGGAACACGGGTGCCGCGCCTGTGGAGGCGGACATGCGTGGCAGGTCGCGATACAGGTAAACATTGCCTCCTTTGTGGTCAGGTGTGAATTGAGGACGTGATTCTCCCTTGCGCACTACGGCCGTGAGCTCCACTTCCGACTGTGGCTGACCCAAGGGACGGGACTCGGGCTCCACTTGCTTGCGGGAGACCCAACCGCGATTGATGAGGACAATGTCGCTGCAGGGAGTAAGGAATTAAGTCGGATTTAAGTTAGATTTCCCCTGTGAGTGGCTTACTCTCTGTCAGCCAGTTGAAAAGGCGTAACTATTAGATAACCATTGCCCGAATCGCGTTGGGAGAAGAGTCCCCCTTGTGTCTCCACGCCATCCGGACGGATGAGCGACCTGGGACCCATGCGCATCTCTTTATCGTGCAGGAAGCGACCACGGATCTTGACCAGACGGTACTCCATGTGATCCAAATCTGTAAGACTGAAAAGATTACTCTGAGTTGCGGAAGATACTTTTGGCATTGCAAGCGGGATATGGATATTACTTGTCCGGCAGGGGAACTGGCGCCGCGCTCAACTGCTCGTTGAGATCCTTGATCAACTGCTCCTTCCAAATTTTGCGCTTAACTTGCCAGACGCCCAAGCCGAATGTGGTGGCGGGAATGAGCTGAAAACAGAGAAGTTAATCGGTATTTATAAGGCTAAAAGGATGAGCTGTTACCCACAAGCAAGAACCATCCCAGAGCGGTGATCTTCTCCTTGTCCTTGGCCGCCGGCGAGGGAAAACTTGTGTTGAAATCCATCCGCACTCGCTGTTGTGTCATCTTTCTGCTGACCACCTGCAGAGTATTTCCAATGCTTGGGATTCTGGATGCCTTTAGCCTGCTGCCGGCCACTTGTCGGCACATTTGATGGCCCAATCGCAGCATTTTGTGCGCGCCTTTAACTTATTTTCTTGTATTATTATTTTTTGGCCGATTCCGGAAAAGTTTCGTTGATAGTATCGCGACACTGGCGTTGCCAGACTGGGCGAATACGTGCTGTGAAGTTGACTACCATCTTGGCCCGAGTTAGCAGCCCTGTGCGAACAGCTGTTTTCGGCTGTTGTCGCGTGCAATTGGGTTTTTTAACCGATTTTGTTTTTAGCCAATTTGTAAATTTTTTAAAATGCTCTGCACCCGGGCAGTGGTACGACTAGCCGGAAGTGCAGTCAGCAAAACATGGGTAAGTTGGAAGGGCGTAAATCAGCCCTCTAATTCAAGATATATGAATTAAAATGCACTGCCCGTGCAAGTCTTATATAAACGCAAGCTGTAACTTTAATTGTACCCCTTTAACAGGTAACACAGCTGCCAATTAGGCAAACTCCCGCGATATTGAGGATTTCCGAGCAATCCTGCCGTTTGTGTTCCTCCACGGGCGTGGTAGACAAGACAAAGCCCGGCACAGGAGCGGCACCCGGAGCCGCGGAAGGCGGCATTCTGAAACGAGTGCTGACCAAAGTGGGATTTACACCAAACACAAAGGCTGTAGGTCAGAGATGCGCTACGAAACCTGGAACCGTTAATGTTTTAGCATATCTTCTTGTATTTAGCGCCTCAAGGTAAGCAGTCACCTGCTGTACGAGAGCGTGGCCGACAAGATCAACTACGTTGTCTTCTTTCGCGACTTCAATCTGCCCAACACCTTCAACTCCTGGTTCCTCGTCACGGAACTGCATGTGTGGCTTCTGCTGATGCGCTCCATGGCCGAGGGCTCTGAGACGGGCGAGGACGGACGTTTCCTGCGCAACTGCATCGTGGAGGCAATGTGGGGCGATGTCAACACGCGTGCCAAGAAGTTGGGAGTGAGTTTTCTTGTTTAGGGAGCTAAAGATTTAAAGCTAACTATCGTTATCCGCTCGCCGCAGGCCCACAATCCTTCTCGTACCCGACAGCAGATCGAAACGTTATCCGAGCAGTTTCAGGCAGCTCTTATTGCCTACGACGAGGGCATTATGTCCGACGACCGTGTACTGGCCTCCGCCCTATGGCGACGCTTCTTCGAGATGAACTGCGAGGATTACGCCCAGATCGAGCGGCTGGTGAAGTATGTGCGCCAGCAGGCGGCCATGCTGGACAGTTTGCCGCGCGATCAGTTCATTATCAAGCCCAAGGTAGCCTGGCTGGATCTGGACAAGTGCAGGGTGTAATCTAAGTTTCTGTTTTTTAATAAAGTTAAAGAGAGTATGTAAAGCTATATGACCAGATCCTCCACGGACTGATTACTCAAGGCACGCAGCTGGCACTTGAGCAGAAAGGCGGTGATCCTGCGCTCAGCTCGCTTCCGTTGCGGCTCCTTGAGCTGGGCGAGGACTTGGTCCATCTGGAGGTAGCTGCTTCGGGGGGAGAGTGTATGTGCTGGTTGGGTTTCATCCTCCTCCTCGTATATGATCTCTTCCTGGATGACCTGCTCGTTGGGCTCCTCGACGATCTCCTCTATGATAAAAGTGCTTGGTGTTTGGGTTATTTCCCCATCTTCGTACGTCTCCCACAGGAACTGGACGGCGGTTTCTTTTTCGTTGACAACTGTGTCCTCCTTGCTTGGGGAATCCTTGGGTTTGGCTTTGCTCCTGGCTTTGGGCAGCGGCTGGCTGTCGGCGAGGAACCGGAGGCGCTCCAGGTAGGGCCAGGTGGAACCGCTGGAGTCTGCCCGACGAACCTCCTTACGGAACTGGTAGTGTAGGTTGTTCCAGCGCATCAGGCAAAAGTCCACTATGGATGTAGATTGGTCAGATGGGGTCTTGGAATAAGTAGAAGATTCTCACCATCGCAACCCATTTTTCGGGAAATCTGTGCCCAAATATCCGTTTTGGCCTTCATGGCTTCATAGTTCGACAGTCCAGATCGTTTATAAAGCACGGGATTTGGTTCAACCAAGGAAATGAGCTTGAAATCGAAGGGCCGGTTCTTTTTATAGCTGGTCCGCATTGTTTAAATCTTTTTAGGAATCTCTAGTTGTTAGATTTAATATTATATTTTAAATTTTATATGTATAAAAGCAGGGAATTTGGTTAAAACTCCAGGATTTCTCAATATCTTGTGTTACGATCTTCTGTTTATGCCACATTTGTTTACCTCGCAAAGTACAGTAAGCGATCGTTTTAAACAACCTTGTGAGATGTAAAACAATTTAAAATAATATATGTGGAATTTAAAATGGAATTTATTGATTTAGTTTAAATTTAATTAATTATAAGCATTATAACATTTAATTAATACACATTTTAAACATAATATCAATTAATTGGTAATTTACTCGAGATTTTACTGTAATTCAACTTTTGCAACTTTTAAGTGTGACCATAATCACGACGTTTTACAACACTAAATTAGTCTTCACTATTGGAAAATAATATCTACGTTTTTGCAGCTCTAACGACGTAGGCTGGAAACAGTGTTGTCAAGTTATGACCACTCGTACAAGCTAGATTCTGGATAAAAATAAGCTATAAATTAAAAAATAATAATAATAACAAATAATTTAAATATGCTTGGTCATGCCAGATGCCAGATAAGTTAACAGATTGTGTTGTCGTCCGGTGACATAAAAAATACAACAAATTATTTAATTGTGGCCGTGTAAAGTAACAAATACGTAAACACATTACAAAAACAGCTAGAATAACGTCAAATTGCTTGGAAAAAAACTTTATTTCCCGCCAGCTGCTAGCTTGCAATTATCCCGCACCTTGCTTCTAGAAACCACCAGATATAGCGGGCGAATAGCTAAATTGGCAACGCTGGCTGGAAAATTGTGAAGTGAAAAAATTGTTAAAAGTGCTGTAATTACCTTAATTTTGCCAACGATCTACGCACTTGCAATCTCCCAACAATGAACATGTAAGTGTTGAAACGATTTTCACAGTTGCAGATCGTGGTTGTCCGGAATTTGAAAACAGCCATGCGGCCGGGGGCCAAGTGTCGAAAATCAATAAATTCAAAATGGCAGTAAAAAATGAAAATTACATAAAAAAGGATTGTTCATTGTGAAATTCAACATTTTGGCTTTGCTTGAAAATCCAAATTCCATTTTCATGGCATTTAACGCTCGTTTCAGGTACAACGGACAGGTTAACGCCTACGGCGGCGGCGGCGGAGGAGCAGCTGGTGGCGCAGGCCTCGCCGGCGGCATGATTCCCAATCGCATGGGCGGCGGTGGAGTTCCGCCCGGCGGCGCTGGCATGTTCCAGCGCAATCGCTCGGCCCCGTATCCGGGCTTCAACGGACATGGCCACGGGCCCGTCAACGGCGGTCAGCGTCGTATAAACGGAGGACCCGGTGGGGGCGGCGGCATGGGAGGACCGCGCGATGGATTCGGCGGACAGAACGGCCAGCGGTCATCCAATCACGGTGCCCATTTGCCCAAGATCATATGGTCGGAGGTGAACCTGACGCCGTTCCGCAAGAACTTCTACAAACCTTGCGACTCGGTGCTGGCCCGCACCCCGGTCGAAACGGAAACCTTCCTCACCAGCAACGAGATCACCATCAAGGGTGACCAGGTGCCCACGCCCAGTATTGAGTTCGAGGAGGGCGGCTTCCCCGACTACGTGATGAACGAGATCCGCAAGCAGGGCTTCGCCAAGCCCACGGCCATTCAGGCCCAGGGCTGGCCCATCGCCCTCAGCGGCAGGGATTTGGTGGGCGTGGCCCAGACGGGATCGGGCAAGACCCTGGCCTATGTCCTGCCGGCGGTGGTGCACATCAATAACCAGCCGCGCCTGGAGCGCGGCGATGGACCCATCGCCTTGGTGCTGGCTCCCACCCGGGAGCTGGCTCAGCAGATCCAGCAGGTGGCTATCGAGTTCGGTAGCAATACGCACGTGCGCAACACGTGCATCTTCGGTGGGGCACCGAAGGGACAGCAGGCTCGCGATCTGGAGCGTGGCGTGGAGATCGTGATCGCCACACCCGGCCGGCTAATTGACTTCCTTGAGCGGGGCACCACCTCGCTCAAGCGCTGCACCTACTTGGTGCTGGACGAGGCCGACCGCATGCTGGACATGGGCTTCGAGCCCCAGATCCGTAAGATCATGCAGCAGATTCGCCCCGATCGTCAGGTGCTTATGTGGTCCGCCACTTGGCCCAAGGAGGTGCGCCAGCTGGCCGAGGAGTTCCTCAACAACTACATCCAGGTTAACATTGGATCGCTATCGCTGAGCGCCAACCACAACATCCTGCAGATCGTCGACGTCTGCGATGAGAATGAGAAGCTGATGAAGCTGGTCAAGCTGCTGACGGACATCTCGGCCGAGAATGAGACCAAGACCATTATTTTCGTGGAGACCAAGAAGCGCGTGGACGAAATAACGCGCAATATCTCACGCCAGGGATGGCGCGCATGCGCCATTCACGGCGACAAGTCGCAGCAGGAGCGCGACTTTGTGCTGTCGAGCTTCCGCAATGGCCGGCACTCGATCCTGGTGGCCACGGACGTGGCTGCCCGCGGACTGGGTGAGTAAACGTCGTAGACTTTAGCGGGTTCGGCCACAAACCCAACCACCCTCAGTGTTTTTTCTCTCCATAACCAAGCAATTGTTGCCTGTGGATCAATCAGCATCCCGTGGGGTTTATTTCCATTCATTATTTTGTGATTCGTCGTCGACGCCTCCTGGTTCGTCTGGCGTCTGGCGTCTCAGCGATCCGTCAGCGATGAATCGGCCAACACCGTCCCAGACTCTTTCCTCTTCCGCTCGCTCTGCCTTTCCAGAAAATACATTGATTTTTTTTGGGTTCGGGGTCAGTTCCGGATTTCACATGAACTCACATGGAACAGGGGTTCCCCAAAAAAAAAGGAAAGGAATTATTAAAAAGGGGTTCATGTGTGGGAAATGCATCTCAGTTCGCAGCTAAATCCCATTACATTTTTTGTTTATATTTATCAATAATTTACAGAGGTATCCATCCGGTCGACTATCTGCACAGTTGTATTTATTTTTTATTTTAGTGTAATTAAGACTGTTAAGTTTATATTTTTTGATTTTTTTTTTGAGGCAGAAAGCCGGCGATAATTTCTCCAAACATTCGGTTTGTGAGACCCAAAGAACTTTTGTTAGTTCTGTGAAAGTGAAAACCGGAAAAGGACCAGTTGTTACAATTCTGTTTTGCATGTTCGAACCTCACCTCTATTTCAGTTATTCCTAGTAATATATTCTTTTGGAAGGGACACTCCTCTGGGTTTTCTATTCATTCCAATCCCATATCGTGTGGTTCGACTCCCACAGTTTCCACTTAAAAGATTCTCCGATCATGAAGAAATGGTGTGGGCTCAAATAATGAGGGGAATGTGTGTTTGGTTTCCATGCATTGCTGGTTATACTACGATGTTGTTTAACTTTTAGTTTGTTTGTTGCTCTCTCTCTCTTGCTCATAGTTTTTAGTTGTGTCGTCAGTCTCACATTTTGCGTAACCTTAACGTTTTAATATATATTTATATATGCAACATTCTGTCAGTCAAGGAGTCCAATGGCCTAGAAAAAAATACTCTAAAAAGAAATTAATCCCAGTGCACCCTAAAAATAACCCTTTTAATCAGCGAATTAAGCAAAAAGACAAAATAAATTAATGAGATTTCTATGGCATACGATTTATTTTGCACTGGAAATTTGCGTTCGTTATACGCCTCTTATTTATTTGTATTGTCTTTTATAAGTATTCTATTTTATTAAGTTATTTTATTTTTTATTATTATTTTTTTTTATTGTTTTAAGTTAAGTATATTATTGAGAAGATAACTAATGTGTTTTTGGATAACATTTGCAAAAGAATAACATTTTGCGGGCCACGAATTTTTTGACTGATGCTAACTTTCCGTAGCTTATTTATGTAGCCTAAACAGTATTATCTATATTTATATTAAGTCGCTCCTTACTCTATGTATAAAAACCGAAATTTGTGTGTGAACAAAAATATCATCAGCACTTTATGAAATGGACTTCGATTTTTCAAAATGGCAAATAAGAAAAAAAAAATAAGAATGAAAAAGTTTAAAGTTAAAAAGTTTATATACACAATGAAGTTGAAAAGAAGAAAAAAGCTATATATACAAGTTGAGGGTTGAGTTATAAGTTTCTAGCATTGCGGAGATCTCTCGGATCTCCTCTCATCGCGACCCAGACACGGACACACGGACAGGATCTGCTGCGGGACCACACGACGACGACGACCACACATTGAGCGTAAGCCCAACGAACCCCCAAACCCATATATATTCTAACCCTAAACTATAGATCGATCGCCAGGGTAAGTAATAGGCTAATTTACTTCTTCCTCTTGTCATAGCAGCAGAGTATATTCCGCACCCGATCTCCCTATATCTCTCTCTCCTCATATCCCCGTTTCCCAGCACCCGTATCTCTCATAAGCTTTGATCATGCATTACCCTATAAACATATATACTTTAATTATAATCCTATTTTTAATCAAGCCGTCTCTTGTATGCATTAAGCTTAAAACATTTATAATTACGATTTGTGTATTGAAAGAAAAATATGAAAGAAAAGATGAGAAGAAAAGGTCGAGGTCCACATTTCTGCAGTATTGAGAAAACATATATCTATTTGCCAAAGATGTATAGTTATTAATATACGCTAAATAGTATTGATGGCGAAATTTTTGTTCAAAGTACAAAATATACAGAAAAAAAACTGAAAAAAAGAACAAACTGAATTACCAACTGACAAATTCCATTCGACGATTTGATTCAAGTATCTTTTAAGTTTTATTAACAAACTCTCAACCAAAAAACCAACGAATCGCACCCGACACTACACATACAGAGACCACAACTGACCGTATACACACACACTACACATTACACACACACAAAATAAGTTTTCGTTTTTCGTTAAATAGTTTTTGAGTATTGAGAAAGATTCCTATTTTTGACATGCATTGGATCGATTCGATATTTTTAACATTTCTTTTCACACTCTCCAATTCTCCAATTTTCAAATTCGAAATGAAATCAAATAAAAATGAAATGATCGTGATCTAGACGTTGACGATGTCAAGTTTGTGATCAACTACGATTATCCTTCGAACTCCGAGGACTATGTGCATCGCATTGGACGCACCGGACGCTCCAATAACACCGGCACCGCCTACACCTTGTTTACGCACTCGAATGCCAACAAGGCCAACGACCTGATCCAAGTGCTGCGCGAAGCCAACCAGGTGAGTGGTCCAGCTTCCTACTATTTCTGCTTACATAGAGGGTGAAGTACTTCACTCGCTTTCATTTAGGTCATTGTACTTACTTTGCATTTTCTTTCTCTTTCCGCCAGAACATCAACCCCAAGCTTTTGAACATGGCCATGAGCGGTGGCTACAACAAGCGCGGTGGCGGCATGGGCGGCTATCGCGGCGGCAATGGTTACCAAGGTCGCAACCAGCAGATGGGCGGCGGCGGCTACAACGGCGGCAACAACTACCGCAACAACAACGGTCCCGGTGGCAACATGAACCGCAATGCCTTCAACGGCGGCGGTGCCCCGCCACGTTTCGATCAGAAGCCGCGCACCTCTCCGCCAAATCAGGGCGGAAATGGAGGGTACCGTGGCCAGGGAGGCGGCGGCTACCAGAGTCAGCATCAGCAGCAACAGCAGCAGCAGAATGGTGGAGTTCCCTTCTCGCGCTTCAATCCCAATGCCGCTTGCTTCGAGCCCAAGACACAGAACGCTCCGGGAGCACCGGGAGCGCAGCAGCAGGCCCAGCATCAGCATCAGCAACAGCAGCAGCAGCAGCAGGCGCAGGCTGCCCAGCAGCAACACCTGCTGGCTGATGCCTCAGCAGCGGCCGCCTACGGGATCGATCAGAAGCGCTCTCGCTTCTCGCCGTACAACATGAACTTTGCCAATATGCCGCCGCCGATGAACCAGCAGCAAGCCGCTCAGCAGCAACAGGCGGCGGCGGCGGCGGCAGCAGCGGCTGCGGCAGCGGCACAGCAGCAGCACCAACAGCAACAGCAGCAGCCGGCGCTGGCGGCCGCTTCCGCTGGAGGAGGAGGAGCTATGCCGCCACAGGCCTACGGCCAGTACTCGTCGATGTCCTCCAGCATGGCCACAGTGTCGCTGAACGGCGGAGCAGCTGCAGCCAATATGGCGGCCAACTCGTACCGCGCCCAGTATGCAGTGCCCACGCAGGCGGCACCCTACATGATGGCCAATAGCGGGGACATATTCGCCTACCCGCCGCCCCCGCTGCCTGTGCAGAACTAGACACACACGAACATAACACACGCACATCCTCCCAAGGACACGCAAGAGAGAATAATTGGACACATTTCACGAATCACAACGTACACAGGGAAGATGTTAGATGAGCGTCGTTGATATATATAGTACGTTCCGTGTAGATCTCCTCCGCCCACGTCATAGCTATATAATATGGTTTAATCTGGAATCAAATACGCTTTTTAATTTGATATAAATCTTATTGTTTAACCCTCCCTCCCTCCCCCCATGAACAGAAAGAAACAAATCCCCAATTTAGTTGATAAGCTTTTGGTTTAGTCAAATTGTTAGGGCATTCGAGTGCCGATCATCAATGTTTGTTGGCATTTATCACACTTTCTAAGGCCCTGGGCGTATTTGATTTCCCAATCTATACAATTCTCGAATATTGTACATTATTATTATTCATTATTCCAACACACAACACAAAACACAGCACACAATGCAAAGAAATGTTTGCAATGCTCCAAAACTGAAACTATGAAACTAGAACCCAAGCCAAGCCAAACGAGATTAGATGAGAATCGGTCAACTAGCTGAAGAAACTACGAAACTAGGGAATCGCACTCCCACCCAACTTTAACACGCTATCGGACACACACGTACATATTAAGAAACAATGTCAATTTCTTAGAATCAAATGCGTATTATTGTCATCTTAAACCATATTATGTGACTAGTCTATTTGAATTACTTAGCTGGATACTTTCAAACAATAATAACAAAAAATTAAGCATACAAGCAAGAAAACATTACAAATACTTTCAGATAATATATGAAATGCAATTCCATTTTACGACAGCCCATGAGTATGAATTGATTCAAAAACATATGAATAAAGGAACTAATTAGAAATTAAGCTGTGTTTTTATTTCTCCTGGTTGCGCTCTAGCTAAATGTCATTCATTTCCGACTTTAAAATTGTTAAAACTAGCCACATTTAATTCTTTTGAATGTGTATACCCAATATTTTGTAAAATCGAAATCGCTCAACAAATTTTCAGCTTCTCACAGTTCGGGTAACAGGCGAACAGAAAGCAGGAGAGCGACGATGCGTTTTAAGAGTAAGTATATTCAAAGCATACTTTAGGGGGCCACATGTGCATTGCTTCTATTTAAAAATAAAGCATACTTTTGGGCGCCACAAGTGCATTGCTTGTATTTTATAATAAAGCATACTTTTGGGAGGCACATTTTATTGCTTTATTTTATTATTGGATTTATTTATGGATTTCTTCCGTAAAATGACAAAAACGATGCCGTACAATATCTTTTCTACAACATTGTACAAGAAAAACGAAAGGGAAAGGGGACATATTGCCAGTTTCCTCAAATCTATCCAGGACACCGAATCCCAACCTCGTTTAGGCAGACTTTCCCAGATCAATGGTAAGATATCAGTTCGCACTTGTATATATTACTTCCTGCCCGCCATGGCCATATATTTTTCCATTAGTCCGAGTTGTCCACTTTATCGTCAAGGTCGAAGTCCTGCCACCTCGAAGGACGAATCACGTTTGTGGCAATAAAAATGTTTCAATACTTTATAATAAAAAAAATAGGAAACGGGGAAATCGAGTGAATAGAAACAGACAAAAGTTTACCTCGTTCATTTTTAAATATATATTTATATATATATCCATATAAGAAAAACTATTATACATCAAAAATTAGCATAATAATAAATAGAACTAAATTATACAAATATTACTAGACAGCATCCATCCGTTAATTGCATTTCCAACGAACAATTCAATCGTCTCCATCATCTATCTTTCATCTTTATGTTTCCTCCATCTTCTAACGTTATTACACCATTTCGAGAATTTGACGGAAAATATTTGTTAAAAAAATGACACCATGAGACGTTATGACTAACAAAATTGCGTGAGAATGTAGAAGTCATTTGTTTGTTACACGTATTATTATTTACTTTGTATGATTTGTGTTTGCTTTGTTTCGGGCTCTATTCCTCCTAGATTCATTCCTCTTTGTGGCATTTTTAGCATATATATCGCTTATATCGCTTTATAACGTTATACTCGCTTCCTAAACCTACGTACCTTGCGCTTTCTGATGGCTCCAACTGGCCTATCCCTATCCTACTCGTTCGCACTCTCTTTGGCTGCCTTCTTGAATATTTTTAGTTAATGCTGCTTCTCTTTATTTGTTGCTCCGCATTTAGGTTTAGTAGTTTTTTGTTGCTCTTCTCTGGGGGTTTGTAAGTAGTACGACGCATATTTGGGGGCGCAATATCTGCCCGCCGGGGTGTTTTTTGTTCTTGTTGTTCTGAGGGTCTGAAACATTGAGTGCAGTTTTACAATTTCTTAATTGATTTTCTTTTCTTTTCTCTTTTTTTTTTTGGCTTTTCTTGGTTTTTTTTTTGTATCATGGGGGATTGTTCATAATTTTGGTTAATTTTTTGTTTTGTTGCTTATTCTTTGGCTGCAGTTTTGTCGAAAACTGTGTGTGAATGTGGGTGTGCATCATCCTCCTGCTGCTCCTGCTCCTGCGGTCTGCTGGCTGTTTGTTTACATATATAGATATCACGAGAGTTCCTGCGAGAACTGCGTCTCCAGGGTGGGTCTAGTTCTAGTTGGGTTCCTGCTGGGGTTGCGTATCGGTGGTCCTGGGCTGCCATAGCCCGCGGCATACAGCTGCGGGCACGAGTCTTTTATGAGTTCCTGCGTCTCGCGCAGCTGCCGCTGCACCTGCGGCGCCAAACGCTGCACGCTGATGGCCGGCGGGAACTTGTATTCCGCCGCCGGTGCGGCCTGGAAAGGATAGGACAATGACAATAATAACATTGTAATCGGAATAAAAAATAAGATAGTCCCACCTGTACGCCGTGCATCATCTCCCCGTAGTAGGCTCCCGGTGGAGGTGGCGGCTGCTGCTGTTGCTGCTGCTGACTTTGGCTGTGTGGAGCGGTTGGCGGTTCGTACGTTTCGGGGGCAATGATGGTAGATGGTAGAGAAGGAGCGGCCGACGCGGACTGGGGGGCAGTGCTCGGGGGTGCGGCTCCATAGTAGGCTAGCTGCAGGGGCCCTCGACCCGCTGCGATTCCGGAAATGGCGCCGGCGCCATTTAGGAAACTGCCGCCCGCCCCCAATTGTGGCCCGGCGGCAATATACTGAACGGAAGGAGGTGGCGCCGGCGGTGGTACCGGGACCGAGGAGGTGCTGCCATAGATCAGGCGCTTTGGACTCACGCTCTGCGGCTTGGCTCCGGCGGGAAGGGACAGCAGATATTGCTGTTGCTGCTGGTAGAGCTGCTGCTGGTTAAGTTGCTGCTGCTGCTGCAGCTGGGCGAGCTGTGCCGCTGCTGCCGCCGTGGACGTGTTGACTACGTTGGCCTCCAGCTGCGGCAACAGAATGAGTTGCTGCTGCTGTTGCTGGTAGAGCACCGCCGCTGCTGCCGCTGCCGCCGCCTGTTGCTGCTGCTGGACCTGGACCTGTTGCTGCTGCTGCTGCTGCTGCTGCTGCTGTCGCCCCGCCATCATATGCTGAGGTAGATACTCTGTCGTGGGCAGCGTGACCATTGCGGAGGAGACGACGCTGGCGGCGCTGGAGGGCTGGAGCAGCAGGCCGGCTCCGCGTGGCGGCTGTTTCAGCGGCACCTGCACCTGGCGGATGGGCGTGGTCTGCAGCGATCGGCTGGCGGAGGAGCAGATGGAGGCGGTGATGCTGGCGGACTCCCAGTGCTGGCGCAGGGCGTTCAGTCGGGCCTCCTCCAAAGCAATCTCCGTCTCGCTGGCCGAGTCATAGTCAGGGCCCTGAAAGGAGTGAGAAAGGGATTATTACATTTTGGAAATTTAAATAATCTAGAATATATATTTATAATAAGGATTTTATTTAAATCAAAATATCGCTTTGAAAACAGATTTTAATGTTTCAAAAAGCAATAAACACAAATGGCTTTCCGCACAACTAAAAACTTGGAATCACAACATTGTTTTTGTGATCACTCATTTTACGCTCAATTTAATATTCTAAATGTTGTTGTAGTTCAGTAAACAAAATCATTTTTGAGACGATAAACATGAATCTGATGTCCAATTTCGTTAATCAAAGATGATTCATGGCACGTTTTTCTGTTTGAAAAGGCATCAAAGGCTAAATAAACATGTTATTGGGTGTTTTTTTGCATTTAGAGAGAAATAAGCTAAATATTATATATTTACTATTATTAATATTATTAATTAAAGGCAGGAAGAGGAAAATATTAGAATTTAAAATGTATATAACTCGTAAAACTATTATTTTTTTTATTTAAAGGGGCATTTGGGAAGAAAAAATAGTGCAGAGAGTGCAGAGAAGCACTATTACTTGGAAGAATGAGCACGAGAGTAAATATTATTATAATTATTGATCCCCAAATATATTTATATAATTTCTTCCAAATTTTTTTGAGGAGCCCCCAACGAATCTCAACCCCTGCTGATATTTCCCAGATGCAGATTCCAATTCCCATCAAGCACTCACCTCGTCGATCTTCTTGTCCAGCATGCGGAAGAAGTTCTGCTGGCTAGATGATATTTCCCTGGAAAAGTGGTGTGTTTATTTTCGGTTAGTTGGTTGGCGGAATGGCTTACTGGCTCTGGAGCAGCGACAAGTTCTTGGCGCGCAGCAGGGAGACGGCCACGTCCTCGTCACTGTCCTGGATATCCTTATTGCTTTGCTCCTCGCTCTCGTCATGCTTCTCGCGGTCGCGCTGCTGCGCCTTCTCGGCATCCTCGATGTGGCCTTCGTCCTCGTCCGTTTCGGCATCCGAGTCGGCTGCAAAATAAAGCAAAACAAAAACAAATAAATGTATGGATGAATACGGATGGGGTTCCAGGCCAGCGAGAGAGAGTTTCGAGCATTAGTCAAGATGAGTTGGCAATTTCGCGAGTGCCAAAGGACAAGTGGCAAAAGTTTTGCAATAAGGCAAGTGTGGCTGCAACTTCTGTGGGGGGAAGCAAAGGGAAATGCTTGCGAAACACTTGTCAAAATTAAGGCAAGATATGTGACGCAAAGTTGTGTGCTTAACATTAAAGTATTTCTTACTTTAGCTGACTTTTAAATAAGTAAAAAAGCAAGTAATGAATAAACTTATAAATATAATTAAAATAAATACTTATAAGAAGCCAAATAAATAATATATTAACCTTTGAGTTAACCCACAAACCCGGCATAAAAACTTTCTCAATTAGCAAACAAATTAAAAACAAATAAAATATTAAATATTCTACTTTTTATATAACAAACTTAATTCACATTCTTCAAAATTCCCTAACCTTCTGTCAATTATTCAACTGCTGCTTGACCTGTGCGTATACTTAATATTTGTAAGGAAACTTGAGCCCGTCTTTGAAGTGCTCTGGCTACCCATAAATTTAATTAAAAACCGTTATGCATTTTAATGCAAAAACCGAAAAAGAGTCGAGAGTATTATGAATAATTAATCTAGGACCGAGAGCGAGACTAAAGCTTAGACTGGCGGCGCCTCCGAGCAAAATTTGGGTCGTTTATGGCACAATGGCGCCTTTGTGTATGCTATACTTTTTTAGCTTTAACCCTTTTCCAAAGACGCACACACACAGAGGCAAAAACACGGGAACACAGACAAAGCCCTTGGGGCCGCTGGCCACACCCCTCGAAGCGCGCCGCCCACCGCTGCAACAACAAGTTGCCTTTTTAGCAGTTAATTATACACACACACACAGGGCAAAAAAAAAACAAGAAAATACGAGGAGTGGGGCTAGTCAAAAGTTTCCAATGTAGGCTAGGTTTTTTTTTTTATTTTTATATAAACTTAAGAGCAAACACGTGTGTGTGTGTATACGGATATACAAGTATAGACAATGCTGCTGCTGGGCTTTAAAATGTAGGCCTTTATTGTTACTTTCGTGTATGCATGGCCTTAAAACTGGGCTCTGGCGCACCTCTCGCTCCCCTCCCCGCCCCGCCCCTGCTGGTGACATATTAATCAATGATGTCCTCATTGTGTGTGGAAACAGGTGGCTCACACATACATATACATATACGGATGCATATACACACACACTCGCGCACGCAGCTGGAGGCAAATTGATGTCGTCATGCGTGTAAGCTTTTGTTGTGCGAGGCAATACGTTTTATGTCCCCCCTATTCCCCCCAGCTCTCCCCTTTCCAATTTTTATACAGAACAGCAAAAACAGCAAGAACAGCTATCTTTGGGTATTTGGGGAATATGTCAAAGTAAATCTAATATTACAGCATCTCAGTCTTGATTTTTTTGTGAATAAAAGGTAGAATGGAATGTTACACTTTCAAAGTTGATAAAAAATCATGAATACTTTTTAAATAATTATGATTTTAATGAAATAAAATTGTATTCAAAAGAATGAGTTATTTTTAACTATACAAAATGCCAAAAATTATACTTTATCCTAAGCTTTTCAAATGATAAGTAATAATTGTTATAAAAATAAAATATTAAATCCATATTAGACCTATTGTAACAGGTGTCAGTCAATGAACATTTACGTCTTTCTAACTTTTAGTAAGTAAACATATAAAATAAATAATCATATTTATGTTTCAAAACAAATTTCGTTATAAAAATAGCTTCAAAACAATATTTCCCTTGCTTCGAATTAAAAGTCAAGAAAATATGAATATGAATATATGTATGAATAAATTTCAGGCTCGAAACGGTTTGAAATATTTCCAATTCACAAAGGAAAAGAATCTACACACAAACAACAATATATAAATATACATTCTTTAAAGATATAGTATAAAAATAAACCTGGATATTAGCAGACTATCAAAACAGCATAAATTTTAATGGGCAAACCCATAAAATTCATAAGTAAAATATGAGCCACATGTGAGATGTTTCTTGGGGAATAGTTAGTTAGTTAGGATGCGGATTTTCCGTGTGGATGCACTCACCATGTCCTCCTTTCTTGCCGTTAGCTTTACTCTTCGATTTCCTGGGATACAAGTGAATCTTGCTCTGTCCACAGCCCATCTTTTGAATGTGCCGCCGCTGACGCCTCTAGAAATCCAGAATCGCTGCTGCTTCTGTCGCTCTTCTTGTTGTTGTTGTTTTCAATTTGTGTGTTACTTTTCTCGTATTATTTAAGTTTTTTTTTGTTATTATTAATTTGTTGCTCGACACGTTGCCCTCTCTCGCTCGCGCTCTCTGTCCGTGTGGCGCTCGTCACTCGTCGCCTCTCGCTCTGGGCTGTCTTTTATTTACGTTTGTCGTCTATTCTTCCTTCTGTTTTATTCAATTTTCACTAATTTAACTATGTGTGTAAATTTAATTTATTTGATTTGCCGTTGATGTTGTTTTTGTTGCTATTGCCGCTGCTGTCGCTTGGCGTTGTCAATTTCGAAAGATATCATCCAGCGGCAGCAACAAATGTTCCTCTTCGTCGGCGGCGGGGGAAATACTTTACGTTTGTGCGTGAGTTTTCCCTCAGACAGGGCAAAATACCACCCAAGCCACCCACCCACTCTCGGCCACTCAGGCACTCAGCCACCTATTTCCAGTTCAAACCAACCACGGTGGAACTTGGCTAACACGAATTAGTATAGATTTTGATCCCTGCTGAAGCGAAATGTGGGTTTAGTTGGCAAACGTAACAAAACATAGGAATATGCTTGAATTTGTATTATTATTATTATGCAATTGAAAAGTTTAAATTTACTATTAAATTCAGGGATTATAGATACAAATAATTTCAATTTTATCGAAAAAATCGTTTCTTTTATAATAATTTTTTTTTTATCTTTCCATTAGATTAAAAGAATCATTGCAATCTTCAATTAAGATCCTTCAAAATTATGCAATTTTATCAAATAATTTATTTGCAAGCATTTGGGGGTCTATTTTAATGATTTTCAATTCAGCGATTTATGTGACAGAGTTTTCACTGTAGAGAAATTTTCCCCATTTTATTTGTTTTCTTATTTTTGGGGACGGTGGGAAAGGTAAGGTAACGGAAATTAAGTGGGTCCCCCGGCTGGCCCTCAACCACTTGTTCCTCGCGCGACTCTCGTCGTCCGATGCTCGCTCGCTGGCTGCTCCGCTCGCTTCTCGATGCTGCTATAAATCCAATTTGCAGCGTCAATTTGTAAACAGGACATACCCATAAAAGGGTTCGTTTTTTTTCGCCTCGACCAGGGCTGCACAGCACTACGAAATTCGCTCTTCTTGAGCCATCGCCATCGCCGTTGTTGTTGTTGTTGTTTCCTGCTCCTGCCTCTGCTCTTGATGAGGCCTTTTTGATGTTTTGCCAAGGCTAGGAAAGCACGGAGCGCGCGCTGGCTTTGTTGTTGGTAATTTAAACAAATAATAACAATAATAAGCACAACAAATAGTGCAACAAAAACACTTGAATTATATTCAATTATATTCGGAGGAAAGAGCCAGCAACAGCCACTCGCCCGCTCGCTCTTGCGCTCACAACACTATAATAGACACTCTCGCACCGCACGTACACGTACACAAGCTCCATGCTTTTTTTTTTTTTTGGGGAAGCAGACTGAGAGCGCTCTGGAGAGAGTCCATGCGTATGTGTTTGCGGGAGTGAGAGTGCCACAGAGAGAGAGAAAGAGAGAGTGGTCGCTGCGTGCGAAATTGATTTTTCTATTTATAAAAAAAAAATCAAAATATATCCGCTTGGCCCGCTGCTGGCTTTGCTTTTTTTATTTGATCATTTTATTTCTGTTGCCCGCCAACTGCCAAAGGAACATAATTTATGTTTTATTTATGATTTTCGGGATTTGGGATAAATTTCCATTCCCGTGGCGATTTTCCGTGCCGCCAGCGCTAGCTGCTGCGAGGAAACTTGTTTGATTTATCGCATTAAATGCCCACTTGGGCACATTTGGCCCGAATAATAAACACACACGCACAGGCACAGCCAACGACACACACCGTGCATTTCATTTACCGCTATCCGTTCGCAGACAATTAAACACTAACAGGAACTGTTGTCGGTTCTCTCCTCAACAATTATTTACATTCGCACTGGTTTTTCCTGCGGAAAAGTTGCCGAAAAGTATCTGCGACGCGTTGCCAGTGTGTGGAATTTTGTATGCTGAAATTTATGCTGCCTGACACTCCTCTTTGTGTCACTAGGAGAGAGTGCTTTCGGCGAGAGTGCGGCAAAGGTGCGAGAGCGACTACGGGAGAGTTCTCTTCCGCGAGAGAGAGAGAGAGCGACTTGGCATACCAACACACGCGACGCGAATGGGGGTGGGTTTTCCTTTGGAGCTTTTGCACAGGGGTTTGTCGTCGGCGGTTCAACGGACCACGGGCGTGCTTTCAGCGCTAAGGGGCAAGCTTTCTCACGGGGGGTGGCAGGTTGCAAATTGAATCAAAAGCTCGCCGAACTACCCGCCAGTGCTGGAAGCTCCGGAATGAAGCTCTAGAAAAGATACCCCTGCCTTTAAGTGGACTCTAAGCATAGGGAATGGAATGTATGAACACTTTCTCCTGTAGTTGGCAACACTTCCGCAAAAGCTACTCCAGCAGCACACCTTCCCGAAAGCTCCCACAGAGGTCAGCCCTTAATGGTCGAAATTTGTTTTATTTTGGCGGGAAGTACAGTCGAACCTCTTTAATATATTAATTTGCTTTACCGTCAGAAATTTGAGAATAAGAGTACTAAATTATTAGGAAATGTCGAAGCTATTTGTTTTTTAAGAATAAAATTGTTTTATGTTTTTGAATTTATTGTAAATGGTCAGACTTTCTTAAATATACTGTTTTGTATTACAGAAAAAAATTTATATATTAAAGTTTATAAGAATTTAGAGTAAATATATTTTTGTATGGTATATCATATTGGATTATTTTCTTGATATACACTTCCATAAAAGATTTTTGTATGATTGAAACGTTAAAATAATCTCCTATAGGAAAAAAGTTCCTAAAAGCTAACGTTTCACTGATTAAACAACACAATATTTTTGATGAAACTAAAAATATAAATCCAAAATATATTTCTCATAAATATAAAAAATCTATTTTACATCTTAATAATTTTGTTTTTCAAAATAACAATATTTGTCTCTCAAATATTATGTTGGTTAAAAAACTACGCTTTAATAAATCATTAAACTTGCCAAAAATAAAAGAAATACTTGCAAAAGTTTGCTTCTATTTAGCAAAAAATATATGGGCAAAAAAGTCGCGCCCTGTCATGTTAGGGCTCATTAATTTCCACAGCAGTGATTCCTGACCAGCGCTCCGCTCCACTTCCTCGAAGGACCAAAGGACCAGAGCAACCCCCTGCGAGCTTGCCCTCGTGCATCACATTAGATGGGACATGTAGATGGCATTATTTATTGCATAGTAATGAAGTGAGAAACGTTACAAATCAAAACACTCGACAGCAACGAGATAAACTTTTGTCCGTTTCCATTCACTCGATTTTCCCCGTTTCTTCTTTTTTTTTTTATCATTATAATATATTTTTGGGGCAGAAACGTTGGCATTTTTTCCGTGCATTTGTCAGCCGCAACGGAATTGAAACGTTTGCGCTTTTATTGCCACGGACGTGTGTCGTCCTTCTGGGGGGGCAGGACTTCGACATCGACTTCGGGGTGGACAACTCGGACTGGTGGGAAAATATGAAATCTATATGGCCATGGCGGACAGGAAGTAATATACAACAAATGCGAAATCATATCGTTGATCTGGAGGGATTTGGATGGCATGAGACGGGAACTCTTTTGCGGAGGATCTCAGAAATAAATATATCTAAGTCCCAGAGTTCCCAAGTCTAGCCCTAATTTTTCAGTTTTTCCCGTAAAAATACTAAAAAAGCATTTTAAAAATCTTTCATATTTCCATTGATGTAAGTTAAACTTCTGCAATTCGAATAATCCCAAAAAGAAAAAAAAGAAACCAAACCGTGACTACCCCACAATCCCCAACGAATTATGAAAGTCCTGTCAAAGGATTGTCCCTTCGTTTAACTGCTGATAATGGCGACATATGTTTCTGTCACATTGTTTGACATTTTTCCCGCGGGCTGCCACAGCACAGATTGAACCTGCTGCGGAGTCCTGCCGGCATTTAGGCAAATTTTCGCACTCCTTTCGCTGCGAGTCCCCAAAAAACAATTTGCATAATTTGCAGCGATTTTCCGCAGCTCCTTCCTGTTTCAGCTCCTGCTCCTGCTCCTGCTGGAGATATTCGGGGGCTGCTGATGATTTTCGATGACGTTTTGTTGAGTTTAAATCGTCGGCTGTCGATTGTGACTATCATGGGAAGTGGGCGTGTCCGGCGGCCACGTGACCGCACGCGTTGTGTTGAATTTAACACGGAACTGGAGGTCCTGCCACCATCCTTGCCCGAGACACTTGGGTGCAATGCAAATGGGGTGCGAGCCAGGAGCCGAGGATTCGAGGTTTCGAGAGTATTTTCTTTTTTTTTTAACTTTTTGCGGACGCGTGCAGCCAATAAGTCCTTCATCACTTCCGCTTCAGTTCAGTTCCGTGATTTTGCACAAATAATGTTTTGATTGCGTGGCAGCGTGACGTGTAATTATTATCGCCGCACACAATCGCCGCCAAAACAACAAAGGATAAGCCATAAGGATTCCGGGGGCTTCAAAGGAGCGCGATTCTCTGGGGGTATCCGGGCGGGGACCGGCGACAAAGCAATTAAAATGATTTGCCAGATTCAAGCCAGCCAGAAGATCCTACCAACT
Source organism: Drosophila punjabiensis (assembly GCA_008042585.1). NCBI lineage: Eukaryota > Metazoa > Arthropoda > Insecta > Diptera > Drosophilidae > Drosophila > Drosophila punjabiensis. The sequence continues at coordinate 739,667 of VNJR01005323.1, forward strand.
GGTTGTGTGTAAAAGCATTGGCATTGGTCTTAATGCCCGAAATCGAAGGACATTAAATAGAAACCATCAATAGTAATGAGAATGACTAGTCAAAATTTATAACTAAGCGCTTAAGGAGATAAAAACAAGGGTCTATTAATCATTTTAATTAAAGTGAAGCTTAAGGTTAACTTAATCCTTATAACTATACCTAAAATGTTTCTTAGGAACTGGAGACATATTCAAAACCCTTTAAAAATATAACATTTTAGACAGAAACACTCATAAATTACTTTAATTAAAAAGAAACCAGAGTAGCAAAAAAGTAGATTCCCTAAGAAAACTTTTTAAGGAGTCGCACTCGACGGCGTCAAATCACGAATTAAAAATGGCTGAAAAAAAATTATGCAAATTTCTGGTTGCGTCCAATCCTTTACAGGGACAGGCGAGGAAATTTCATTAAAAACAGCAGCAGCAGCAGCTCTGAAGAAATCTTTTGATAAAAATTAAAAACTTTCCGCTGAAGGACAATTGACAGAGCGGAAAAAATGAAAGGAAAAAAATGGTCGAAAGATGAGAGAACGAAAATAAAACAGCAGAAATTGTGAAATGATGAAATAAGGAATTAAAACAAGCAATAATAAAATATTATGACAGCGTGGAAATGCGCCGGGAGTGGGGAGCGTAGGCGTTGAAATATTTAAATATCGCCAAGCTGCTTTTATATATATAATTTTAATGTCCTTTTTTTCCAGAGCCTCTTACGGTCCAGCCAAGTGGAGTGCGACTTGCGACTTGCGACTTGCCGCTGCTGCTGCTTTGCATAATTATATTCATTGAAAACTTATTTTCTTCAAGTTTTCCGCAGCAGGAAAATATTATATGGAAAAAAAGGAGGAAAAGGCAGCAAGCAGAAAGAAATCCAAGAGAAGAGAGCTCTGAATTGAGTTACAACGGGAGAAGGCGAGAAGAGAAACAGTTTTTGACATTTAATTGCTAGAGAACTTACCGGCTGGAGAAGTGAAGAGGAGACAAGGCAGGCCGGGAGAAACTGAGAGGAGCTGCTGCCCAAATGTCCGCCACTCCACTTGGAGAAACTCGTTTCAATGGCTGGACCTGAAGATGCTGAAATCGCTGCTTCGGCCGCTCCGGCTGCCGCTGGTAAAGAAGAGGACCAAGAGCTGAAAAAATGTAACATGATTTAATGACATGAATTATTTATGAGTTTCCTGTCAATCAAAAACCACGTCAAAGCATTTTGATGGCGATGTCAACGCGCCAGTGAGCAAAACACACGACGCTACCGCTGCTCCGAGGAGGACGGACGGACGCAGCCCATCCAAGGAGCGTAAAAAATAAAATACGAAAAAATAAAAACAAAATAAATAAATAAAGAAATGATGCTGCCGCTGCCGGTTGTCGTCAGCCTTCCTCGAAGGTAGCTTAAGTGTATATTGTGGGTTAAAGGTTGCAGGTTTTTGGAATGCATAACAACAAAACATTAAAACAAGAAAGGAAGCTAACTTCGGCACGCCGAAGTTTGTATACCCTTGCAGACTCCAATTGTATCAATTATAATCTATCCCAATATAATATAATACGAACTACTTTCATATTCATAAAATTTTTACAGTTATACATTTTTTTACATATTTTACATTTTTACATGTAAAATGTAATTTGTCTCCCCATTTGTCGGTTGTTTGTATGGCAGCTATATGATATAGTCGTCCGATTCTTATGAAATTTACAACAAAATTCTGAAAAAATATGAAATACTAGTATCTCAAAGTAGAAGAAATTATGTTTAAAACTGACAAAGCTATAATTTTTTTTCTGAAAATTGCACGACTGTTCCTATGGCAGCTATAGGATATAGTAGTCCGATCTTTATAAAATTAAATCCGAAAATCTAGAGTAATATATATAGCTCATAACCAAGAGTTGGTCAAGATATGTTAAAAAACAGTGAAGTTATAATTTTTTTTCAACAAATTTACAGATCGTTTGTATGGCAGCTATATGATATAGTCGTCCGATCTGGCCCGTTCCGACTTATGTACGAGTGAGAGTATATAGAAGACTATCTGCAAAGTTTCATTCAGATAGCTTCAAAACTGAGGGACTAGTTCGCGTATAATCGGACAGACGGACAGACGGACGGACAGACGGACGGACAGACGGACGGACAGACGGACATGGCTAGATCGACTCGGCTGTTGATGCTGATCAAGAATATATATACTTTATAGGGTCGGAAATGCTTCCTTCACTGCGTTGCAAACTTCTGACTGAAATTATAATACCCTGCAAGGGTATAATAAATGATTTATTAAAAAAGGGGGAAAACTGTTTATGTCTTTAAAATTCTATTAGACATTAAAGTTTGCAATTTGCAAATGCTTCCACATTTTAAGAAGGGACAGAAAATATCTGAATATGGATAAGATCGGTAATTCCTTTATATTGAATTATCCCCTCAGATAGTTATATCTTCTTTTTAAAATCCAACAAAAAGTGTACAAATTTGTATCTTAAAAATACAGCCCCATTTCGAGTTTCGTTTCCCCCGTTCTGGCAGCCAATCAATATTTTTGGATAAATGCTAACCAATAGCTGAACAAATGATATGCTAATTTCTAAGCTTTTTAATCAAGCCAAAACCCACGTTCAATTTGCATTTTGTTTACTTCTTTCCCCATTGTTGTGTCCTGGTCCTGCCCTTCGAATGAAATCAATCATGTAATTTATGTTAGGATAATATGCTCAGCGAACAGCCGCAGACGAAGACGAAGAGCGAGCTGCCTCCAAAATGGACTGTCAAGAAATAAATATTTAACAATAATTGATTTAAAAGTCGCATGCAAATGTCCCAGGACAAAGGACGAAGGAAGCAGCGGCGTCCTCCTTTCGTTCCGAAACGCTTTTTTAAGCCGCTTGGCACGTGGGTAAAGCAACGGCTGTTCGCTCCAAGGGGGAGGATGCACCTTCTTCGGGGTTTTTACTTCACGCTAAGCAAACATCCTGGCGCCAGGATTCGGACTTGGCCTGCGTCTTTTAAGCACCAAAATTGTTGAGAATATCCTTTAAAAAGCTTTTGATTTCGCTGACGGCCTGTGAGGTCGGTTGGTCTGCTGTATATGCAAATGTCCTTCATCTGCTTAGCGCCCGGAAAGTTGTTTTCTTATTTTTCAAGGCAACCCAAGTTGCTTTCCTGGATCCTGGGTCTCCCACTCCCCTTTTGCAAATCGCATTTGCATGCCTTTGTCTGAAGCTGACCTCGTCTTCGCTGCTGCGTCAGGTGTTGCCTACAGGATACTAATGTCCTCCTGTTAACGCTCTTAATGGCACAGACAAGCTGCCTGCATAATGGAGTCCTCCTACTCCTACTTTGAGGTTCTTCCAGGCTTTTTTTTCCTGCCCCACAACTGTCTCCATCTGTCAGCTATGTAGCTGCATTCATTCACCTGCGCTGTCCCCGATGTTAATGACATCTCCTGGGCGAATGCATCAGGCCTTTTGGAGCAGTGAGCCCAAGAAAAACTAGCTCAGCAGAGCGAAAGGATTCTGGGAAGAAGGAAGGTGATCTGGAAATCAGAAAAAAACTGAGGAAGAACGGCCTTTAGATGTGCTTTGTTAATGTATCTTTCCATTTAGGAAACTTTAAAGAAGAAAGCATAAGAAAATTGCACAAAATTGGAAATAGATTTCCTTTTAGTATAAATACTTTCTTATTGTTATAATTAAATTAAATCAGACTTTAGCTCCTAACTCTATAGCTGAGAGAGTAAGAGGCGATCACATATACCCCATAGGCAACATGGACAGCCACTCTTGTGACTCCTCTACCACTCGGACCCCTCTGGTAGCATCCATTTGGGTAACCGGGTAGACAACAGAAATTAGCATTACTTCCGAGTGATCGCAATCTGCGCATACTAATTGCTCGTCGTCAGAGTTGGATTCATTCATGGGGGCAGGCAATATCATTGAGGGAAGGCCTCCTCGCCAAACTTGGCATTGCCTGAATGATTCTTGTGCTGCTTCTGCTGCTGCTGCTGTGATTTTTTCCAGCCTGTCTAGACGCTGCTGCTTATAAGGTAAGTTGGCGACGGGAGACCCGAGACCAGAGACTCGCCTCTGGATGCGTTGCGATGCGGAGAGCCTGAGCTTGAGTCTTCGCCTTCTTGTCTCCAGAGCTCAGCTCATTCCCGGGAAAACGAAAACGGGAACGAGAACCCTTGGCTTTCCTGCGAATCGAGCACAAAACACCAATCATCCACATCATTGTCAACACGCCAGCATCGCCAGCGTCGTCGTCTCTCTGTCGTCGGTCCATAAACGGATGCCCCGCGTTGCCCATTTAGGGTACGCTGGCTCTGGGGCCTGTCATAACTCCTTCTGGTAGGCGTACCAGGGATCGTTGTCTCCTCTACAGAGCGCCAGCGCACAAGCACTATGCGATCATCTCATCCGATTCCAAAGCGATTCCATGCCCATTTGGCATTGCCAAACGTCCAAAAAAGGCGCAGACGCCGCAGCTTCATGACGCGCGTTGGGAATATCCAAGCACCAAGTCGTCGTCATACTTTCCCTGCTGCTGCTCCAAAGACCATATGCCATATGAGCTACGCTCCTGGAGCTGCTTGGAGATTGGAGCTGGCCCAGCTGGCCAGCGTTCTCAAGCGCTCAAAGTGTCAAGCGTCAATTGCCGTTGAAGTTTATTGCCTTGGCAGCAATTAAAGCCGATTCTCTTATTTTTTGTATTTCGGGGGCTTGGTGACCAAAATCAATCCACTTTGATTTGATTTCTTGATTGGCTGTCCGGGGAATTGAAATGCATAATTGAATTATCAAATTAGAGGTGGTGCTTTGATAAGTAATTGTTATTCCAGGGGGGATACGGTGAGTCATTGGGTGTTTCTGGGTTGAATTAATTGTTTATAAATGCAATTAAGTGGAGTTTTGAGTTGATAAACATTCAGAATGTTGGCCTAGAAGCATATTTTATGGTATTTAAGGCATGTTGTGAGTTTTTAGAGAGGTTGTTTAATGCTAAAGACTGTCTTTTAGCTTACGTAAAGAACAAGGTTTTACGGTGTCGCATTCCGTGAGGTTTAACAGAAGTTTCTTTTGGAATTCCCTCCAGAAAAATAACACAAATCGTTTAAGTCGTTAGTGTATATTGTGATGTAGAGCAAAGATCGAGTAATCAGTGTTACGATGTCACATTCCTTGGGATTCTTTAAGAAATCCTTCATGAAGAGAACAAATAGCATACTAAGCGATCAAGCAGTGAGTTAGGTGAGGTTCCTGACGAAAATGCTTGCAGAAATAAATCTTATAAATTTACTACCGTTATAACTCAACTTCGGACAGTTATTTTAGACAAATTAGAAATTTACACTTTGTTCCCCAAACTCCCGGGGCTTACTGCAATTTGGCTAAGTAAGTTTTTATTGCCACCGTTTCAGGTTCAGCTCGGTAGGTAGCATTCCTTCTACCTTAACTCAAAGGGAAAAATTCATCACCGCAATATGCGCAACATATACCTAAAACCCAGAAGGAAAAAAAGCAACAAAAAACTGGAAAGAAAAGTCCGGAAAAAAGAAGTGGCTGTGTGGCAGTGGCAGGAAAATTGTCATAAAGGTGCAACTGACAACAGCAGCAGCAGCAGAGGAGACAGGCGACAGGACCGGCGAGAGGTTAGTAAATTTCAATTTATATGCAGAGGGAAAAGTGAGTGAAAAGGCAGGCACCCACAGGACATGGGACACGAGAGCCAAGGATGAGGAGGAGCTGCTTCGGTTCAAGGAGCTAGCGCAAAAAGTGTCAACGTTATATTTTCTCGAATTTTCCAAGATTTTTCGTGCCATTTTATTTCCCATCTCTCGCTGTCATCACTTGGTTTTTATTTATTCTTTTTTTTTCTGCTATTTTTGGTTGCCAGCGACGCAAGTGGAAAACGCAATTTCATTAGACAAATTGAAAAAAATAAGTGCAAGCTTCGTACACAACAACAACAACAGCAAAGAGGACTCCTATTATATCCCCAGGACCCCAGCTATGTACTCTATTCCCTATGTAAAGCCAGAAGACTGACGCCATGTTGTGCGGACCATCTGAAGATTTTACGCTGGTCGCCTGCCATTCGTTGTCCTGGCTTTTCCCGCAATTTCCCGGACTCGCGCATACGTGTAGGAGCGGAATGGCATGGAAAATATGTATATAGAAATATATATATGTGTATCCAACGGCGGAGCAGCCTCGTCCTTGTCCAACAGGATGCTGCGCGCGCGTTGAAAAGAGGCGGAGACTCTCTGCCCAACCGGAAAAACCAACACTTGGAGCTGAGAGGAGCTGGAGCTGCCGGAAAAAAAAGGCCAAAGCCAAAGAAAGCACCGAATGCAGCCCGGACTCTCCGGTCTCTGTTCGGCAGTAGCACACACACACACTGGCCTCGCTTTCCCCACTTTTCCGCTTTTCCCCCATCCAAAAAAAACGATGCGTCGTCGCTGATTGGAAGCTTCGGCAAAGCAGCTCGTTTTTGGGGCGGAGCAAAAGCTCTCGACGCAGTGGCGCCACCGAATGGGGGAGAGTCTTGGCCACACAAAAGGGGGTTTCATTTCATAACTTTTAGTAAATTCATAATTTTCATAATAACTTTTAAGCAATTTAAAATATGGTTTAAGTTCAGAGCTGAAAATGCTGTCTAAAGGTAAAGTAGGAAAAAATCCCATGAAATAATTTCATTGCATACATTTAGGTACTTTGTGAAGAGATTTCAAATCTTTTGCTTGCAGATTTATGGAAATTTCTATTTAAAAATATGATCATTCATAGAAATAATTATAATTTGAAATTTGTTAATAACTTTTAATATTCATTTAACACTTCCTATAAGATATCAATTTCCCTTGCCGCGTTTATCATACCCACAAAACCCTCGGTCACCTCTCTGGCCACTGGAATAATATCCTCGGGCGGCAGGACGAAACCTAGTTGGCCCTTGTCCCTTAACTCGATGGTATATGGAATTTTAATGCCCTTCACCGCATAGGCCCATTCCTTGCCCGATCCTGAGACTTCATCTATAAAAATTATAATATTTTCGGCATGATAAATAATTAAAAAATATCTTAAGACTCACAAAGTGTGGTGGCACTCGATCCGTAGGTGAATACAGTGCCATATCTCCTGAACAAAGCATCCGAGAAGCCCTTGGCCACATGCATCATCTGGGGATAGTGCTCGGGGAACTCCGCTGCGGTGTGGCCCCAGGGGGAAAGTACGTACTGGCCGTAGGAGTGAAGGGATATGTAGATCTTGATAGAGCCCTCTGGTATAGAGTTGTTTATATAGGCCGTCAACTGACTGATCTCGACATCGGATTCTGCGGAGGGACCAGCATAGATTTCTTCGCAGTAGTCTGAACTGGCGCCAGTTACTAAAGGAGAGATTATATAAATATATTGAATTATCTTTAAGTCCTTAAAAATATATTTATACTTACACATCCACAGATAATCAAAGTTGCGATTGAGATCAGTTCCCACACATTCCCCCGTGGGATCAGAGTTCAAACGGGATTTCCGCCAAAGACGTTCCTACCGATCGTCATGGGAATAAAGATAAAGATTATCAGCGGTTAATAGACCTAATTGATTACTAGTTAGTACACATAGTAAAAAAAAGATAAGATAAGCCGCCTAATAACATAATTAGCACGTATTTGATCTGATCGCTAATCTTATCTGCGGCGGCACTTTCATTTCCATTCATAGTATTTATTACGTAAACACTCACCACTTCGTGCGAATAGACAAAGCCATCGGTATTCAGGACGGGAATGATGTACCAGTCCACATTCTGGGCAATATCCCTCACACCAGGATTACGGGGCACCAGCAGCTCATCGATGAAGTACGTAATTGTCGACGAGGTGATCCACTCGCGGGCATGGATGTTGGACTCTATAAAAACGGCGGGGTTACCCTCTTTATAGGAGATCTTCACACCCCGAATGGGCCTGCCCTCGTGGGAGTTGCCAATGCTGAAAGGTGTGACTATGTCGGGATATCGAGACTCAATCAGGTCCAGCCAGGTGTATATTTCATCCAGGGTGTGGAACTGAGTCCATTCCATGGAGGTTATGCGCTGCTTCGGCCGCTGGGCATCGATGTGATACTGCACATTGTCGATCTTAAGGCTATAGCTAAAGTTATGGTTGTTGAGGAGAGTCTCGAAGCTGTCCTGGTACTCCGGGGGCAGCATGAGGTCCGAGGACTCGCCCAGATGACGGGCCTCCCGCCAACTGCTGAGCTGATTTGGCAAAAACAATAATTAATCAATAAAAATAAATAAATACTGAAAGTTAAACTTACCTTCAAAGCCTTTTCTTGACTCTTGAGCAGCCGAAATTGCCCCAAATCATCGATCCTCACATTGTACACCTTGTAGTTGTCGTAGCGCACTTGGTCTAGACCCAAACTTAGACCTAAGAAGGCCAAAACCAGAAGAATTCCAGACCACATACCGCTCGTTCGAAAGGCCCAAAGGTAACTGAAGAACTGCCTGAACCGCCTGATTAGGCATTATCGCCCAGACTGCCCGTGGCGCTGTGTTTATTTTATCAGCTTTATAAAAAACTATTTCGGGGCGTCTGAAAAAAAGTAGAAAAAGTGGGAAAAAGAAAAATCAAAGCCCAGTCTTGAGGCAGCTCGAGTTGTCTGGCCACTTGGTACTTAGGCTGTCTCTCAACTTTGCACATAAATTTTGTGCAACGGCAGCCCATTTCATTGTAGGTCATTGCATAATGAAGTTACCGCCCCGAGGCCCATAAATTTCCCTTGGAGCTCGTAGAGATTTTCCACAGACCGCCTTCGGTTCGTCGCTGTCTTCAGATTGAACATTTTGTTTAGGCCTTTTCGGTTTCAGTTTCGGCCAGAAGTTGCCTTCTCTTCGCTTCTTTTTTATGTCCTGTGGCGAGTGCTTAAAGGACTTGGGCCCAGGGTGGGGCTTTGGTCATATTTTGCGCGGGTCTTAGAGGAACACGACTTGGTCGTTGTCACCGCATGAGGTGCGTCAACGTGTGTCCTGTAAGTCCTGTAAGGCTAGGTGTGAGGTTTTCCTAAGTGGCCTTCCCTGGCCAGGACATGAAAGGCGCATCAAAGTGGATTTCCAAGGGGCGAAATATTTCGCAAAAATGTTAATGGCCGTGTGAAATATCGGAAGAAAATGCAAAACTCTTTCGTGGTCTTCAATCTGTTCAACTGTTGGCTGTTTGAAGGCGAAGGGTAGAGAATTTAGCACCATATTAAATCAGGGATTTTACACCACTTTACAATGCTACTAAAAAAAAAGCGATATAGGAAGTGTAAAAGTCGAATAAAATCGGAATTTATGAAAGTTGGAGTCTGTTTGATTGATTTTTAACATGTCTTTAAATTTAAAATTCTTATAAATCAACTTTTGAGAAGCCCAAAGAAATGCGACTTTAGGGCCTTTCTCTTCGCTTCTCAAAAATTGTATTATTAATCAAATTCACGTTACAAATAGCTATAGAAAGCTGATCTTTATTTGGAATGCAGCTTTCGCAATGATTCAACTCCTTTCCATTTTGCTCCTGGAGTATGGTAACTTACACCTTGAAAATAAAGCCTTAGCTTCCTTTTGCACCAATTAGCAGCGGATTATTTGATTAGCCCGCTAATTGCCTTGTCCTGCCGGCGCAGAGAGAAAATAATACTAATTTTGTGAACACTTATTTCTTATCAGTCGCCATAAAGGCGAGCCAAGCAGGATTAAAGTCGTGGCGAGGAGTCGTCGCTCTCGCAGGATTACACACAGCCTGCGGCTTGCGGCGAACTTCCGACGAAACTTTCAACACCTTCTTTGGCGGCGTGGAAATTGCGGAAAACTTTTCAACCAACACTCTTGTCGTGGCGCGTGCGATAAGCCAGCGCCGCATTTTTAATTGCCAAAGTCCTTGGTCCTTGGGAGCCCAACGGGGACTTGCTTAAAGTCGGCTTTAAAGTGTCATAAATATCGCGGCGTTAACATTTCCTGTGGAATATAGCTGAGCGACCCTTTTAATTGTGTAAAAAGTGAGGCGGCCATAACATAAATCTTGTTGCTTCGCTGGGAGGACAGGTCGTATGCTTAATATTTTTCACTTGCGGCAAAAAAAATGTCAATGCCGGAAAGCGTTTAGCATTCGCTTTTTTCTCTGTTCGCCGTGGATTTAATTAGCCTCAAAATGTCCCCGGAAAATGGCAACCTGGCATGCCACATGCGGAGGCAAGGCAAGTGTCCTTGCCGAAGGCTCTGGATAAGCCAAGGAAGTCTGTGTCCTTTTGCGAGGAAGGAAGTTGCATGTTTATTCTCAAGTTCAATTTGCTGGTTCCACCAGCATTTCGGGACAGCAAAGGTTTGCTTTTGAGGCGGAAATGTGCAAGAAAATCACGAAAGGGAACTGTTTAGCTGAGTGAATGCTATTTACAATTTATTATTTATTTTTAATGTTGTATTTAATTTTTTTTAATCATTTAATTTAATCATATTATTATCTTAAAATCTAGAAATTTTCGAAAGTTCCATTAGCATAATTTTTTAAGAAGCGCGGAGAGAGGCGATTGCAGAGCCTTTCTATGCGATTCTCAAACCTGCTGATTTTTAATTACAATTCTGCTTTAGAACCATAAAAAAAGTCATTGAAAAACTCAATTATGCTAATTTAATTTTTAATCTTCCGTTTATAATGACTTTTCTGCCTTTCATATATAGCTACCATCATTACCCGATATAAAACTACTTTAAATTGGCCCAACTGCTCAATGCTGTGTCTCATTAATCCCCCTGTTTTTTTGTGTAATTCTCACCTAAATCCCTCCTGCATGTTCCACGGCCATTACTATAACATCTGTGTGTACGAGATCTCTACCGATCGTTATCACTATAATTATGTTTTTTTTTCTGCCCGCTCTATTGTTAATTTGACTTCATTTCCAGGTGGAAAAAAAAAGAAGAAAAGCGGCTAAGTGGTTCCATGCGTGGACACGCCCAACTGGAGCGGCAATTATGGTTACTCCCGGTTAAGACTCTGCAATTAACGCTCGAGCATCGCCATCTAATTGCCGAATAGGCACGCTCGTGTGATCCCGATACCATATCCCATATCTCATATACACCTTTCCTTCTGAACAACGTGACAACGTCTTCAACAAGTGCCAAAGGTGGGATGACTTCTCGCTGGAGGGCGTGGCGCAGCATGCCAATGTGTTCAGTAAGCGATTATTTTTTCAGTTGAACATTTTCCAATTGTTTTCATTTCGTGTGCTGCCTGCCTGCCAGCTATTTATTGTTAAATGAAGCGATTTGTTTGTTGTCGTTATGCTTCGAAGCGTTAAAACATTTTCGCTTTATTTTTTCTACTCCTGGAAAAATTGTTTTTGCACGGCGCACGGCGAATTGTGGAGAGTGGCAGGAAGCTAGCATCAATAGCTTCAGGCCAGAGTGGTTGGGATTTTTTGGCACATCGTCGCTCCGCTTGGCTCAGGTGGTAAGTGGTTGGAGCAACTGCCTTCTAAGCGCCGTTCTCGATGTGTGAATTCCAAACAAGCTGCGGCAGCTGTTCAGCATCAAGGCAGAGGGAGAGATGTTCTCAAAAAAAATCTAGGAAAATTCTACATATTTTTTTTGGGTTAGGTAAAGGCTATGAGAATCGCAGAGGAGGGCTCTGTATTGAGACTATGAGAATCGGAGAGGAGAGCGTTGTATTCAAACATTTCTCTCCGATTCTGAAAATTAGTTTCTGAGAAATTCTCAAAAAAAACTACGAAAAACTTTACATTTTTTGTGGGTTTGGTTTAAGGTAAAGTCTATGAGAATCGCAGAGGAGGGCTCTGTATTGAAACATTTCTTTCCGCTTCTGAAAATGAGTTTCTTTAAATACTTGTAAATAATCGAAAGAATGTTACCATTTTAAAATTAAACAATCAATCTTAAGTTTTTGAAAAACCAAAAATGTTTTCTCTATGGAACATTTATCATAGGTTCCCTTACACTCACATCATTGACTTAATTCCACCTTGACATTCTTTCGTCTTGTACCTTAAAAGGAACCCACATCAGCGGTCTCAGACATGCTAACTAAGCCCTTCACCTCGACTGGGATGTGGATGTGGATGTGGTTGTGGATGTGGATATGCTGATGCCACCGTGGGCGTTTGTCTCCGCCTAATCCGCTTTTAAAGTAAGTAACAAAAGTAGAGAAAATAAAACGCAAACCGGAAATCACAAGTCAAGTTGATGAACTGTCGCTGCGGCGTTCCTGTCCTCGTACTCGTCTGCAAAAATCGGGCAGACAAAAGAGACTCTGGCTCTGGCACCTGCAGAAGAAGAAAAAAACTTTGCAGACACATTTGGACCCTTTCTTGCCCAGCCTCACTCCTCCTCCTCCTTCTACTCCTCCTCCATCCCTGGGTTAGAGATTTACGCATTTATTTTGCATTTTTTATACGCCACACAAAACATGCGCGCAGATTTAAGCAAAAATCGCTGGCAAGCAACCAACGAGTTGAGCTTTGAGTTTGGTTAGAAACATTTTTCGGCTCGGCTCCGTTCAGAGTTCGGTTTGGTTGTCGATTTGCCTGCGTTGACATGACAAAAGGCTTGGATCTGCATACATTTGCATGTCATTGGACATCAGGCATCGGGCATCATCAGGCAAGGACACTGAAATCCCCTTAAGACATTCGGGGATTGCTCCAGAACAAGCCGTTTGCCCACGTTAACAATATGTTAAGTTGCCCTAAGATACATTTTCAACCTGGGCCGCAACGAGTTAATCGCTTAATGTCGCTCTCATTCCCGGTCTTTCAGTCATTTGTCAGCTGTCCGCTCTGACTTTTCTTGGATTTTCAGTGGGTCGACTGTGGGTGGGGATGGGGGGTTTTCCTGCTCGAGGGGCGGCATAATTGCAATTTGTAATTTGTTTAAATTAACAGCTGAGATTCCAAAAGGAATCACTTTATCACTTGGAGTTTTCAGGAATTTTTGAAGTAAGGTTCCATTAGCATAACTTTTGAGAAGCGCGGAGAGAGGCGACTGCAGGGAAATTCCCAAATAATGTTTCTTCAAGGGAAAATTTAGCTTAAAGAAATATTTCCTTTGTTAAACAATTCAAGTGTTAAGTTTGTCTTTCTAAAGTTTTAATATGTTTTTTTTTTGTACTTGTCCTAAACTCACCCTTTAGTTTTTTTGTGAGCTATTTTTGTAATTTATTTGAACTAACGGGTGGGATTTAAGTCATTGACAGCCAAACCCCCAAGGACGACCACTCACCAATTCCAAAATTTATTGCCTTGGCCCATTAACAAAAGTAGCAAATTGCTTTCGGTTGGTCAGCACTCGAGGCTAATGTCCTCGCTATTTACTGACCAGAGAGATCTCTCTTCAACAGAGCTCTTGGAAAGGTAATAAATATCAAAAGCACCCTAGAGGCAAATATTTACTTTAAAATTGAAACCCCCAACCCTCATTTTCCCTGTTTGTTCAAGCTGCGTAAGTGCGTGAAAGGGTTGGCAGGCTTAGTAAAGGCTACAAAAAAAAAAGGAAAATGTGGGAAAAGCAGCCTTTAATGGCCTCGCTTTTTGATGTTTCCTGAGCCGTGGGTGTTGGCAGGCAATTGGCCAACTCCCCCCAGTATCAATAGATATCCCCTGAACCATCAATAAGGTTGAGATAATATATATAAAAAACCAAATTCAATTTGAAGCTATTTTCGGCCTTTTTATTGCTTACTAAATTGTTTTTATAGGCTCTAGCTCTACGCAAAGATAAAAACCAGTTAGAAGCCAGAAGCCATTCTTTTAGTCCGCTTTAATTTCTCAATTTTCCAGTGCTCTTTGTTGTTGTTTTATCTCCTCTTTGGTTGCTTTTGTTATTGCGGCAATTGCCAGACCATAAAAATTAACAATTAACAGAGCGCTCGAAGTGAACAATCGCAAATCGCGGCATACAAAATAGCCGTGGAAATGCCACGGATATAAAATTAAAAAAAAAGTAGTCGCAAATAGGAGAAAATAGGGTTTCATTTGATAAGAATTTTTGGACATGGACTGTGGGGTACTCTCTATAAGATTATTTATAATTTATTTCTGATAGTATTTAATTATTATTTAGTTTATAAAGAATGGAAATGCAAGCGGAACTTAACCTAGTTTATGACGAGGTGAAAATTAAGGAAGATACCATCAACTCTTCGGTAAATATGGAATTCAAAAATAAATATATTACATAATAAATATTTTAATACAGGTTTCTTAATTTGAAGTTAAAATTTAGAACTTTCCTCTTATAAGATTAAATCCTAATTAACTAAGAACGAAATTAGAATAAATAAATATAATACCTAAAAAATATATTATATTTAAGCCTGAAGGCCTCAGCCAATTTGGCTTAAATCATTGTAAAAAGAATCTATATTTGTTATTAAAATAATATTAATATTAAATATGTAAAATTGAGTGGTCATATTCTGAGATGTCTTGGTTTTTTTTTTAGCTTTATGACCTGCTAATCTACCCAATATTAAACTCAAACATAGAGCATAATTATGAGACGGAAGACTGGCAAAACCGAGCCGGAGCCGACGACCAACGGACAGGGCCGGCAAAAAGGGTTATGAATGTGAAATTGTCATGCAAGAATTAGCCATGTTCTATGTTCTGGCCACGTTACGAGTATTTCGTTACATTTTATATATATTTTTTTTTTATGTTTCCAGTTTCTCCCCTTGTCTCTGTGTTTTTTTTATTTTTTCGCTGGGCTTTGTGGCTAACCGTCACGTGAGGTGAGCTTGGCTTGGCTTTTTATGGCTCCATTCGGAATGGCAAGGAATGTCAGCAATTATTTCCGAAATGCTGGAAAAACAATGCTAAATGTTTGCCATGTTTGCTTGACGCTCAGGAAACGTAAACATTTAGTGTAGGGAGGATTTCCCTCCCCATCTCTGCTTCTGCCTCTGCCCCTTGGAGTGCCTCATATGCATTCATAACTAACTCCCCCCCCCTGCCGCCGATGGAAAATGCATTTTAATGTGCGCAAAAATCCAATTTAAATTCAGAGCATTTTCTCCTCTCTCTCAGCAGACGCTGTGCCGCGCAGCATGCAATCACAAAATTAGTTTGGCGACGAGATAAGAATTTTAGTGCCCCCTTTTCTCCCTTCTCCCCATATCTTATGGCACTCTATACTCTATATCTTTATATATATCTGGGTATATATATACGGTGTAATGTGTATAAATCAACGAAATAGTAGAGGCAAGCTCTCCGGCAGCTGCAAACAAATTCCAAATAATTCCTGTGAGCGACGTGCAAAATTCATTTGACAAAATGCACAAAAAAGCAATTTCGAGCTGCAGACAAATTGAAATATATATATTTATATACCAGGGTGTGGGGGCGGGGGGCGTGGTGCTGCAGTGACAGTTAAGTAAATAAATAAATGTATATATATATATATATATATATATGAGGAGTACATAAGGAAAAGGCCAACGAGGCTGCCTTCTATATACATTCAGCTGACGAAGATGCAGCCACCACCTAAAAGTATGCTACGAAAACAGACGAAGCTGCTGCCGTATGTGAGCGGAGCCTCTGCTGCTTGTGTGTTTGTGAGCTTTCCTCCGAGTGTGTGCGTGGGTGTGTGTGTAGGGTGTGCGCCTCGCCATTCGCGCGTTGAAAATAGGAGGAGCTGAGAAAAACTTTCCATGCGCAGTTCGAATTGCAAAAAAATAAAACAGACAAAAACATAAAAATATCAACGTGCAAAATGCGCAAAAATGATTGGAAAATATAAATTGAAGCCCATGAACTTGCTTGGGTAAAACTATGCAATTTTACTGGGTTTTTACTTATTAAACTTAAAATTTAAATTTATTTCCAGAGTACTTCCCTTATGTATGAATTATGGTATTATATACAAAACTGAATTGGTTTAAAATAAATAACATCATTTAGTATTTCTCAATAAAATATCTGTCTCCTAAGTTCTTCTAATTTGCTGTAAAATAATATTTAATGAAAGCATAAAAAAATTAAATAAAAGTAAAACCCTAAAACCTTTAAAAAATCACTCACTTTCAACCAATCTTTAACCTTATTTTAGAGCTCTGCCAGCTTAAACATTTAAATTATCGACTTCCCTTTAACAAGTTTCTTCTTTTTTTACATTTCCCAACTAATGCGGAAAAGGCGGAGCTCATTCGGGTTATTTTCGCCGCCCCTTTGGGGTTAACTCCAAGCCAGGCAGTAGTCCTAGGAAAAAGGTCCCCCGCTGCGATGGGTATCTCTGGCTATTAGCACAGCAGTCAGGATCGGAGAGAACGGAGAACGGCGACCAGGAGTAGCAGCATCTCGTTGCCATCTCGATGGCCCAACAGGCCGTTTAGCGCCATCAGACAATTCCCGCTGGCTCAGCGGCATTCACGCGTGCGCAGAACGGGTTATCGGGGGGTTATATATCGCATATATATCGCCCATATATATACACACGAACGATCCCGTGGATGGCTGGCAACAACAAACAACAATCAGTCGATTGTCACAGATATTTGTCATGTTTCTCCGGCTCTTTTCGAACTTTCCCTGCTGTTCTCTGACGTTGTAAAAATGTCAATTGCATTTTCTTGGGTTTGGTTTTCTGTTGATTTTTTTTTGCTCTGTCCCCGGTTTCTGTTTTGTTTGGGTCTCCGTTTCCATCGATCGGATTTCATGTAATTACATTGTTTTCTGATTCATAATTAATTCGATCTGTTCTCTACTCCACTCCACTCTCGCAGAGGCCGCATTTTTCTGAGCACTCCGACTGATTTTTACCATCGAACACTGATAGTTACTGAGTGATGATTTAATGAGGCAAACGTGGCATGTTGTGAATGAAATCAATTTCGTGAATGTCCAGAATGTGCAGAAAAAGCCATGGCAGGCATCCCAGGAAGCGAAGGACATACATAGTTGTGAGTACAACTCGCGTATAGCATGAATATATATCTGAGTGGACGGACAACTAACTGGGTGTTGTAATATGGGGCTTATGAATCAATGCAATGTTGATTGAGTCCAGCAGCTAGAGGAGGAGCTGCCGGTGGTGGTGCAGCAGCTGCCGATGTGTTTGCCTTATTAGCCAGTCGATTGATATTGTTACTGACTCTCTGTTGGACAGACTAGTCAAGTCATGCTGGGAGATTCCTTTATGAATCGAGCAAATATGGCACTCAAATTGGTTAATCAATTTTTTTAAATTTAATTACTAATAAAAATAAAAGATTTTGTAATGAAGTTTTGAATTAATTTCAAACATATAAAGAGAGAAATTTGGATGAAACTTGGTAAATCGGAGGTTAAAGTGCCTCCAGACAATATTTTGTAATATTTTCTATATGTAATGATTTTTATATTCTCGCTTTTTCTCATATTATACATTTTAGCGACAACAAATAATGACTTTCTATGATTTTTCTAGTTAGAAACAAATCTAATTTTAATTTATCCCAAGACTTTTTTCCCCAAAACTAAGTACTTACTTTCAAAAAATCATAGAAAAAAACTCTATAATATATTCATAATTTTCCTTAGCTTTTTATCTACAAAATCGAATCTTGCTACCAAAAAAAAAAAGAAATGAAACCTCTAATCGCAAGGCAACTTTTTTTTCTCAGCCGCAACGCACGACTTGTGATTGACAAATTAATGCGGATCACAAATCAACACCTCAACATGTTTATCATATTATATGGCAACCGAAAAAAGGGAGAATCCCTGAAGTGAACCCTCTCTCTCTCTCTCCTGAGCTGAGTCAAAAAATTAATTAAAAACATCAACAGAACGCGTCGAGATTTACAAATGTCTCTGTTTTGGGCGCTGCTGGAATTAGTTCAGATGGTTGCCAAAAGCCTGGGAATGGAAGCGGGTTACGGTTTGGTTTTTGGGCTCTCAAGAGGGGTTTGTGGGTGGTAATCCACTCCTCAACCGAGTTCAGTCACACCTTTGTGCTGCTGATGGCTTGATAAACGACGACCGCAGCTCATTCATGGTTCAGGGAGCTCTAATCAGCAACCCTTTTGTGGCTGCGAAATTGGGTTGCTTTTATTTTATTTCTGTAAGGATTCCCTTCGTTTCTCTCTCTCTTTTTTTTGATATGCAGATTTAGCTCTGGAAAAAATAAAATATATAAAAAAAGAAGGGAGCGATGATGATGTCATTCGGTGGCTGACAAAACGCTTGACTGATTACACTTGTATCTGTTTTGTGTTCGGGTCTCAATATGCTGAGGGATGTGAAGGATTTTAAAGCCCTTGCTCCTTGCTCCTTGATCCTGGCTCTCCTCACCGCTTAGATTGTTCGCTTGTGATAAATTCGGTTTATTGAAAGGCGTCAGTGCGTGAAATGATGTGTGTCAATTGCATGAATGCCACAAGGAGCGTTGTGGTGCGAGTATTTCCCACATCCTGGCAGGAGCAAGGGTCCTGCCTCTGTCGACTGTTGACAGCGATTATGCAAATCGGTTCAGATAAAACTGCATTAATTTAACCAAAAGGCTTGGCTCTGTCCAGGTCTTAAGCTCTCGAGAACTTAAAGTTTCTCTTCCAAAAAAAATAGAGGAGAGAAAACTATGCTGGGAAATTTGCATTGTTGCAAAATTTTCAATTTATATGCTAAGCAAGATGCAGCATGCTCTCTCTCGCAGCAGCAGCAGTTTTAATAAGCAATTAAAACTTCCCCTTTGAAATATTTCCCCCCTCTAAAGTCACCCACATATGCCATTTAATTTATGGTTTTCATTTGTCGTGTGTCCCAAAAATCAACCGCAAATTGCTTAACAAATTGTACAAATTGTACAAATTGTTTAAAATTGCATCGCGCCACCTCAACGCCTCATTGCACACCCCAATTTCTGGATGGTTTCCCTGTATGGTTTCCCTGGGGGTGCATTCTAATGTGACCACTGGCCAGTGACCGACCATTGGCCATCACCTCATCCCCTTTCTTGGTGGCAGTGTCATTAAAATAATTGACACGCTTGTTCGAACAACGCCTCAACACCAATTTAATTGGTAGCTGTCGATGGCGATGCGTGATTTAATTTTATGGCCTTCAATCCCCCGCTCATTGTCCCTCTTAATTAGTTAATAGATTTCGATTTTCCTTATTTTCCGGCTTTCTAAAATTTATACACGGGGGTTGTGGCTTGTAGTTTATGGCAGAATGCTCGTAAAATGCTTGCCAAATTTGTTGACAAGTCAGCAATTAATTTCAAGATTAATGCCTCCAAGGAGTCATGTAAGTTGGGAGTTGATGGAAAGCCAAGGGATAAGCGTGGCGGAGATCACAGGACAAGTGGCGACTTAAGGGATGCACTCGGAAAACGGGGATGTAATGGAAATGTATTGTTTAAAATATTTTAATGAAATTATTTATTCAATTATCAATCATTAAACCCACGAAAAAAAGAACAAGAAGGGAGAGAAGTACAATTAAAATACATTGCATACAAGAAAATAGTTAATAATGTGAATAAAATACATTCTATAAACCGGAATTGGTTATAAATATGAATAAAATGAATTCTTTGAAAAACCTTGGTAAATATGAATTTATTTTGCGAATATAAATGGTTAGAAGACGTCGTATATATCTAAGAATATCCTCTAAATCAAAACCCAAAACTAAAAGATATTTTCCCCAATCTTTTCTCTTGGCTAAATAAATCTCCTCTTATTTTTGCTGGCCAGGCTAACAGCTTCTGTTTTATGTCGGCTCCATTCAGTCGGAGCCATAAAACTTTTTCCCGGCTTCAGCTTTTTAATCTTCTCCAGCTGCGACTCTGAGTGGATTTTTCTGCTGCTTATCAGTTGCGTGTGTAATTGTCGTATAGAAATTAACAAGGACTAAGAGGAAAATGGCGCTGCCAATGGGAAATGGGGAAATGCCAAACAGTAAAGGGGAAGGCCAAAGCCAGAAGGAATGGCTGCTGAGGCTGAGATGCGTTCAAGTGGCGAGATAAAAGCCCTTCAGCTGAGTTAATGACTTCCAGGCGCTGCTGGGGGTTTCGACTTAAGACGCCATTTTTATCGCAATTGTCCTTTGCTGCTCCTGCTCCTGCTCCCACTCGAAGGACTCTGGCTCTGGTGGCACTCCTGATTCGGATGCGGCTGGTGCTCTCCACTCCACTCCATGATGGCTCTGGAGCTGTCCATGTTGCCAAGTGAGCGTGGCAAATGTTTTAATGGCGAACGTCGCGACACTCGAGTGCAGGCCAGCTCAAGCTCAAGAAATCACAATTTACACAGAGAGAAAAACAGGATTTGTGCTGATTCAAAGGGGGTTATCTTTGTAGAGTCTGAAAGGAAAGACTTTTTTATATTCAAGCAGGTCTTTTCTTTGTTCTTTTCACATTTTCTGTGTACTAAAGCCTTATGGTTAATGCAATCAGCAGACATCCTGCCATTGAGCACCATTCCGAGGCTTTGATATCGTTTTGCTAATGAAATCACGTCCAGATACAATTTCGGCCACGCCCTGAATACATATTCCTCTGTGTGTCTTTGATATTTGAAATCTATTTGAATTTTAATTGCAGGCGCCAAAGGCAGGGACACATCACACACATCAATCATAATCGATCAGACGGGATTTGCCTGGGAAATCCTTGATAAATGCCTTTTCCAAATGCAATTCCAATGCGGGACAACCCAAAAAAAAAATAAATATATAAAAAGTGAGCCGAGTGTGAGCCGCGTCTGCTGAGCATATCAAATGATGTGTCATGTGTGTGTCCTGCATGTCCTGGCCAGGTCTTTGTCTGGTCCCGGAGAGCACTCAGGCAGCAGCAGCAGCAACTTGCAAATTATTTGCATTTCAAAACTTTTGTTGATGACATTTTCCATGAAAATTTTAATGTGTTTTACTTTTTTTTTTGTAACTTTAGCCCTCCCTTGGCCCACCTACATACATATCCTCGTACCTGTTCACACTTTTGGGATATTAATATATGCAGGGCCTGGCTTTTAACACTCATATTCCAAAAAAGGACGAAGACTGGGGGCTGGGCAAACTTTTTCCATATGATGCCGAGGCGGGATGTGGATGCGTTTTGTAATGAAAGTTGTGTGGGAAAGTCGGGGGAAACATTTTTCAATATTCATGCCCACGAGTGTGGGATGTAAATGTGGCTGTGAAACTTTTAACATTTGTATGAATATAATTTAGAATAAATGAAAAAGAATAAATGGAAAACGGAAGAAATCCCAGTGTCCAGTAAAAAGGCAACACAAATACATTAAAATTCCATTAAAAAGGAGAGTCAGTGTGTAAATTTTTTGCATACGAAAATATGCTCACACATATCTATTAGAAAGGATGATGAAAAGTGAGGAAATCTTTGGCAGGACTTCTTCTTTTTTTTTCTGCCGTTGTCAGTCGCAGTCGCTGTCCCTGGGTCCTTGTCACGATTATTGTATAAATTAACGTCACAAACAAATGTTACAAAAGTCGCCAATGAAGTGGAATGATGCGTAGAGCGCTAAACTCCCGGCGAGTCACCCTCAAACCTCAACCGCAAATGTGCCTAATTTTTCGTTGTTATCCTTTGTTACTGCTGTCCTGTCCGAGGAGGATGAGGAGGAGGAGGAGAAAAGAGGAAGGAGAAGCCTCCTAATAATGCGTAAAATTTAATGCACCATCCCGAGGTTTCGCTACTCCAATCGCGACAAGTGATTCCGAGATTTACGACAACTTTTTGGGGATGCTCCTAGAAGTGTCCTTTTTTTTTGTTGTGCTAATGTTTGGCCTTTTTATGGCTTGCAGCAAATTTGATTTATTGGCCAAACTCTTGACTTGAAGCCTCGCGAAAGTTGTGAAAAGTTTGAAGGCGAGAGAGCAGAGAGAGTTCATCATATAATTGATGCGATTTGCGGTTCATAAAGTGCAATTGCCTGTAAAGTGGACAAATAAAGAAGGGAAGACAAATGTCCTGGTACATATGGGAGGATATTTTGGGACGCACTTGAAGTTTAGAATTGATTTATTTATTGAAATTTGAACTTGGAACTGAAATATTAATAATAAAAGTATTTGTTGGGAATATTATATGAATCTATTAGCACTGAAAAATTATAATTCTAGGAAGCAAACCACAAATTCGGACTAATATTCGTTTAAAAATATATATTTTATATTTAGAATATTTAACATTTTCTTAAGTATTTATTTCCCTAAAACAAAACTCTAACAAATCACCTCAAAAAAACCCTAAACAAACTGGATCAGATCACCTTTCCGATCTCCCTTTTCCGTATAAAAGAACTATGTCAGTGCAAAAACGGTGGACAGTTGTTTGTCTGAGACGAAGTTCTGCTCATTTCCCATGCTAAACGCAGATCCAGATGGATGCGGACGACAACGACGACGAGTCGCCCTCATTAGGTGACCCAAAGTGTCCGAAACTATGCAATTTACATGCACAGAGGCCCCGTCGCAGATGGAGCGATGGCGAGATGGAACCCACGAGGGCCAATAGACCGTGGAAGATAACAGCGGAACTGGAACTGGAACTCCTCCTCCTCCTCCTCTAGCGAATTATGTTGTACGGCGAGCTCGGCGAGGGTTCGAGTTCGGGTTCTGGGTTCGGCCACAGATCGTTCCTCGGCGATACATAAAATTTGAATGCGTTTTGCATACATTAACCCACTGCTGCCCACTGCAGCCAGTCCCTGGGGGTGACTACTGACTAGTGACTAGTGACTAGTAACGGTCAGCGGCTGCCAGGGAATGTGTTTATTAAATTTTATGATTATTGGCCTGCAATTGAGCAGCTTACCTTGGGAATGTGTCGCGCCAGGTTCCCCCTTTTTTTTTGGATTGTGAAAATTGAAATTTTATGCGCACACAAGACCAAGTCCAAGACCAAGTCTCTAGTCCCTTCCCTTTAGAAATTCTCACGCGTAACTGGAGCAGTTACACTTTGTTTGGTGAGTTCTTAATTCAATTTACGTTTCCGAAATGCTAATTAACCCGGCCAAGAAGAGACTCCGGCACTTCTTGCGTTTATTTTTGGGTGTTACACATGTTTCGCTCTTGTTATTTTGGGATCTGTATCTGTTTCTGCCTCAGTCTAATGTGCCACAAATTGAAAGTCATTAAGGTTTTATGGGCCACGTTCTCGGCCCCCTTTGACAGACGTCAAACCCGTTGGCTCATTACGAATGCACAACTCGGCTGTAAAATAGCGCCAAACAAGGCACAGTACAGATTTTTGGTCTAATTTTTGAAGATGACAAGATATTGGTTCTAGAGAGATGTATTTAATGACAAGGCATTGAAAAGGTTTGAGAAACAATAATATAACTAAAAAGACAAATTTGTGATCTCTTATGATTATAATTATAATTAATTATTTTTTTGTTTTTAATTCGATTTTCTTGGAATAAATAAGCTCGAGATAAGTTGCTCTTTGCATTAAAATTGTATAGAGTCTAATTTAGATATTATGTCAGTCACTTTGTTTCCTTTTTTTTTTATTTAGCTAATAAATAAGGGCCTTGCTAAACCTTTTTTCTTGCGTTATTAAATTATATTGTATTTCAAAGGAGCGATCTGCGATTATAGATATAAATGAAGCCTCTTAAGTGTCATAGTTTGATCCTAATGAAGAATAAGCACTTGGAAATTAAAGGCAAAACTTAAGAACTATTGACTTAATACAGAATTCTTGATCTTTATAGCATATCCCATATTTTAAAGGACTTATTTGCTGGCTGGCTGTTTAGATGAATTTATTGATTTTAAATCTAACAATTTAAATTTTAAAAAATCTCCAACTCTACGCCTTAGTATTAATATTTTCCCTCGGTGTCCCTGAGGTATTTTAAATTGAAAAACTAATTAGAAAAGAGGGGGAGGTGGGCGTGCCGCTGCTGCTCCTGCTGGTGGTACACATCGCTGGACAATTTCAACGCTCCTCAAATTGGCAACTAAGTAAACTTGAAAGCTGACAGCCCGCGCTCTGGTCCAGTCGGTCGGGCTTACACGCCCACTTTTCCAGGCGCTACTATTATTTGTTGTTGTGGCTGCTTCGTTATGCAAATTTTCCAGGCCAGAGCCACGGAAAAAAAAATAAAATAACCGCCGAGAAATGAGAATTTTGAGCTATATAGTACATAAATATCCGC
Organism: Drosophila punjabiensis; assembly: GCA_008042585.1. NCBI lineage: Eukaryota > Metazoa > Arthropoda > Insecta > Diptera > Drosophilidae > Drosophila > Drosophila punjabiensis. The sequence goes on from VNJR01005323.1 coordinate 763,884, forward strand.
TTATATAAAGCAAATGCAAATGGTACATAAAGAAATGCTCGAAAAGACAAATAACACGGTGGAGACAACAAATTTAAACGACGGATTTCTTCAGCTTCTTTGGTTCCCTGTTTTTTTTTGTTCTTCTTTTGGAATAAATAATAAACGTAAACGAATTAAAAACGGAGGGTAGAACCTGGGGGTCCCTTCGATATATATTTTTCGTGGTTGCAGAATACCGCGAAAGTTCTGCTCTGACTCGGCTCTGGTTTTTGTTTACTTAAAACCAAGTTTATGCGGCTTTCAATTAGTTTTAATTGAAATTCGTCTTGGCCACAGGAAAAGCAATTGGATTTTGGTCTTTAATTAAAGTTTTTTAGCCAGCCAAATGTTGATTACAATTGGATTGGCAAGAGTTAAGAAAGAGTGATTAAGAGGTGACCATGGGAAAGGAAATCAAGGAAGAATTAGGAGAATTAGGAGAATAAAATGTTAAAGTTTTGACTTTAAACAATCATTTTAAGTAACTGATTAAGTTATTTCAATAATAGAAAAAATAGAGATGGACGATTGCCATTTTTGGCCATATCCTGTGGCCACAGTTATTTCCCCCTTCACTTGCCATTAGAGGAATATACATTTTATTCAATTGCGGCCATTGGAGAAAAACAAATAAAATGTATTTTTTCCCTGCTCGTTTTCGGTTACCATTTGCTGGTCACTTTTGGAAAAAAGCATAAAATAAAATGAAATGAAGCGTTGAAAGCAAACGGAGGAGAGCCCTTGGCTACTTTCCTCAAAAAAAAAAAAGAAAAAGGAGGCGGAGCCATGTGTGTTGGCCAAAGGATAATGTCCAGCCAGAATGCTGTCCTTCTCGGGGGTGGTGGTGGTGGTGCTGCTGGGATATATGCTGGCGGAGTGGGTGGGTTTAACGTTTTTGGTTCAATAGATAGCACACACACACATTATCGAGGACCAGAACGAGAACGAGGACCATTTGATGATTTTTGCGTCACCGTTGGTCAAAATCATTTCGAGCGCAAGCAACTGGAAACTGTATAAAAATAATGAAAAAGGTTCGGGGGAGCGCCGTTGCCGATGCTGATGCCGCCACGGAGGCAACTTGAAATAAATGGTCAAAAGAAATAAACAGTCCCATAAAGAATAATCATTCAGAATTCTGCTGAATTATGCATGAGGCAGACGGTCCGTGGACCAGCGTCCAGGAGCAGCAGTTGGGCCGCTCCAGAGGAGGCGGAGGAGGAGGAGCAGCAGCAGCGGGGGGTGTGGTACTCACATATGCGAAAGGACCCCATCCCCACCAACCCCCACCTTCTGGAAACTCACTCGCTGAAGCATCATTTTCCTCTTTATTATCTGTTTGCTTAGCTGTGAGGCTGTGAGTGTGTGCTGGATTTTTATCAGCCTTCTAAGCAGTTAGCTAGTTACACTGAGAAAAAAATAAAAAGAGCTTATAAATAAAATCTATAAAAATAGGGGAATGAATGTAGGGAATAAGGGAATTTTTAGAGATTTTATTAAAGCCATTTAAATAAAGACTTAAAAATTAAACTACAAATATTATTATTTTTGTCAAGTAAAAATGTTAAAAATATTTAAAAAATATTTGTATATAAAAATTAAATATATTACTGTTAAATATGGCTTAAAAGGGGAATATTTTTTTGATAAAATAAACATTTTCTAGGGGAAGTTTTTTTTTATTATTTTTATTATTTTAAAATTTCTTTCTTAATTTATTAATTTCTTTTCTTAATACAGAATAAAGAGCACAGGAAAGAAAGAAGAATACAAAAAAGGAAAAAATGGGAAGTAAACCTTTCTTCCGTTTTTCTTTCTTTGCAAATATATTAGTATAACTCTTTGAAACACATTTTTTCCCTGTGTATTAGCAGAGTTCTAGATCTATTTTTCCGGCGACTCCTTGAGGAGTGTCTGGTGATGGCTGGAGTATCCCGCGGAGCAGCAGCTTGGCCAGTTTTGGTGGCGCTTGGCCAAAAGTCAACCAACATTCGCATAATTTTCGATAAAGCTTTTCGCCAAATGAAATTCAAGTGGTTACACATATCTCACACTGGCCAAACCCCCGACCCGACCCAGTGCCTCCCCTGGCAGCGATTTTTGGTTTGGTCATTTTTCTTTGGACACCACAAAACACACCCAATCTCACCCCATTCCCCCATCCCATCTCCTCATTTCCACATTATATGCCGCATCTGATTATCTCCGTTTTCGCTGTTTGTTTGCTTAGTTCCTTTTGTATTTCGTTTGTTTGTTTGATTGTTTGTTTGTTGTTTTTGCCGAAAAACGCTGATAATAAAAGGTAATGATGGGGGGCTCTACCTATATGGGTTATCTCTCACCCTAAAGGGCAGCAGCTAGATGCTGTTGCTGTTGCTGTGACTCGTCACGATTCCAAATGGAAACTTTAAGTTTTGATAAAGAAATGTTATATTCGTGAGGGAATCTCGTGACATCTGATAGGGGATTACTGGCAAAAGTTAAGTGCTTGTCATTGTTTAAATAAATTATTAAGTGGGCTGCCTTGAACTATATGATTTAGTTGAGATTTTGATGGACTAAATGTACCCTTTTTTATATGAATAAATTTTGACTTTGAAGGACTAAATGTACCCTCTTTTGAAAATTATACATTAGCTTACTTTAGCTTATAATAAATAATAACAATCGTTTTTGTATTCCTGAAAAGTATTTAAATGCTTAAGAGTTAATATAAAAATTAATATGCTTAATTATATAATATAATATATAAAAAGTAATATATATTAAATTATAGTTTAAGCAAATGAGCAAAACTTCGCAAGCATTTCAATAAATATAAATATATTTTTTAACAAATAAGAATATTTTTAATCACTTTAAAAAATGTTTAATAAGGTATTTAATTTAATTATTGTTTAACCATTTTACTCAAATTGCTTCCTCTGATCGAATAATTATTTAAATAGTTCAAAAAGCAATTCAAACCTTCCAGACGCGACGATCTTATACAATACGCTCATAAAAACGGCGGTGTGGTGTCTGGGTACATCAGTTCGGCTCAGCACTTGCCCCGATCGGTGTTATAAACTATATAGTTGGGTCTAGCATATAGTATATAAAATGTATATATAGGACAGTAACTTATCAGGTAGACAAACCGCAGCAGACGCTTATGCCTGCGGTTGCTGCGATTGCATCAGATGAGGTGCGAAATCGGAATCGGAATCAAAATCCAAATCGAAATCAGTGCTAAATCCGAAAATCAGTTGAGCTGATCGATCACATGGCTCAGCTTTTCCGAGAGCATTATAAACAAGTTGTTTATAAACTATAATTAGCACAAGTGATTAGTTAGTTAGCGACGGGAGCTGGAATTTGTTTATTGTTTACGATCGGCAATCGTGTGATCGGATCGATCGACCCTCGCCACTCCATTGGGGGCCTGGAAATTGCCATATTTTTATTTTATTTTCGCGATAGCACAGCCCATTTAATATTGCAAAAGAAAAACATAATTTAATCTGTTGATTGTTTACGCGAAAAGTGTATGGAAAGCGCTTCTAAAATGCGTCAATGAACGCATTTTCCAGATAAGCAACAATGTATAAAGTTATGTACAAGTTAAAGGAGGAACAGAGTTTTTATACAAGTTTCAGGAAGATCTTTTTTTGTCTCCAGGGGGGAGCCCTTAAAAAATAATTAAACTTTGATCTTGAAATGCATGTGCCGACGCTTAAAGCTGATTAGGCGAAATCGGGAATGATTAAAGGCGGGCATACAGAGAGAGAAAATGTGTTTACAAATTTTAGTAGAAAAAAAAATGTTAAGAAAAATCTTAGTAGTAGTTTTTGAATGCTAAGTTGTTAGGGTGTTCCGCTGGTTTTATGTAAATTAAATGTTTTAATGGTTTAAATTATTTTGGCTACTGTAGAAAATTAAATAAATTCTCTATAAGAAAATATGCCGTTTTTAGAAGTTTAACTTGAACCAACAATAAATGTCACCCATTAAAAAATTAAATAATGCTGCAATTAAATATACATGAAGTAATAATTAAACAGAAATAATGTTGCAGTCTTTGTTTTATATATTTTAAATGGAAAAATATTTTTCCATTTAATTCAATTCTATTAGTGCTTGTTGATTATTTATTTTATGTATTTCTACTTTATTAAACATATAGAAAGTAATAAATTAACAGAAAAAATATTGCAGTTTATCCTTGCGTCTTCTGTTATACATATTTTAAATATTTTTCCATTTATTTTTATTGCTATTAATGTTTGTTGTTTATTTATTTAATGTTTACTTACTATATGTATTTTTATATTAATTTCCTACCTACTTATAATATTTAAAATTTTATGTGTTTTTTTTTTAATCTTTCAAATTTCCGTTTCTAAATAAATTTTCTCTCAGTGCTCGTTTCGAGATCAATGCCAAATTGGATGCGTGATTTGTGATTTGAAGCGTAGACGAACCACATAATGCGGTCATTGAATCCTCGTGACGAACGTGAGAATATATGAGATCCAGTGTTTATTTGGCATATTTGGCATTCAACAATAAAGAAAAGAGTCTGCGGGGGTATCAAATTCTGCCCGGAATGCGTTTCTGGGATGCGGTTTTGCTTCGGTCCCCCAACTCTCCCTCTGATCAGCCGCCTGCCTCGCCTGCATTACCCCGGCTACAACTGATAAGTACGTCTTTATATATAGAAGTATATGTGCCATATATGTACGATGACGATGATGATGATCGGAGGTTTAATTAGGCGCGGCTGTAACATGAACATTCATAATTCCGCTGGCATTCAATCAATGCAGACGTGAACGATTCCGATTCCGATTCTGATTCCAATAAAAGTGATCGAGCGAGCCAGCGATCTCGTGCAAAGTGTATAAACAGTGTCTCAATCTCGAACTCAACTCAATTCCCACAAAAGGTGGACACAAGAAAATCGATACTCAAAAGCATAAATAAGGCGAAAAAATGGCGCAAAGTGAGGCGGGAAATTGCTGTGACAAACTCGCTAAAGGTAAGCCTCGAATAATCAAGTAATTAGTGATGATTCCCAGGATTAATTATTCCTTATTGATATTACATATTTGAATCAGATGAGTTGTGCTGTCAGAGGAAAAAGGATGTGGTGCCCAAAGTATTTCCCGACAAGATCTACAAGTCCGAACAGCCCAAAGGAGTGGATGCCACGGGCATGACCTGCGAGTGTGGCGTCTTCGGAGCCATTGCCTGCGGGGATTATCCAACACAGGTGATCATGAAATATAGTTTATATCCTTTAAAATATTGAGAGGAAAGTGTAGGGAATTTAAATATATATAAAAAAGTGCATCAAGATCGAATTTAAACAGGAAAACAGGTTTTAAAAATATAGGAAGCTGTAAAACCCACGTAAAGACGTAATACATTGTAACATGTGCGTCTCAGACATTACTAAATGAAAATTATATATAGAAAAATCTGAAGTAATCCAAGCTTCCCAGATTACAATCAGTTACCAACCAACCTAACTCATTCCCTACAATCTGTAGATAACCAAGTCTAGCCATATGATCACTGCACTGATCACTTAGATGATCATTGAGCCTCCTGTCAAATGCAGATCATTGGAATCCATTTGAATTTATATTTTCTATGCTGTGGCCATGTCAGACGTCAGACCTATGCAAATCTCTCAAAAGTGGGTCAATGGTAAGCTCTGGTTTCCCCCACCTTCTATTGATCCACCAACGTTTTAGTGATTCTGTGGCCAATGCCCAGAGATTGCGGTGACGTCAATTAAATCGAACCGCGATCTGCTGTTGTAATCTGTTGTGTTGTTGATATTGTTATTGCCATGTTGCCGGGACTGTAAATGAAATGGAAAATAACAGGAAAGTGTAGCCGGGCAAATTCTGGGGGGGAAACGAGAGATCGATCTCGTTATCTGTGGTTTTACCGAAGTCATCGGTGGATCATTAGCGTCCATATACTTTGGGGGATCGATGATCTAGGAAATCACTAGGAAATGAATTTTTATTATTATTTATATTGACTTGTGAAGTCTATACTATGTTAAGTTATGTCAAGCTTATAAAAATCATAAGAAAATCAAGGCTTAATATCGTTAATTTAATTTGAAAACAAACATTAAAAAAATGGGATACAAAAGCTCTTTTCTAAAATAAATCACAGAAATTTAAAGAGATTTTAAATCAATAGCGAAAGAATACAAAGAAAGATGTATTCTAGACTTTTTACACAAGCTAAAACTGTTCAAAAGGTTTCAGAAATTAAAATAAATTATTGCTAATTCGATTCTATATTTTGTTGATCGTAAAAATTCCCTCATAATAATTATACAATATACAAAAATATTCTACATTTTCACTGATCTTATCACTGATGTTTTAAATAATCAATAAAACCTATTAATAGAATTTCCTTCCTCAATATATTCAATAATTGATTAAGATTACAAGTTAGGCCCCTGTTGCTAATTGAGATTTTTCCGCTTGCAGCTGGACATAGCCCAGATGATCTGCCTGGGACTGGTGGCCCTGCAGCACCGTGGCCAGGAGTCGGCGGGCATAGTGACCAGTCTGGGCAAGTGCTCCAAGAACTTCAGCGTGCACAAGGGCATGGGCATGATCAACAATCTGTTCAACGACGAGGCCATAAGGAAGCTGAAGGGGAACCTGGGCATCGGACACACTCGCTACTCCACGGCGGCAGCCTCCGAGGTGGTCAACTGCCAGCCCTTTGTGGTCCACACGGCCCATGGAGCTCTGGCCATTGCCCACAATGGGGAGCTGGTGAACTGCGAGTCCCTGCGGCGGGAGGTCCTGGAGCGAGGAGTGGGCTTGTCCACGCACAGCGATAGTGAGCTGATAGCCCAGTCCTTGTGCTGTGCCCCCGAGGATGTGTCCGAGCACGACGGTCCCAATTGGCCGGCGAGGATCAGGCACTTCATGACCCTGGCTCCGCTCTCCTACTCTTTGGTGGTGATGCACAAGGACAAGATCTACGCCGTGAGGGATTCCTATGGCAATAGGCCTCTCTGTCTGGGCAAGATTGTGCCCGTGGATGCGGGCCATTCGAAAATCGATGACCAACTGGCCGAGGGCTGGGTGGTGAGCAGCGAGAGCTGCGGCTTCCTCTCCATCGGAGCCCGCTACGTCCGCGAGGTGGAGCCCGGCGAGATCATTGAGCTGTCGCGGAATGGCTACCGGACTGTGGACATCGTGGAGCGTCCGGACTACAAAAAGATGGCCTTCTGCATCTTCGAGTACGTGTACTTTGCCCGCAGCGATTCCATGTTCGAGGGTCAAATGGTGTACTCCGCCCGCCTTCAGTGTGGCCGTCAGTTGGCCCGGGAATCCCCGCTAGATGCGGATTTGGTCAGCTCAGTGCCGGAATCTGGCACAGCTGCGGCTCATGGCTATGCCCGGGAGTCGGGACTGCCCTTCGGTGAGGTTCTGTGCAAGAATCGCTATGTGGGACGCACCTTTATCCAGCCCTCGACGAGATTGCGCCAGCTGGGAGTGGCCAAGAAGTTCGGCGCTTTGGCCCAGAATGTCGAAGGGAAGAGGATCGTCTTGGTCGATGATTCCATAGTCAGAGGAAACACCATTGGACCCATTATCAAGCTCTTGAGGGACGCAGGTGCCACCGAGGTGCACATCCGGATAGCCAGTCCCCCGCTGCAGTATCCCTGCTATATGGGCATCAATATCCCGACAAGAGAGGAGCTTATTGCCAACAAACTGAATGCGGACCAGCTGGCGGATCATGTGGGTGCCGACAGCCTGGCCTACCTCAGTGTGGAGGGACTGGTCAAGGCAGTGCAGATGAACAAGACCCATGTGAATCCCCTGAAGGCGGGCTATTGCACCGCCTGCCTGACGGGGGAATATCCTGGGGGCTTGCCCGAGGAGCTGAGCTGGTAGTCTAAGCACACTGTTTTTTTGTATCTCTTTATTAGGTTTAATGTTTAGTCTTTAGATGCAGTTTGTATATAATAAATATATGTTTTAATTTCGGGTCCTTAGACCAACGCAGGAGAATGTGTGATTAATTCAGGAATTAAATGAAGGAATTTTCGTGTTAATTTCTTGCTATAACGGTCAGCCTATATAACATAGTCCCACGACACTTAAGGTTATGAAAGCGGACTCAATATTCATTTAAAAAATATATTTTTCTAGTATAAATATCCTTCAGTAAAGAGACACATACTCTAAATGCTAATGGGGACACATCAACGTCTGATTATTGCCAAAACCGTCTAATGCCATAACTTCAATTCATTTCAATTTATATATCCAGGCTTTGTTTGCCTTTCTGCCAGAGGAGTCCTGCTTCCGGCTCAGATATAGCCTCATATCATACAATATGGTAATCGTGTTTGCTTTTTTTTCGCGCGCATCCTGTCTCTTTCCGGCAAAAGGACTCTCTCTGTGAGCCAGTTGGGGCGTTGCAATGTCTAAAGCAGGGCGTTTAGGGCGTTTAATCCTGCGGAAGATGTCCTTGCGGTTCCCCAACTCTCATTGAATATAACTTTTTTTTCTCGTTCTTTCTCTTTTTTTTATGACTCGCGCCGGGTACTGGAGTCAACAATGTCATCATTATTCTTGAATATTGTGTTGTATTTTCGCAAACAATTTCGCTAAGCTGCGCGGCATTGGCAAAGCCGGAAGATGGGTGGGAGTTGGGTGCAAAGGGGGGGTGCCTTTGGGGGTGGGAATGGGGCAGGAACTGGGGTGTCCTGTGCTGAAGTGTGGCGAGGACATAAGCGAAGAAAATAATATGCGCTGTCATTGTAACTCGCTTGATTAATTCTTTGGCAGGGTATTTTTTCTTGTTTGCAGGATGGATTTAAGGGACTTGAGGATTTAAATATATTTATATAGTATTTTTTTTTAAATATGAGGAGTTATTTAAGAGGTAAATAACATATTTCACATTTATATTTAATTACATATTAAACAAAAATATTTCTTCTTTAGTTTATTTCTTGCAAAAACAGAAAAATATTCTACAAAATATTTAATAATCAAAAAATAGCTCGTAATAATCAATTTGTTAATCAAATAAAAATTAAATTAAATAGATCTCTTTCTTAGCAAATTTTTTCTCTATATTGTAGAGCATTTCTCCAGGTCCCCTCAGCTTCCTTAGGTGTTCAGTCTCCGCCTTTACTCCATCTCTGGGCCTTCACCAAAGTGGCTACATAAAAGCAGCGACTTCTGGCAACATTGAAAACAGACGCTGGCACTTCTCTCCGACACACCAGCGCCGTTTGCCGCTACAAGGATATGAAAGAAGGACCAAGACGACGCCCACGAAAAAAAAATATATATTTAGGTGGAGTCTCTCTCTCTCTGTCTCAGCGCCGTCGATCACAAACACAAACAGCCCGCCCGAGCCAAGTGCCAGAGACAGTGACAACTAAGCAGGAGCCATATTGCCAGGACGACTCCCCCTAAAATCCTCTCAGAACCCAGGACTACGGACTACGCTGCGCCGCAGAACATGCTTTAAATTTTTTAATAACGCCGGGCTACAAGAGCGCTGACGCCCACGTCCGGACTTGGGATCCGGATCCGGCTTTCGTGCCCGATGACGACGGCAACCGGGCCCCGCCCAGCTCTCCCTGCTCCCTGGGCCCCTTCCTCGAAGCCTCATCATTTGCACAGAAGTTATGTAAATTAATGTTTACTTAAGTTCCCCATGTTATTTCTTCTTCGCAGTTTTTTTTTGTATTTTTTTGCCTTGCACTTTCACAATGTTTTCCACTTCAAAAAAACAAAAGCAGACAGCGGCAGGTTTGAAAATGAGGTGGTGCCCAGTGCTGTCTAGTTAACCTTATTTTAAAAATAAATTTAAAATGAATAGTTAATATTATATGCCGATTTTTGTAAGGTAAAAAGAAACTTCTTAGATCTTAAATTAATTAAAATTTAATTATTAATTATATAAGTTTTATTGTTATTTATTTGAGGAAATAAAACATAGAACTTTAAGCCAGCTCTACTCATATTCATTAGATTTTATTTCCTTTGTTTTATTTTGTATATTTTAAGAAAATCAATATTAAGAGTGGTTTTTGAAATATATATTGTTTAATTAAATCAAAGCTCAAAAAAATCGGATATATTTTTAAGAAGAAGTTTTTAAAAATAAATAAAATATATTCCATGAAAAACTAGCACTCAAATTCACAGTTTTTATTTTGAAGCTTATATTTTGAATAATTTTAACTGGCTTCATCGGCATCTCAAAAAATCTGATATATTTTAAAGAAGATATTTTTAAAATTAAAAAAAATATATCCCTTGAAAACATAGCACACAAATTCTCTTTTTTTGATTTGAAACTTACATTTCGAAAAATTTTAACTGCTTTCCTTGGCATCTCTAACTCCCTCTAAAAGGTTAGCTGTAGCAGAAAAAAAAATTCGCAATAAATTTTGGCAGCCGCTTCTGCAATTTAATAAAAAGCTTTCTAGGGGGAAAGGCAAGCAAGCAGCAAGCCAAAGGAAGAAGACCGAAAGCCATTCCTAGTATAAACAATCAAGCTTATTATTGAGTCAAATGGCTGAGTAAATATATGAGCCAAAATTATGGCAATGGCATGCAAATGAAATGGCCACGGCCAGAGGAGAGAGTAGAGTTGGGTCTGGGGATTATGAAGCCATTATCCAAAACACTTCATTGAAATCGTCGCCGCAGAAATTTAATTTAAACATCGGCCCCAGGCTGCCGCTGTTACTCCTTCGTCCTTCTGGCACATGCAACAAGTGAGCGAGAAGCACACGAGCTAAAGTCAAAAGGCAAACACTGCGACTCCGTTGTCCTTCGCATATTTCCCCCTGTGAGTTTCCTTGAGTTTCCCTGAATTTCCTTGAATTGATAGGCACGCAAAACGTGCCTGGCATGCAGGAAAGAGGACATGCCATGTGGCCCCAAAAGGGACATCGAATCAAATGCAATTTTCTGGCCAATAGAACACTTTGTACAGGATATACCTAAGGCCATTTCGTAACATCCTTTCCTCCAGTTCATTAGCAAATCAAACTTCCGTCTTGCAAGACATTTCTGGCATGTGTCCGTGGCGGAAAAAGGGACGAAATTCCTGCTGGTTGACCACTGAAATTTGCATTCCTTGAACCCTTGAACCCAGGGACAAGAAAACCTCTTGTTAGCTGGTAATTTGATTTAAAGGCTTTCGTCCTTTGTGACTGAGAAAACCACAAAGGGCTAAGTGGTCAGCCGGGATTTATAGGCAGACAGCAGGTAATTATTATGAGAGCAAAGTCATTAGTTAATTTTTGTTAGCTTAAAATTAATTTGTGGGCTAAGTAACTAAATAAGGGGAATTTGTTTCTTAAAGATGGAAAAATCATTAAATAAGGTGAAAAATATATCATTCCAAGCTTATATAAAACATCAGATTTCTTGTGATTTTCACACTTTTAAAAATAAATAAAAATGTTCACCAGTAACTCCCCTTGAAATAATTTAAGTAAATCCGAAAGCCAAGCACAAATTTAATCTCTTTTTTTTTTTAAGACTCGCCACATTTCGCCAGCTAATTTTCCATTTCCCTCAAAAATGGAATCTAATCAACTGCTGGACCCTGGCTCCGCTTCAAAAAGAATTTACATAATATTTTTGGGCAAAGTTAGCTGTGTGCTCACTCGCAGACAGACCCTCAACAACAAGGTTTCCACAACTTTGCGTTAATTTTCTAAATATTTTCTAAAATTTCCAAATTGCATTTGGAGAAGAGCACAAACGACGACGACGACTACAACGATGTGATGGAGATGGAGATGCCGCAGGGCGATCCCAAGCCAGGTTGCCGTGCTCGAGCTCACTCAGCACCCACAACCGGGTACAAGTTGAATTTTATAATTTAAAATTATGAACTAAAATAATTTAATTTTAGTGGCTGGCACGCAGAGAGAGCTCCGGCGATGTGGATGATGAAGCCCCCTGGGCAAACACGGGCAGGAAATTAAGTGCACTATACTTGTATATATATATATATATGAATGTATATATATATAATAAATAATGGCTGTTATTGTGCACAACAACAGCAAATACAAATACAACAAAAGCGCGTTGGGGGGCTATAAATATGTATGAAGGTTGCTGCACCAGCACAAAGAATGCAATTTCCCTCGAAAATCCAACATTTGACATCGCGTGCTTGGCGGCGATTTTCCCGCTGCTGCATTGGCCAATTCTGAGGAGAGCCAGTCGGCGAAGATAATAACGATAATTAAGCCAAGCGGCAAACCAAATCTCTGATTTGAGTGACATGCAACAACAAAATAATCAACAGTCAGTGCGTCAGCGGGTGTGTGTGTGTGTGAGAGAGTGTGCCGGATGGTGGCCGCCATTTTGAGGGGCTGTAACACTTCCGGCCATCATTGTCAACATGTCAACAGTGTGAGTGGGAGTGTGAGTGTGCGGGAATTCATGATGAAAGCTGGCCTCAGATTCGGATGCACCCAGAGAAAAGGGTAAAAGGGAATTAGAAGTAGGATAATCTAAATGTAACTAAATTACTATCAATTTGTCGATAAAATCGATATAAAATTAAATTTAATCAAGATTTTATTTATCAGCTTTAATATTTATTTATTTTATAACTATGATTTTAATGTTTCGTGAAAATGATTAGCGTTTCGGTCTTAAATATTCACCTTCAACGTAGAAGTCCGTTGATTATACATATATACTTTGATTTCAATGTTTCACCTTCAACGGACTTTAAATAAATACCAAAGGGATTTTTTATAATATGATGATATAATATAATATGAATAAAATGTGTGTAAAATCGAAGGGAATTTTTATAATTAAATTCATAATAAAATGTGTATGAAGTCATATATGTTAAAATAAACTTAACTCAATCAGAAAAGCATTAGTCTCAATGATTGATTGAATTTTATTTCCGACTTACCATATTTAAACGATTCCAAGTTCTAGATTTACTTGGAAATAGAAAAAATATAGATAAATTAGATTATATACAAAAACTGGAAAAATCATTATATTGTTTTCTGAGAATCTATATGTAATTCTCTTTAAATAAATCTAATTATAAAGCATTCTTTTCTGCGATATATTATACTATATTGTTTTCTGAGAATCTATATTTAATTCTCTTGAAATAAAAAAATAAAGAGGCACAAAGCACAAAATTTTTAATTGATTAATTGTTCACCTGTTTTCCCTCTCTGCATAGGAATTTTCCTATGATTGTTTAAATATTTTCGATGATTGCTTGGGGCTTGTAGGCAGTTAATTTTTTCTGTTTTTATCTATTTGTAATTATTATTATTTTTTTTTTAGCTGTTGTTTTTTTTTATTATTGAAATTATGATTATGGGGCGAGGCGACTGACTGCTGCATCTGTTGAGCTTCCCATTGCGTGTAAGTTCATTATGTTGCCATACTGACTTGTTGTTATTACTTTTGTTCATTGTGTGCCTGATACACCCAACAGCAACAACAACAACAACAATTACACCAACAACAATTACAACAACAGCATTAACAACAACAACAACAACATCCGCAGTCGCAGTTGTCTGGCCACCATTGCAAATTTCTACATGGCCGCTCAACTGAAAATTGTTTGTGCAGTTTTATTTTTTACACATCTTTTTTTTTTTGTTGTTTTTGTTTTTATTCACATTGTTGATGGCTTTGTTGTTTTTGGTTGCCTGTTGTAAATTGCAATTTCCCGTTGCTTGAGTTTGAGCTGCTGCTGCGGCAATTGTTGTTGTTGTCGGCTCGGATTATTTATTATTTTAATTTATTTATTTTAATCCATCACCCAGAAGGCCTATCAAGTGATGTGGTTAATTTAATTACAGCTCATTAATTATTGTAAACTTATTGAAGTGGTTATTTGAGTTGTAAAAATCCCGATCTGCGTTTGTAATCGGTTAATTATTATTTGCTTTAAAGACCCATAAGGAAGATGTGTGTTTAAGTTATACAATAATTGTAATTAAAATTAAGGCAAGGCTTGTACTATAAAATGGTTATCTTAGTGTATTTAAATGCTTTTAAATAATGTTACATCTTAGTTACAATTGAGATATTTAAATAAAAATCAAATATTACAAAAAAACGTCCAAAATATATCTCAAATATTTTTCAAAACCATTTTCGAAACATCCCCTTGCCACCCCAAAAGTCACCGCTTCGTTGCGTCCGCCCCCGGAAAGCAATCGAAGCAGACTAAATTTTGAAAAACTCCCCCGTGAAACTCCACAAGTGCTTCGATGTTTTTTAGCCTGGCAGAAAGGACTCCCAATTCACGCATGTCCTTGGCGAGTGGAGCTCATTGGGATTGCGATTTTTCGGGTTTGTGAACTCACTAAATACCCGGGTGGCGCCACCTGGAACTGTATGAATAATAAAATCAGAAAAATAAGGCTAAAAAGACAAGCAACATCTCGGCAAACATCGTGAGGCCCAAATGCGAGCCGAGAAAGAAATCACGTAACTGTCAAATATCCCATCATATCTTTCATTTCATGTTGATCGACTGTGGGAAATCGCGGCGAGAGAGCTTTGAATTGGGTTCCCAGTTTGCGGGGGAGAAGATGAACGAGCGAGCGACTCGCCGGAGTTGAAGAAGAGATCCCAAGTCGCCGATAAAGCGGCAAATTCACACATGTCTTGCGGATTATAATACCGGCAGTTCACAGCTATCACACTCAGTGTCAGTGGGTTTCTCCCTGCACTCCATTCTGAGCCCTCGTGGGTGCGTTTTGGATCTCAAATTTGGGATCTGTTGTTTTTGGGGTCTTGAGATCCGATGTTTGCAGCCGCTTTTTGGCAGCCGCTCGCTCGCTCCCTGTCACGTCTTGCAGTCTTCAGCCGGCTGCACTCCGTCCGACGGGGGAAATGAGTAATGGATTCGAGTGAATAATTCTTAGAAAATGAGATTTTGTCTGCTGAATTTATTATGATTTTTCGCTGCCTGCCTGGGAAGTGAAATTGGGAAAGAGAATGGGCGTTAGGCCTTGGAACCCAGAAGAAACGAGCGGATGTCACTTCTGTTTGGCTTTAAGATATGTTTGGTAGATTATTAATAGGAAATTATTTAATATTTTAAAATATCTTTAAGTATAGTGTTAAACATTTTCAAATATTGCTACCAAATTTATCTATTTGAATGGAAAATAATATGAAATAAGTAGAGAAATCTCTAGATTCGGCAACCCCATTGTCTTTCTTTTTGGTTCAAGCACCTTGCATGTCTCGAGATTGGCACAAATCTGGCTCAGTTTTAATTAAATAACTTTCCTTATCTGTAAGTCTGGCATTCTCCCAGCTCGTCTACAACTCCATTATCCATTAGCTGTTGGCTTTTTAGCCTGGCTATTTTATTCTGGGCCATTTCGAGTGGCATCCATGGCACGCTGCAGTGAACACTGGCTTGTTGGAGTTTGAGATGGAAGTTAATACACAGAAATAAAATAAAAATACAAGTTAAATAGATAATCCGACTATTAAAATGAACATTAACCGACATTTTACCAATTAGTATTAAGATAAATAGGTCCTTTGAGTATCATCTCATAAAACTAACCCCAAACTGGCACTGAATAAAGATCCAATTAAGCTCTAAAGCTCTCCCCATTTGGTTTCTGTGTAATAATAGCCGTGGATGTCGGGAATTGGATATGCAGAGGAGCGTATCATAACCGGATCGCTTTTGGAGCGAAGAGCGTGAACCCCCGAGTGCAATGTGCAGGTTTACTGGAGCGTTTTAAGGGAGGAAGGGCCTTTGCCAGAGAAGAGCGGTGGAGGAGGGGATTTTTATTAATGGACGAGTCCACGCAGAGTCCAAAGAGTCCACGAATCCACGGAGATAGACAAGAGATCTTTTGTCCAAGATAGCCACGGTCAAGTTCACAGCGTTTCATTAGCGTGTAACGTCGGCGAAATTGAAAATGTAACGGATCGCCGGGGAAGGATCAGCGATAAGGATCTCTCTCTTTCTCTCGCTCGCTCGCTCGGTCTCTAAGTGGTTTATTGATATGCCACGGCCAAAGGACACGGCCTGGCCTTTGCACCTGCCTAGATCAAGGTGAAGGGATCCTTAACGCTCGTTTTCTCCCCGTTTTCCAGCTCCTGTTTTTTCCCCGGCTCCCCTCTGGTAATTATAAAATGACGCAGCCGTTTTTTTTACGTTTCTTCTTCTGCTTCTACCGACACATGATCACCTTGAAAGTAAAAGTCGCTCAATGCATTTTTATGTTAATTCTTCGGGCGGCTTCTTAGCCAGCAGCAGCAACATTGCGCGCAAAAATGTATTAAATTAAAACAAACAAATAATGAATAATAAGCGGCGGTCGAGAGTGAAAAATACTCGTTAATTTGCATAAGACGCGAGCGGAAGTGAGGCGGCGGCGAGAGTGTGAGCGCCAGTGAGAGAGAGCGAGAGACCGATGATCGACAGCTGATGCAAAAAGAGAGTACAGTTACTTGGCCAGCTGATCGCGGGCATTTCTCATTATTATTATTATTTTTTATGCTCAGCTACTCGTCACTTTTCCATTGGCATGCAAAGTGCTCATTAAATCGGGCAGACACACATGCTAATTAGATTAGGTTTGCTGAGCCAGCGGATTAGCTTATTTTGCCGGTGATATAAGGTGGATTACCGATAGCCATTAAAAGGAGGGAATTGAAACCAGGAAAACGAAGTCTTTAGTAATCTTTCCCTAACTGGTGATTAAGATAAATACTCTAAATTAGTTTTCCGCATTTTTATTTATATATTTTTCTATTGTGAGGAAATGGATTGCAGTGGAAAAAGTTTAACAGAGAAGTTATATGGATTTTCTGTAACACGTTTAAAAAGGAAATAAATACTGTTTCCAACTAATTTCAAATAAAATAATTCGTCAAATAAATAACAAATAAAGTATGGTCCTTATCAACTTTTTTATTATTTATATCAAAAAACACACGAAATACGAAGCACAAGGAAACTTTTCTAAACTTTACTTAAGCAGAAATCTTAAGTCTCTCATGATACACCAGATTCTTTAAGAAGTCCATCGAAACCTTGATTAATTTTAGAAATATTCCTGTATTTTAATTTAAATATTTCTTGATGAAACATTTGGTTCCTTTGGCGCTTCTTTCAAATGAAACAAAACCAACACATTTGCAAAAGCTTTGAAAATGTTGAAAATCGCAGAGCTCTCGCTTGCTCTGCGAGGTAGCAAGAGCGAGAGCGAGAGAGAGTGAGCACCTCTTGTGCTCTTCGGAGCCTTCCAGTGGACTGGAAGTACCGGCACCGGCTATGGCCGTCTCCCTTGCACCGCTGTCCGTCCTGTGGGCGTTGCCCGTCGTTCGCGCTCAGCCGCTTCCAGTGCGCACGCTCGCCGCTCAGAGAGTGGGCGTTGCCAGAGCGCAGCGCAGTCGCAGTGAGCAGGTGGCTGGAAGGAGCAAGACGGTGCTATGGCCAACGCTCGTGTGCAAGCGGGATGACACTAAACAAAATGGCTGCTATCATGCGGCGATAGCCGATAGGTGGCGCCACCGCCTGCTCCACCGGCTTTTGGCGCCGCAGCTCTCTCTCTTTGTGACTTTTGGATTTCCTATACGATTTCCTACGATTTTCTTCGGTTTTTCTCCGGTTTTCCTCTCGCAAAATGTTTGGCGCGCTTGCTAAGCGATTTGATTTTTGGGTTAGTCGGTTTGTCGGAAGCTTCGCTCCGTAGGATTCGCAGGATACGCTTGGCGCGCTGCTGCTCTCCTGCTGCTGCTTGCTCCTGCTTCGCTGTGAAAAGTCGGAAAAACTCCTTTGGGCAAGCGTCGGCCTTGTAGGCGCATTTCCGTTTGGTAATTTTTCACAGCGGCAGCTCGACAAAAACCACAAAAACAACAACAACACCTACAGAAAGTAACAACAAAAACAACAACGACGAGAGGGAAAACTAAACGGAACGAAAAGCCGCCTTGACGATTTTCACGCTGACTGCGTTGCTTCTCAGTCAATAAGTGCATTTGTTTGATACACAGAGAATAATAAAATAAATGTTTTCAATTTTATGAAAAATTGAAGAAGATCTAAAAAACTGAAATTTATAATAGAGCGTCAGAAACATTAACATTTACTATTTTAAAAAGTCCAAAGTAAAAAGTCACACAAGACAGCCCTAAGCATCAGTGTACTACTAGAATTCCCAAGGGGTTCTAGCTTTAAATTAATGATTAAAACTTGAATTTCTCAATTTTTGCACGACTTTTTATAACCATTTTAACCTTAAGTACTTATCAATAAATTTCCCAAGGTGTTATAGCTTCAAATTAATGGTTAGAGTACGCCAATTAAATTTGTATTAATATCTAATGGGACGGTCCTTTTTCTAGTTAAATATTTGCTTATTTAAAATAAGATAAATATTTTATTGTTATATTTTTCTAGGTCATATATAACTAATTTATCCAATAGTTTTTATATATATACCCGTAATTTTTCTCAGTGTTCTTTAGGGAATTCTCTCCATACTATCCCGCTCGCTCCTGCTTTGCTTTGCTTTTTGTTGGAGTTCTTCTTCTGCTTTGGCTTGTGCTCAATAATTTTAACATTGTTGCCCGTAATGAAAGCTTTGCTCTTCATTTAAAGGCACAAAAAAAAAGGGAGAAAAGAAAAGGCCGAAGCAGGCTTTGTTGTTGTGCCCCCACTGCTCCCTGCTCACTGCCTACTTGCCTTGATCCTGCACTGTGTGTAGTGAGTGTCCTGCAATTGCTTATTGCATTCTGACTCTCCGGGTGTAAGGTCCTTTTTGCGCCCCCGCCGACTGCGAGTGTAAGACTCGGGCTTCCTGCAGCAAGGACGAAGGCAGGCAGGCAGGCAGAGAGGAGCAGCTGGAGGCGGGGCGACGGACGCAGCAGTTTGCGTAATAAAATTTGCATAATT
The DNA here is from genome assembly GCA_008042585.1 of Drosophila punjabiensis. Taxonomy (NCBI): domain Eukaryota; kingdom Metazoa; phylum Arthropoda; class Insecta; order Diptera; family Drosophilidae; genus Drosophila; species Drosophila punjabiensis. The sequence goes on from VNJR01005323.1 coordinate 782,865, forward strand.
TTAAATGTATGTGTGCGTGTGCTGCTGTCTGTCTCTCGGCTGTCTGTGCATGGAGTCTCTCGCATATCCTTTTCGGGCATCCTTACGCATTGTCTACTGCTTTGTTGCACACACAAACACACACGCACACTGAAAGAAATGAGTCTCTCTCTCTTGCCCCACTCTCTCTGCCTTTACATATTTATTTTCTTTTTTTTTTGGTTAGCAAAATGCAGCAGGATGTGAATTGCGGCTGCTTTAAGGCGCCCTTAACCCATGTGCGCTCAATTCGTTAAATTAGCCGATTTTATGGGATTTTTGTACAACAAAGGGGATTTGAGACTTAAAAGTTTTGGGTGCTGTTTTGGGAAAGAGACCCTTTAAGAGTTAAGAATGCTTTGGGAAAACTTTACGATTTTGATGAAAGTGCATAGCATATAGAAATAAATTAATATAATTAAGGGTTGATTAAAATGAATAAAAGTTAGTACTGAACTTATAAGAATTAAACATTAACTTATTGAGGAGGAGAAGGAAAAAGCCTCTTATCGCATTTTAAAGAACTTTTTTCCAACTAAATTCTGTATAAAATATGTTCAGGGAAAAATAAAAACAAGGAGCAAAAAAATATTAGCATTAAATAAACCCTTCAATCCAACCAAATAGACACTTTCATAAACCCTTTTCCCACGTGTGTAAATACCTTGAGTAAATTTAAAATAAATCAACTGCCTCTCGTTGACATTGATTAAAGACCTTTTTATTTTCCAACTTTCGTTCGATGTAAAAAAATAACAAAAAACCCAGATTTCATTAGGCTTAGAATCCTCGGTTTTTTGTTTACTTTTGTAAATCAAACTATTTGCGTGTTTACGAGGAACTGTAGGTAAAGCCACACGAGAAACCGCTGAATGTCAAATAATAAATAATAAAAATGTACAACTTGACTTAGCGAGCACGCACCGCTCCGAGAAAGAAAGCGAAGAAAAAGCACACACACACACCCTGCGAATATATGTCCTGCGGTGCTTAATCCTTGCCGACAAGCCACTTGTTATGCTCATTAAGCTTCGGTTATTAGGGCCATCAAAGTGAATCAGGACAGAACTATAAAAGTCAACCCTTCTGTAACTTTTCCCAATGAACTGGAAAGAAAGTTTTGCGTTTCCTCCTTTTTTCTTTCCCCTTTTTATTTTATTCCCAAATATATTTGGTATATTTTTTTAGGAATATTTTTCCCTAAAGTTTTGGGGTTATTTATACATGTATTTGTTTGCTTGCCGTTGCTGTTGTTGTTGCTGTTGCTGTTATTGTTATCAACATTAAATCAAATCACAAAGACAACAACAATTACAAAAAGGCTCTACCTCGGACCATGGATCCACGAATAAAACCAAAAAAAAAGAAAAGAAAAGGGAACCGAAAAAATACAAAAACCGAATAGGAATAACAGAATTTCTATAATGGCCCTGGAGTGAGGAGGAACAAAAAAATGGGTATGGAAAAAAAAGGCCAGAGAAAATTTACAATGTCGCCGGTTTCCGTTTTGCGGGAGGCGGCGTTGAAAATGTGGGCGGGGCACGGGCACGGGCAGTGGCAGTGGCAGTGGCGTTGCTTTGGTTTTGTTGTGGCAATAAAATACATCATAACGGTATCATAAGCGAGGCGAACAAAGCGATACGAGCACAAAACTCACTCACACACCAACAGATAAAGAGTGAAACAAGAAGGGTGACTGTGTTAAAGAGTATCGAATACCCTGTGTTTGATATTCTTTTGAGGAATACTGTAGTTTTCTTTTTAATTAGTATAAAGAGTAAAGTGTCACTAGCAAATATGAACACTTTTGTTCTTAAGTTTTCTGATATTTACGTTCCTTAAGGTATTTTGCGGATACACAGACAACGGACAATATGTTTTACTTATATTATTAGAATATTTTTGAAATATATTTTAATTTTATAAAAAAAATAAAATTGATAAATAACTCATTTTTGTAAGCAAACGAAGTAGATCAAGTCATAAAAATATATATTGAAAGGTGTTTCACGGACTAAACGGAAAAGTTCTAACAATTTTTATTTGGAGAAGTTCAGAATATTTATAAAATGTAGATGATATAATAAGATAAGAAGATGGGAACCCATTTTCTCTTGTACTTGCCAAGATACTGACACTTAATGGTTTTTCCCGGACACAACGGACAAACGGACATAACAAATTCAATATACCTTTAAACTGTACTTAATTAAAGGGTACTAAAGAGAGACACAAGGGCCAGGAAAAAAGGCATCGAAAATCTGTGGAAAAAAATCCATTTGCTGGGTGCAAAACAAAACAAAAAATACAAAAAATACAAGAAAAAATATTCAAATTTGGTTACGTTGCGCAAAAACAACAACGAAACTGGGCAAAAACAAAAGCCACAAGAAACAACACACTCACACATCCGTACACTGAGCGAAAAAAGGTGGGAAGAGAGAGGAAAAACAGAGGCCGCTATTATGACAGAGAAAAAAAAACGAAACACAAGAGAGAACAAGAGCAACGACAATGGCGTCCACCGGAAATAGTCACACATACACGGGCCAGGCACACACTCGAGTATAAATGAACATACGCATGCAAATACTTACCCACACATAAAGGGTTGCACATGCCGTTAGTCCGGGTGTCCTGCGTCCTTCGTCCTTCGCCGGGCGTCGTGCGTCCTGTGTGCGTGCTGCAACAAATAAAATATTAAAATTGGTTCAATGAATTTCAATAACAACAACAAACACGAAATCAAAACTAAATTTCGCTTTATTGATAACGAAATACAAGGTAGCACGAAAGGGTGGGCTAGTGTGTCCTGGAAAATCCTTTGGGGTGGCCGTTATGGATTGCGTGTGTGCTGATGTGGTTATGTATGCCCTGGCACTTGAAATATGCGAGTTTATAACCGACCGATTGGCTAATAACATGGGCGGGGAAATTATTGGGGCTTGGAATGCCATAAGGATAAACATCGGAATGTCTTGAGGTGTGAGTACAGTGAATTTAGATTATGATTAATTATGTTGTTCGGGAATAGGAACTAGTTGATCTAAAGGAAATTGTTAAAACAATAATTTATATAAATTATAAATCTTCTATTAAAGTAAAACCATAATCTCTCCTATTAAAATCTTTTAATATATTTCATCTAAAAAAAATAAATCCCCCATTACTTGTCAGCCTCTGTATCCTTTGTGACCACACAGACACACTCTCACACGCGGCATATGAATATACATATGCAGATAGAAATCTGCACACATTGCGACCAGCCTATCCATGTCCTGTGTCTGTGTCCTGCGAAATGCCGTCAATCCTAACCCTTTCGCACAAGCTCCCCGGAGGCCTATACCATCGTATCGACGTATTTGCATGTTTTCTGATTCATTTTTTTTTTGTGATTGGCTTCTATTTTTTTTTTGTGTCGCAGAAATCGATAAAAATGCGTGGCGAACAGAAAAACGAAATGATTTACAATTGCCAGATTGATGGGCGACAACAAAACAAGAAATCAAATACTCTAATCAAAATGTAGCACCAATTAATAGAAATTGCACATATGGAAATGGAAAATGAAATGAACGATATAAATATTACAAGATAGATATCGGTACAACATAAACACGGAGAGAAATGTAAGAATTTAACATTAAGTTAAACCTAATTTTTATTTATTTTAATGGGTGCCAGCTCGGTCCCTATAGGAAATATATTTTAAAATTAATTAAAGTGTTTTGTACACATTCTATAAATGTTGAAATATTTCCATTTTGCATCCATTTAAATTTTTTAAATTGCTTAACATTATAAAAAATGTAAAGAGTGGGGAAAGAATTCATTCAGAATTTAAATAATCAATCAACTTTTTTAGTTTTATATATTTTAAATTGTAAATAAGCTTAAAAACTTCAAAAAATTAATTACAAATACATTTCTAAGGACACCTAAACCTTAAAATTCTCTCCTGTGTACATTTACCGACATTTGTATATCCTTCACACGCACAGTATTTTTTCTATTTGGCGACAATGTCCAAGGAATCTCCGGCACAAAATGGCAACATCGGAGAGCGGCGAGCCACCTCTTGCACCCGCACCCCCCTCCCTTGGGACTCTAAATATACCTTTTCGGAAAAGGAAGGGAGGCCGGGAAAGGATGGGGGGGCCAGAGTTGGAGCCCAGACGAACGTGCGCTGGCTGCTTCGGGGGTTGAAAGGACATCCAAAGCACAGATACACGCACACGAGCGACAAATAACAAACAAATACAAACCGATGAGTCCTGGCAAAGCAGCAAAAGGGAGCTCTGCCTGCCAGCCAGCCAGCCAGCGCGTATTTGCACCCCGCCGCCGCCTGTATTTAGTTTATGGTATGCGTGAATATTCAAATATTGCGTTGGGTGTCCTTCCTGCCAGTAAGTGTGTGTGTGCGTCCATGTGGGGGTTGCCACAGCAACAGGATATCGGACGCATGCGTATTGCCATAGCCCACGTCCTCGTCCCCCTCAGTTTTTCCTTTCTTTCTGGTGTTTGTGTTCCGCTTCCCCGGCTTGCCAGCTCCCCAGCTCTTCAGCTCCTTATTCCTTATTCAGCACGTCCTTTTTTTGGTGGAAACAAAAGCAACGCCGAAATAATAAATAATTGCTAGTTGGGCATTGAGGTGCAGAGGTATGTAAAGTCACCCTCTCCCTCCTCTAACTCTCCTAACTCACCTTGGCTCTGCCTGCCTTTCTTTTGATAATTTCGCCTCTTCTTCTATTAAGTTAATTAAAGCTTTTGGGCCGCCACGGGGCGTATGCTTGATGTGGCGCCTTGCCTAGCTGCAGAATAGCTTCAAAATGTAAACCCTCATCGATTTATCACCGCTTTAAAGCCACCGAAGGACGTGTGTGTTGGTTGTGTGTGTCTGGGTTTTGTCATTTTATCGTGTGAATGTTGGCGTGCCTGTCTGTCAGGATGTCTCCATTGGTGGCAAAGGAGGAGGCGCAGTAGGCGGCACAGGGGTCAGCAGTCATTGCAACCTGTCTACATAAATACTGTCTGCGATAAGGCCTTTGTTTTTGTCATAAATCTCATTTTATGATGAATTGATATGCGGACATACATAGAGTGGAGCGAAATGCAATTCGAGGCACCCACACAAAAACTCGTAAATAAATACAATTAGCAACAATATAATATGGGCTTTGTGGGAGAAATCATATAAGGATTAAATTGGGATTATGAAATGGGTAAAATAAATATTATATAAAGGAAATAATATAATTAAATGGAAATTAAGTAGGCTTGTTTATTAAGATTTATGCTAAATTGTCAAGGGAACAGTTTAAAATCTTAAAGATTATAATAGAAATATTATTTTAAATGGTTCTCACTTTGATTACGATGAGTGCTTACTCTTATTACCAAGTACCAAATGTTTTATATTTATTTGTACCCTAATTATAATAATTTTAAATAGTTTAAGTTGTATCAGGCATATTTTTCCTAAATAAAAACTTTAATGATGTACAAGTAATAAATAATTAAGAATATGAAGTACACAATCAAAATGTTTCTAAAAGAAACCTTACTTCCTTTACTTCTTAATTAAGAATATGAAGTACAAAATCAAAAGGTTTCTAAAAGAAAATTATATTTGACTTTATTTACTTCTTTAAATTATTTCCTTAATAACTTTAATCAAAATCAATTAAATATAAAGTCAAAAGAGTAAGTGATTCTGATCCCAATTTACCCATAGTTTTCCCCTCGACTGTTAATATATATTCCCTCCCGATTTGTGGTTAACTGAAATTGAAATAGCTGCAAAAGGAATGGGTAATAGATTTTCTTTGATGACGAGGCCGAGCACCGATTTGATGGCAGTTGATCCCATTCAAAAAAGGGCAAATAAATGGAGGCTGCCCGGGCAGGACGATTCCTGATCTCACTTCACTCTCGCTCGCTCGGCTGGTACAAATCGCTGCGGAAGAACGAGTCCTGCCAGACCTTGTCTGCAGTGAAAGTTGCTCCAGGATAATGTCTGTCCATCTCTCTCTCTCTCTTCGCTGGCGCTGTCTGTGCATGCGTTTGCACCTAATTTGCATAAACGCTCTGGCAGCAGCGGCAAACTTTTGCCCACATTGCACAAAAGTAAAGGAAAAACTGGCCCGCCCCCTTATAGCCTTCCCCCGGGGTTTTTCCCCTTGATTTTCCTCGATGCGAGTCGAATCGCTGGCTGTCCAGGGAGAGCGCGCGTACTGCAGGAGGAAAAGCGGAAAAGCGAACCGAGTGAAAAATGCGCAAACTTGGTAACCAAGTTAGCGCGTTATTTTAACATTTTCCGCTTTTCTGCTGCCGCGGCAGCGTCGGCTGTCGCCTTTTTCACGCTCCTTCCCTCCTCCCCCTCCGTCTCTGCTGCGGCGATTCTTTCGCTTCGGTCTCTCCATCTTCCTTCAAGGACTTGGTGGTACAAATCACAGCCAGTTGGAAATTATGATCGATGAGGTCCTGCGAGCAGCAGCAGCAGCAGCAGTCGCCTTATAGTTGGCGGAAAGTTATGCCGGCGGTTTGTCGGAAAATTTGTTAAGTTTGCTGATTGCATTGCGTTGCGGGGGTTTTCTTTGTGGTTTGCAAAAAAAGAAAGCAGGAGAGGACTTTTATACTAGTTTTTAAAGATTTTTTCTTAATTTATTTTACACAGAAATAAATAATAATATTTTAAGCTATGCTTTACTTGAAAAAAAGTCTCGATAATACAAATAAATAATAGTAACACATTTTAGACTATTCAAAAATCCTTAAAAATATCAGAACCTTTCTTTCTACAAAATCAACGCCCTTCTCTGCGAATCTCAAGAACTTAAGCTGGTCTCTCATCTCTATAAAATCTCAATAACTTAAGCTTCTTACTATATCCTTAAATTTAAATAAAATTCCTCAAAGTATTTCCCAAGTACTTAGTTTCATAACTCCACTTCCAAGTTCTATATTTTCCGAAAGCTTCTACCCATCAAAGTCGAGCCTCTACAACGAAACGCTTCTCATGCAAATGTCTAAGGTCAAGAGCAAGGCTGCATATCCTCCTCCGGCCTCCCATCCCTTCCCTTGGCGCCATCCGACGTCTCCCATCGACATCTCCTCATTCAGCAGCAAAATGCATAAAAACTTTCAGTATCACTGGGTCACATGCTCGTCTGCATCACTGATGAGCTCGAGCTACCGAGACGGAGCAGACGAGCCTCCGCCGATGTTCCGATATTAACAACAAATTATGGCATCTCATAAAATTGCACAATAAACAAAAGCCAGCAGAGCAGCAGTTTGTGTATGCGTGTGTGTGTGTGAAAAGCAAAAAAAAAAAAACGTAACAAATGAGCTGAAAGAGAATTTGCTGTAATAAAAACTTTTTCGTGATCTACCTCAACGCGCACAGGATAAAAGTCCCGCCGGAGAGACAGAGAGAGAGAAATGTGAAATGGAAAGTACTGAGAAGGAAGCAAACTCTTTTTTGGAGGGGTGTGCGGAGCGGGGGCATAAAAAATCAGCTCTTGTGTAATAATCATAAATTAGTTTATGAGTCGGAGGAGCAGCGTCATCGCGTGTCGCGTAACCTTGCCCTTCCTCGGAGGAACACTCACACGAATAAAGATGCAAGGGAATACGCTTTAGAGATGCCAAAAAATATATAAGAAATAAATAAAGCAATAAATAAATAAAATAATAATTAAATAAAATAATAAATAAATAAAATAATACAATAAAATAAAAAAACTTTAGGGAAAAAAGGGTTAAACCTTTTTATTACAAATTTAATATTATTTTAAAATTATTACAGTTTAATATTATATTTATATTTATAAAACGATAAAAATAATAGTTGCTCAAAAATTTCATATTTAAAAAAAAATCTTAAACACTTTATGAAAGCTTAAAAAATTTTTTTCGCGTAAAGATATTTTTATAATTTATAAAAAATATAAGTTTAGAAAGTTTAAAAAATTTATTTCACGTTAAGATATTTTTATAATTTATAAAAAATTTAAAGTTTAGAATTAAGGCACACTTTCAAAAGTGAAAAATTATTTTTATAAAAAAAAAATGCTTTTATTTTTTAAAAGGCAAACAATATGTGTATAATTTTAAAATTATTAGTTAAGAGTAATATTTATTTACTTTTTAAAATGCTTGTATTACAAATATTTCTTTATCATAATAAAAATATTTAAGCAGCTAATTTTCAAATAGTCTTTATTCTTAATCTTATTTTTTAGATATTCCAAAGATCTCACAAAAAAAAATCCCAGTTACTCAACTCTGATAAGCCCTAAAATTTCTCTCCTCTTCCAAATCCATATGTGTGATGATTCCTTCATATTCTTTTTTTATCCTTTACCTTATGTTTTTTTATTTTAGCTCCAAACACACTGTTGAATTTTTACGGCTGTTGCTGTTGCATTAAAATGGAAAGCGAGATAAACATATCAAGTATACGCCGCGTGAGCGAACGAGATGGGTTTATAAGCAAATTTGAAATTCCGGCAGCAACAACCTCGCCAGGCCCCCCTGCCTCCTGCCTCGCCAAAACAGTGGCAAATCTATTCGAAAACAAATTTTGAATTACAAATCGACTTCGACAAAGGGGTGCTGGTGTTGGGGGGATATATGTGACGTCACCGCCGCCCCGCAACAAGGATGTGCAGCAAGGACAGCGAGTGAGAGAAGGCGAGAGTGGCGCAAAATGTTCGCACGAGTTTTGCATTTGAATGTGAGTTACGAGTTACGAGCTCCGAGCCATTCCATTCCAGATATATATATATATATATATATCGGTATATATATGCGAGTGCTTGGGAATCAGCTGATTTTTGTTTTGGCGCGAGCTCCAGGAGATCCCTTTGCTTAGATAAGACCCATAAAAGTCCTTTTGAATCTCTGCGCAGACTCCGCGCGGAAGACTTTAAGTGGCAGCGCGCTCGCTTGAAGAAACGGCGGCACAAAATGGCCGTTTTGGCCATAAAGTAGCAAAACAAAGGACAAGGCTAATGGGTAGAATGGGCAAGACAAGGGGGAAAAAAATAAAGAAAATATAGAAACCCCGAAACTTGGCGAAAGTCCTTCCTTCGCCGTCAAAAGCAGGCAACGAGCTCTTTGGTTTTCAAGAAATATGACGCACATAACTGTTTTCAATTAGCTAGAGGTCCTCCGGGGCCAGGACTCTCTGTCTTCTGTCTTTCTTGGCCATGGCCCCTTGTTACCAATCCAAAAAAAAATTTGCAGAGAAAAAAAGGGAAGGCTGTGAAGGTTACTGTTTAAGATATTTATTTTAGCAATTGTTTTTATGCAAAAAGCAACTGAATTTAAAATTATTTATTGTTTAATAAAAGCCCAAATAAATGATTTTAAACCTATAATTAATTTATAATAATATTTAAAAGGTTGGGAAGATTTTTGGTTTTTGAAAGCTGAATAAGTGTTGTGTCAGAAACATTAAATTTTTGTTAAGTTGGTTTTAAAAGCATTTAAAAAATACTTTGTTGATACAAAAGATTTTATGAAGATTTCCTCAAATTTACTTTTTAAAAAAAATATTTAAATTCAAAAGGACTCAAAATAAATGTAAAATAACATTTGATTAATTTAATGTCAATTCTAGGCTGAAAATTGGTTTAGAAATCTTTTTAATTATTTAGTTTTATTTATATATTATCAAAATATTTGTAGACCTTCTCCAGATTATTTATAAATTTAAAATCTATGAAAATTATTAATTTTTGTATCCCAAAAATCCTTTTTTTTGCTCTGCATTTTCCCTTATTTTTTCGCCCGCCCCAAAGCTCTGCCACTTAAAGCTGTTTTTAGCCACGACTCTTTAATTTTGTATACAAAAACCAAACTTTAGCCGAGCAACGTCCTCTATATATCCGACCTACACACACAACACACAGACACACACACAACCACACCCACTTTCATCATCAACGAGGGAGCTGCGGCGGAGGGTGCGAGGGGGCGGTGCAGGAGGCTTCGTTAGCATTCCGTGCTGCGCTCGCATTGCAATACGCGTCTGGAATACAAATGAGGATCGCTTTCGTCCTCGTTCTCATTTTTGCCTCGTCGTCCTGTGCTCGTCCTGTGCTCGTCCTGCGTCCTGTATTCCTCTTTTCTCGTCATCATCAGCGGTATTTGGCAGCCGGCAGTCGGCGGCAGTCGTCAGCGTCGACAGCATCCGCCATTGACAGGCAAGCCAGTGTTGTAATACACACACACAAGTATACACCAGGACACCCACAGGATAACACACACAGACACATATGGGGGATTGGCAGGACTGTGTGTGAGTCCGCTTATTTTTAGTATTTGTTTTTGCTCGTGCCTGCCTCGTGTTTGGACGTTTTTTTTTTCCCCCAGCTGCTTTTAGTTGCGATGATGCTCTTTTGGCCAGATTTCAGATTTCAGGAGATGAAGCGGAACTGGTTCTTTAATGGCCTCCATTTCGATTTAATTAAATTTTGGCCAAGAGCGAAGGGAGGTCTAAATTAAAGCTGCAGGAATTTACAAGATAAACAAAACAAATATGGAAAATAGAAAATGTAAACTAAAGACATTCTGAATCAAAATTCTAGCTTTGAATTAATCTATATTTCAAAATTAAATATAATATTATTCATTTTTAAAGGAGTAATAGTAATAGTTCCGTTTTTTTAAATAAATAATCTGATCTAGTTCAACTTTAGCTAACTCCAAGTACCTACTCCTTGCCTCTATAGAATCAACTTGTTCCACTAAATTACACACACACACAGAGTACTCTCCTTTGTGCCAACCAACGTTTGCGTTGGTCATCCGCAAAAAAAAGGAAGAAAAAAACCCCCCACTCGATGGCCAGCTTGGTCAGCTTCCGGTTCCTGTGACCAGTATCCTAGTATCCTGTGTGTGTCCTCTTCTTTTTCCTGATTTCCAGTTGGAGAAATTCCTCTTTTGTTTGCCTATTTGCCATGTATTTCCTCCTCCTGGAGCAGGACGATTTTTGAATAGTCCACAGGACACTCTCATCTTCTAATGAGCGGTGAGCAGTGAGCTGACTGCTGACAGTTGTGCCTGATAAGCGTAAAACCGTAACGAATGGCGGCAGCAGGGAGTTGGGGTAATTAAACAGTCCCGGCAACAGTCGAAGCGTATTAATCATTTAATTTACTCCTTTTCACGGCGCAGACATTCCATGGCCGCAGGACCTTCAGCGTTCCAGCATTCAGCTCCCGGGGGCACTTGTCGGCGAGAGCATTAACACCGCTGTTGTTCCTGCTCCTGCTTCAGCGTTCCGTTCCAGGGAAATCCTCTTCACGTGTCCTTGCAACCCTTTCGTGTCTTTGACGCGTTTAATTCGTTCGAGCATGAAATTTCCGCCTGCGTAGCCCCCCAAACACACAACACAAAGTCCTTCTTCTCCTCGTTGCCATTGTCTGTTGTTGCTTCATTAAAATAAATTTAAATAAACTACGCTGATTATGAAAGTGCCATAAAACCGAGAAAGTTTTCGCTTAAGCAGCAAAACACGAAAAGGACATTCTACTTCAAGGTCGTCCTGGCTGAAAAGTTGTTCAAATTATTTGAACATTTGTATAAAATAATTGGACGCGGGAAGTCAATTTAGTAATTAGTATTATTTGAGTGCTTAAAGACGAATAATACTGAAAGTTTGTAACAAAAGCTATTAAAAAATTAAGTTAAGAACAGAGAGGAAAATATATAAAATAAAATATTGTCAAAGTAAAAATAAAACTAAGCTTGAAGACATTTAAAAAAGGAATGTTATACTATACTTAAGTTTTGTTTAATGAATCTTTAATATATAAAATTCTTAAAAATTCTTTATTTCATTTTTAAACCCTCTTTCTCGGGCTTTAAAATACTCCAAACCATTTTTACTGCTTTAAAAATGATTACCAAAATTAATTTGAATTTACCACCAAACAAGAAGGAAAATGCCATCAAATAAATTCAACATTTGGCCCAAATGATTTGACTGCCAAGTCAATTTATTAATTAGTATAATTTAAAACATTTCGCTTCAAGCAACCACCTCAACCCCCGGAAAGCGCCTGAAATGCGGCAATACAAAATCGATGACAAATTGCGGACACGTTACGCGTAGTTGAACCCAAGACGAGTTGAGCTCGTTGCCGGATCCCCGGATGCCCTGTGTTTTGGGTATGAGTTCGTTTTGGCGTGACTGCTAAATACGCTGACAATGCTGCACCCTCACCCTCGGCAAAGAGACAAAGGCAACAACACCAGCACAAGCCAGCCAGCCACCCCACAAAGGACCAAGTCAGGCAGGCTGAGGCTGAGGCTGAGGCTGAGGCTATATCAATGGGCAAATTAAAATAACAACCTAATCATCGTTTTAAGACCGCGAGAAAAAGGCGACACGAGGCCGGCGAGGCTGCGAGGCAGCGACGACAAGGGTGGCTGCACTGCAGCGCTGCTAAATGAAACGCAAAGGCCTTTTTGTCAACGCCTGCACCGGGAGAAAATAATGTAGAAAAAAACTAAGCAAAGTAGAGAAAATTCAGTCGATTAGAATGAGTAATAAATAATATAAATGATTATTGAAAAATGTTATAACTAATATTTTAAATACAATAGTTTGAGAATGATTAAAGAAACTAAGAGCATGATTTTATCAGGAAACTTACTTTGGAGAAAACAGTTCCTAAAATAGCATTTAACATTTGAGTAAATAAAAAAAGCTAAATATAGAGTTTATATAATTTAATAATTTATAAAATAATAATCTAAAAATTAACTAACTTTGTTTAGAATGTTTGTAAATTTTTTTTTACAAAATTTACTAAAGAAAACTAAACTCAAAAGTTATATTTTTCATGCTAAAAATTTTTTTCTTCTTCTTCTTCTTTCTAAATTTATAGGTTTACTTATATTTTTTCACAGTGCAAATCCCACACCCTACCCCTTGACATAGCCGGCACTTTTTGAGCATAGCATCCCTTCCTTTACTCTTCTGTCATTTTTATGTTCCGGCGTTTGTTCCGCCTTCTGTTCCTGTTTCACTTCCCGCGAAGGACAATTGCCCAGAAGTGTTGGAAGTCAAACGCAACCGACCCGCCACTAATGCGTCCGCTTCGGCTTCTTTTTCGGAATCGGACTGCAGTCTAAGGATCGGATCAGCAGGACCAGGAGCAGGAGCAGGAGCAGGAGCAGGAGCATGAGCGACGTCGAATTGCTCCCTTGTGACAGGCCAATATAATGCGCCGCGGGGTGATGGGTGAGCTGTGCTGTGCTTGTTGCCAAAAAGGGGGAGGCATGTCCTGGGTGCCAGTGGGTGGTGTCTGGGTGCGGGTGGGGTAAGTAAGGCCAAGCAGGGCCCGGCGATTGCCCAACAGATTGCCGCACTCATATCAGGTTGCAACCGAGCAAGGACTCCCTCCTGGCCCTTGTCTGTCCGTCTCTCTCACCGATACGCGTATGATGGATCGCCTTAAATACCTTTAAATTAAAACGACGCTCACAGCGAAATGAGTTGTGGGAGTTGTTGTTGTCGCTGGCCGGCCAGACAATTGCCACAGGGGTGGTGCAGCAGCTCAACGGGGAGCGATTCGAATTGTCCTTGGGTGAAGGTGAAGGTGGATCTTATCCCCGATTTAAATGCCTTTTAATTGAACGCAGCGTGAGGCTTTTTATCATCGGCAAATAAAAGTTGCAGTCAGGATTAGAAGTTTTATATTGGGATTTTTTACCGAGAACAAAAGCTTATATGAAGGAGAGTGTAAGTAAGCACTTGGAAATTAAATAAAATTAAAAATAAATTAAAACTATGACTAAAAGAAGAAGGTACATTATCACATAACTTTCTGGGCAATGTATGACAAAAGTAGGTATAAGGTATACATAAAAAAAATAATAAAAGTCTGAAAAATGTATGACATGTATGGCATGTATGCATTATGTTGGTAAATTATCACATAAATTTCCTGATAATCTCTGATAAAAATAGGTATAAGGTCTATAAAGAGAAAACTAAAAAAAGTCTGAAAATATTATGACCTTATGCCGAGATTATTTATAAAAGAACAAAATTCTGTCTTGCAACTTTACTTTATTTATGTAAAGTACAAGCAATGGTGTGACCGTTTCATTTTAAACGAAACCTTTAATATAATAATGTGTCATAATACCATAGCAAGTATCATCTAGGAAATCCCTCAACAGTATCACTTCCATTCTATAGAATTTATCTACAAAAAATGATATAAAAAATCTATAAAAAATCCCAGTAAATACCAGAGGCACTCCACAAGTGTACCCACCTACTGTTCCAGTTCTACTCCATGAAATTCGATTCGCCCTCGCAAATGCAATGGCAACAACAATTGCAATGGCAATAGCAATCGCCCGGCGTAATCGCTGCGAACTAGTTGTGCTGCGAAAATTTATGCAGCACTCAGTGACAGGCTACGAGGAGAGAGCAGCAACTCTATCGCTCATAAATATATATCCATCCGAGTGGCCTAAGCCGCCTGTCAATGCCTGTTGTTCCGTTCCGACTGCGTCTGCAGGTTTTTTGATCTCTTTTTATACCGTTCTGACACTAATCAGATTAGTATCGCCAACGCCAATGGCATTATGCATACGTACGAGTACTGGAACTCGTACTGGTATAATTCTTGTGTTCCGTTTCGATCCGTTGCTCTATTCTATTCTTGTGTTGCATCAAATTGCAAGCCACCCACACGGACACTACACTCAGAAAAATGATGGTGTGGGGGAGAGGCCAGACCCACGGCCCACAGTCGACAGCCAAACTTGACATGCACACTTCGGTATGTAACGGACGTTGTTGTTGTTGCCAGTTTTTCGGGAGGGGAAAAGGGATGGGAACGGAGGCGGAGACGGGCCTTCGTTGGGTTCGGTGGGTATTGAATGACTGCTCTCTGACTGACTGTTTGACAGACACTGATGTTGATGAATATCAAGTGAATCCTTTTGTGACATCAGGAAAAAAGGCCTCCCGCTGGGCCAAGCTCTGGGGTCGCTCCTCCTCCAGCTTATTCCACTAGTTTTGGCCCTCGACAGAGTTTACACGGTGAGAAATAATTGGGAAATATAAGAAACGAATGAAATTGAAAGGATTATGATTTGGTAAAGCTTTTTGAAAAAAATATGTATGTTAAGAAATACCTTCATCGCATTTTAATAAAGATCTTTGGTATTTAAATATAAACTTAAAAATTTTTAAGTTAAGAAATACCCCTATCACATTATATGAAAGATCTTTGGTGTTAAAATATATAAACTTAAACTTAAACTTAAATATATGAATTTTTATACCCTTATAACTATTTCTAATATTTATCCCTATTTCCTTTTATTGTCTCAAATTAATCCCTAATATTTCTTTCACTACTCCATCTTTTAAAGCTTGTTGCCAGCGAAAGTGACAGCGATGCCAAAAAGACATTCAGCGAGAAGAACTACGACCAGAAACTGAGGACGTTGAGGGCGGCGACCATCGCTCCATCGCCTGGAACTTACTTAGAGCCTGTGTAAAAATGCTCAGATTGAAAAACGCAAAAGTTGAGATACGAACGGCCCGGGCCAGATTGATTGCGAGCGATAAAGTCCAAAAGCCCAACCAAGGCAAGTGTATGAAAAAAAAGGAACACTCCGCAGCAAGGACGAGGGTGGTGGGCACAGGCACAGTCACAGGCCCAGAGCGCTTGAGGTTACCAACAGCGCAAAAAGATGGCAGATAAGACAGAAAACAGGACAGGATGAGGACCGAGATGAGGACCGGGATAGAGGACCAAGGATGAGGACGATGGGCACCGAGCAGTATCCGTAATAGACAGCGGAATTATGAAAGTGTTGGCGTAGAACAAATCGAATTAGACATTGCGTGAAAGTTGATGTCATGCCATATAGATATAGGGAGGGTTTTTTTTTACAGGACTCTTGGAGCGGCTTATACGATCGAAAGGAAGACGTAGTTTGAAAGTTGGTTTTTTGTATGAAGTTTTGAAATAAAATTCGGCTTTTATATATCTTCTTTTTTAAGGATTTAAATTCGAATTATAAGGAAACTAATGTTAATTTGAATCAATTTCGTTGATTTATGTTAATTTATGTATAGTTTTTAAGAAAATACAACTTTTTCGTCATTTTTTTAAAGAAATTTATATATAAATTTAGATTACAAAATATTCAATTGAAATAATATAAATATAAAGTTAGAAAAACAATTTTCACCATCAAAAATGTTTTTGAAACGTGTGAAAGACCCTAAAATATTTATTTAATTAACTATTTTAATTCTTATTTAAATCAAAGATCTCGAAGAGCAAACAAATATTTTAAAAAATATTTTAAATATACTAAAAAGTGCAGAAAAAAGTAAATAAATTAGCTTAGCAAATATCCTAAAGTTAGGCCGACTTTCTCATATATTTTCTCATCTATAAAGCCTTTTTCTGAACTATGTTTAAGTATTTTCCCTTAGCTCGGCCCTCGCAGAAACAAAGAAAAAAAAATTAAACAAAAAATCCGCCAATAAGCAAGGATCCCTCGGAACGTGGGACGGGGAAGTGGAGAGTCCTTCGAGCCCAGTCTCTCCACTGCCATTAGTGCGTGTGATTTCCATTTCATTTCGCTTCGTGACAGTTGGCAACTCCAACAGATTAAAGGCATTTCCCATCCAGCACGCAATTCGCCTGAATTATTGTTGTCAGCAAACCGGGAACCAGCCAGCAGCCAGCAGCCTGGGACCAGGGGCCAGCGGCCAGCGGCCTGGCCAGCGAGTTCCTGGCTGGCTCGGACGCAGGACTGGTACCCCAAAAACGGGCATCAGGACACCAACGCAGGACGACCAAGGATGGCGGCGTCGCGACATGCGTCGATGATACGCAAATGCAAACAAACAAGGCGGCAACATGGAGAGAGTGTGAGTGGAGAGGACATAATGCTATGCACATTGAGTGCCGGAGTGCCGGGGTTTTCCATGGGTTTTCCAGGACGAGTGAGAGGGGGCAGGGGGAGGCTTTAAGGCATATGCAAAAGCGTGAAGCAACCAGCCAGAATCCTCTTTTTCCATTCCCACACTCGCTACCTATCTGTCACTATAGCGAGAAATCAGCTGTGAAAATTTTGAAATTTTTCCACGAGGATTTTCGCGACTTTTTGCGTATTTTGCATCAATTTTTATCAGTTGGAAATAGTATGAGGGATCCAGGGGTAAGCGTGCCCAGGGTTCAGCGAGAGGGGTAAGTGAAACCTGGCAGAGGTAGGGTAGGGTGTGGAATCCGAGGGGAGGCTGAGACAAAGAGGGGTCTTGGAGGCCCAAAGGTGGTGGTCTTAATGGCAGGAAAAGTGCGTAAGTGGCAAAAAGAGATGCGAGTGATGCTGCTCGAGGTTCAAACAAGGTGTGAGGAGATGTCCAATGGCAGTAAATATATTTGATATATTACTTTGTTCTTTTGATTGTGTTCAAGTATTTTATTATAAATTATTTACTTATTATTTTGTTTAACTATTATTATAAAAAATAATATTATTATTATATAAATATAATATTGACTTCCATAAATAATTTATAAATGATTCCTGTCTCCTGTTAAGCAACTATGGTTATAAAGTCCACAAACTGTATGTGATTAAAAAAAACATTATTTTTATACAATTTATAAATTTCTTTACTTTTCTCACTTAAAATATACATAAAACCAATTTTAATATTAAAAAGAAAATGAGTTATGAATTTTAATTAGATAAATAAAGTCTTTATGGTCTTTATGCAAAATAACTATACGTTTAGCTAGAACAGGATCCTAGGGGTCAATTTACTGTAAAAACAATAAAATAATCAGAAAAATAATTGCTAAAAATATAAAAAAAAATAAAAATATATCCTTTCTTAAACCTTGTAAAACTTTAAACTTTATCCCAACTTAACCAAAAAAAGATGTAACCTATATAACACTTTAAAATCCGACCCAATATCTCTATCCAAATCTCCTGATAATCCCTGTTCGCTGCTTCCCATTCTGACACTTCCGTTTCCGCTTTCTTCTCGTCGCCTTTCGCAATTGCGGTAATACAATAAAACTAATATCAACACTTGATTAACCCAAATGAGGGCAATCATTGCGCTCTAATGAACCAAACCGGACCGAACGCACGCTCCGCTCCGCACAAAAAGCAAAAGCAACCCCACAAAGTGTAAATATATATACAAATTCGTTCATATATATATGTTTATAGGGAGCATCCCACCCACCGAAGCAAAATATTTTGGGCAACGCCTCTTGCCAGCGACGGCGGGGTTAACCCTTTTGTGGCCCGAAGTACATTTGCGTGTGAAAGTGGCGATATTTGCCGCCGCCGTCGAGTGCAATGATGTCGCCAGCATGGCCTGTATATCCTTGTATCCCCCGCTTCTCTGTGTATCCTTGTACCTCGTTTGCCTTTAATCACGTGGAAAGGCGCGAAAAGCGGCGCTTAGTGTTTGCCAAAAGCTTCAGCGAGCGAGCGTGTGTGCAGAAGAAGGGTTGATTTTCCGCAGGACCTGGACCTGAACCTGGATCTGAATCTGTATCTGGATCTGGGTGTGCTTATCATTAATCATTAATAATGAAAACGGCGGCGTTAAATCTTGTAGATATTCCATGCCAAATGCTGGTATTTGCCGGTCCATTCACAGACCGGCAAAGGGTTTTGTCCTTCCACTTCCTGGGGGTTGCATGACGATTGCCGGCAGGACTTTGGAACTTCGAACTGAAGTACCTGTTAATGGGCACTCGAGGCAAGTGCCAGTGTGTAATTTGACCCGAGGCTATAAGTTACGCACTTTTGTGTGTGCGCGGCGGCGGCACTTCAAAAGGCGAGGCGCAAATTGCACAACAGAGCGCTGGAGTGCACTGCAAAATCAAGCCTCGTCAGCGGTATGTCAATGTGAAAAGTTTTGTTTTACACTGGGAGAAAATATCACTGGGTAAATATAAACACTTATAATAAAATGTAGTTGATTTCTGTTCCTTATTTAATGAGGTTGTATCAAGTCAAGAAGAACAAGTAGAAGTGTTTATTAAAAGTAAAATTGGGATATGATAAATCGATAAAAATATCGCACTCATTATGGCATCGAAAAATATCGTAAAATTCAATTTGTAGCTATTTTATTAAGAATTTTAAATATTCAAAGTATTAACTGCGCATTTGCAGAACATTCTCTCTGTGAGCTTGGAACTTTGTTTTATTCGTAAGATCAGATTCATTTTATTTAATTAGTTTATTACTCTTTTTTATATTGTTCTTTTAAGATTTTCCCTCAGTGCATTATCTCTCTTTCCCTTTCCACAAACTTTTTTTTGTGCATTGCCAAATTGAAAATCCTGCGGGATTTTCGACTGATATCCTGCCACACACATTTTGACGCCCAAATGAGTCTTAATGTGTTTTTCACACCCAAACGGAAAACTGAACAAAAAAAAAAACGAGGCAAACCGGCGACGACCAATGTGGAAAATGTTCAGGAAAATGTTCATAGCGCTGGACAGGCCGGCGAAAAACAGGACCTGCTGCGGAGGAGGCGTCGTAGCGGCAAATTCAATTTAGCATTTTTAAGTGCGTTCGCCTTTGATCAGCGACAATCGAATTTTGCAGCAAATAAAATGTGCGAAGCGAGGTTACGGTGGGGGGAACCAAAAAACAAAAAAAAGAAGACTGATTACACTTGCTGTTTGATCAGGAGCGGGAACAGGACCCGGCGACAGCTGTAGCTAGTGTCCTGTTTCCATTGGCCTTTCATAAATATTCAATTCAACTCCCGACTACAGCTCCATCTAAAATCCCGCTCATAATCAGAAACGGAATCGGATTGGGAAGCTGCTGCGACCATAATTGCGAGTATAGATGCTGGCCACTAGCCGTGGCAGGGATATGAATCCATCAAGGACTCTTGTGTCAACAGGAGACTGAGAGACTGAGTGACAGAGGGAGACAGAGACGAACAGACACGGCTCATTGGCTGCCAATAGCCGCGGGCCAAGAATCCCGCACAGATGCTCTCGATGAGGATTGAAATTCGGCAATTCGGGGGACATTGCCAGGACATCAACGACATGACCCAAAAGTGTTGGTAATTTTGTCAAACTACCAAGATGCACACACACACACACACATACACAACAATCCTCGCACAATTGCTGCCACTCCAAAATATCCGTCGAAATTACTGTCGAGTGGCTCTGATCCTGGCGAGTCCTACTACTCAGTTCCCTGCCCGAGGCCATCAAATAAATTTGCGCAAGTTACCGTGTGTGTGCTGGAGCAGGCTCATTATGCCCTTACCCACAGGGTATGATAACTATGACAATGGACCAGGACTAGGACCAGAGACTAGAGAATCCTAATTAGATGAGTTCCAGAATGAGATGGGATCAGCTCCTTGATGACAAGGTTTAAAGTCAGTCAGCAGTGAGGTAATTAATATACAAGTTTGAGAGCTTATCAGTGAAGCTGAAAGTCGATTAAAAATGACCCAAAACTAAAGATAAGGGATCAACAAATCTTTCTATAATATCGATTTTATTATGATATTTTCTAGAAATAACTTGTATATTTTATTTTAGTTATTTTTCACGCATATATTTTCTAAATACTAATATGTTCGTATATAACAGCTTATCTTATTTAACAGTCTTTTTTACTATTTATTAAATGTAATAAAAAATATTCTCAAATATTTTAAAATAGATAAAAATCGATCTTATATTCAATAGAAAATTATTTCTAGAAGAGAATATAATAGCAGCTCAGATGCTTCTGCTAAAAACATTTGCAAATATTGCTTCTCCGATTGAAGTTGGACTAAAATAATACACCATAAATTTCTGGGAATTCTTTACAAAATTAACTAGCAAATATGTATATAATAAAATATGCAAATTTTGTAAAAATATATAAGTTAATCAATGTTATAATAAAATATGTAAATTATTCAGAAATATATATGTTAATCTTTGTTATTATAAAATATGCAAATTATACATAAATATTTTGGGCAAAATAAACCGCAAATACACTTAAAGGAGACTTTCATATTTTGTTGTACATAAAATATCTTTTTTACTAATATTAAACCCTACATAAAATATCTTTTTTACTAATATTAAATCAAATATAAAAGTATATTTTCATAAGAGAACCCAACCTTCGGCTAACCTTCTGCTAACCTCAACTTTTCCTCTTTTTTTTCGCCCAACTTTTACTTTTTTTTTTGCGACAGATGTTTGCGCCAGTTAGCCTTGAACGGGAATATTTTTTGGACTATCCTCTGTCGCCTTCGACGTGCATAATTATTTAGCAATTATTTATTAAGTACACAGAAATTGTGATCGATCACAAAAGGCGCGAATGTGCGGGTGCGAGGGAAGCAGGAGCAGGATATGCGGCTTAGGGGGTGGCTTTCGGACAACTTATGAATTTCTCATTAGTTCCCGGCAAGAGGGAGCAGCGGCGGCAGCGGAAAATATTTTAGCTCCGGCCCCCAAAAAGTGTCGCCCCGGTCATGAGCTGATTTTAATGAAAATTCCATCTGGAATAGTTTCGATTGTGAGTCGGCACAAACAACACACACACGGAAATCTGGCAAGTCAGAGCGTATTAACTTCCGATTAACTTCGGCGCTCCGGTCAAGTGAACCCCTTTTTCGGGATATATTCCGGGAGATTGGTGAAATTCGATTGGCAAAATCGTTTAGTGGACTTTCTAATAACTGACACACACGCATTCGCACACACATGCTTGTACGGAGCGCTCCCCCGCAGGAGCTGGAAATCCTTTCGCCGGTCACCCCTTTCGGCGGGCGGATTTCATCCTTTTGTCCTGCGCCTGTCACCGTAGCAATGCCGAGCATGCCTGTCACAATATCCTTTGGGCGACTGTCAATTTTTTTCCTTTCCTTTTGCCTGCCCTCGCCACGCCGAAATTGAGTAGCACGCATGACACCCAGGACTTCGAAGGACTCCCAGGACTCCCTGGGACACCCAGGAACAACACAATGCAAAAAAATGTCACCGAAACGGAGGCGAATTGAGTGCACTGGGAGAAATTGGAGAATATTTTAAAGCAGAAATCTTTCTATTTTGAATTTTGAAATTGTTTAATTTTTATGTGATTTATTTTATATACTTAATTTCTTTCTTTTTGAAATATTTCCCTTTTAAAATTCAATTATTTAAATGCAGAAAAATATGATTTGTAAGATATAATTTCAACGTAAAACAAAAGAAATGTTTGCTTTTAATGGATATATATTTTATACATTTTTGTATCCTTTTATTTTCGATGCATATCCTTTTTAAAAACCTTTTTTTTTAACACATAAATATATTTTATAAAATTTTCCCAAGTGCTTGCCAAAAAAGATGGCTATAGCGGAAAAGGACATGGGCAAACGGATTGCAGCCGCAGTCGTTAATCCTGCAAGTGGTACGCCTGAGCGCGGCGGCGCATTGCCGAAAGTGCAGGAGCTCACACACACAAACACTCTTACACACACTCTATCCTGGCTGCAGTGTCCTTGCTGCTTCTGCTCCTTGCTTGCTGTGCCTGGTCCTGGTGCTGGGCCTGTGCCTGCGTAAGGACCAAAGGCAGATGTCACAATCGAAATTGAATTAAAGCGCAAAGTAAGATTGATTGTCTGCAGTTCGGCGGGGTTATTGCGTGCCCCGTCACTACTACAACCACGACACTGGCCTCCAAGCCAATTTTAAATCCTCGCTTTAAGGTCCTGCCTTTGCCTCTTTTTGTTCCTTTTCTCTTCGGGATTTCTGATTAACACAAGCCAATTTAGGCAAATTGAACGGCTGCCTGTGTCTACTATGGATAGATATCTCGGCAAAGGCATCTCTCTCTCCAAGCTCCTTTTGTTGGCTTTTATATATATATTTTGTTTTGTTTTCGTGGCGACGCGAGGATCTCCTCGGAAACTTGTAAACTAAACTGAGTAAGTAGTGTTGTTTGTTGGCCTGACTCGTAAATCGACAGTTGAATTTCTCGGCCTAATCAGCCCGAGTCCTGGCATATAAATAGGCATCTTTGTAGGCCAACAGGGAGGAGTTAGCAAGCGAAATCCCCTCGAGAAATTGAAATGCTTAAAAACAAATGAAACATACTAACAAAGAAATGGTAATTGCGATATTCCTTGAGCACTCTTTTGGCGGCGGTATTTACACTTGGAGAATATGCTAAGTTGAAGGGAAATATTGGTTAAATAATTAAAGGAAAATCTAAGGAATAGATAACAAATACAACGACTTTTTTGTTTAAATATTTCTTCTATTTTATTCTATTATAAATTTAACTATTTATTCATTCAAAGCATAGTTAATATTTACCCTTAACAAACTTCCTCTGTGTGTTAGTTACATATATTACAAGTTCTAATATTATTTCAAGGATATCCAGTATCTTTATCAGGAGTCCAGGAGTCGGCAAGGATGCCTAAATTAGACGCTGTCTGCTGCGAGTTTAGTATTTGTGCCAGTCAGCCAGCGCTGGCTGTAATTGCACTTATATATTTTTATTGCCCTCGCCTGCCCACGCTCCTGACACGCCCCAGAATATCCTGGGACCAGGGACCAGGGCGGAAGTGACTAAATCATCTTTGACGATAGCTGAGCTGCGATGCGATGCGATGCGATGGGATGCGATGCTCCCTCCCTAAACCATTTCCTCCTGCCTTTCTCTTAATAAACATAATTGTGCAAACGGAAACGGCCATGAGATATCCTGCTCCGGCCCCCGTGTATATCCTCCTCTCCTGGCTTTTGCATATTCATTTGGGAATTGCTTAGGCCGGGGGGAGAAATGAGAGCTCCGAGCTAGGACTCTGGCACACACCCCTGGCCAACTTATGACAGGCCATAACCATTTAGCAGGCCCGAGACCGGGCACAATGAGCATAATGGTGAACAACAATTTCGAAGCAATTGATTGCGCTACAAATGTCCGTTTATTAGTGGGTCCTGGTCCCGGGTCCTGTCCAGGTTCTTGGGAATCCTGGCTCTGGCTCTGGTGTTTGCCCGGCGATGAGTAGCACTTCCGCCAGGTCGTGTGTCTTGCCACGTGGTAATCGAAATTAATGGCCAACTAATACAACGAGTAGTTGGCTTTGCTTAAGAACCAACTTAGAGTTCTTTGGGGGCCAGGTTATCATCGGGGTTAAGCCAGGGGAGGGGAGTTTCCCAGCTACAGATACAGATTTCTTGTTTATGCGACTGTCTTATCGAGGTGATTTCTCAATGGGATTTGAGGTTTCTAGAAGGATGAGGATTTACTACACTAAACTTATTAAATTGAAAGGAATTGCTTGCTCCTGGAGTGTGGATTAAAAAAAATTAGAAATTAAAAGGCTTTCCCTAAATTGTTTTGAAACCTGGCAAATGTTATTTAAAGATGAATTCTCAATTAAAAAGTATTATAATTTCCATTGTAAAATATACAAAATATGTTGACATAAACATTAAATTATATAATTAGCTTACATTTTATATATTTTCCTTATAACAAATATAAGAATTACAAAGAAAACAAAACATAAAAAAAAGGAAGCTATAAAAATAATTCTTTCCAGTTCGATTTCCCCCAGCTCAGGCCACAAAATCCTGGCTGTCATCGATCAATCAATGCGTGTGTCAAGCAGAAATGTCAGGAGAATGATTCCCAAAACCCTGCTTCGCTGGCAAGCTTGAAGAGTCCAAAGTTTGGAGTTCCCCAACGCTCATTGTTCCCTGTTCCCTGGCCAAGATCATCTTGGTAGCCCCCAAGTAGCCCCGAACATTGTTGATACCGGCTATTAAGATTGCGCCGAACAAGAGGCATCGACTATTGAGGCTCGAGCATATCCTGCTCATTATAAGCCAAACAGGCCAACACTTAGCGCCAGTTGCAGAGCCTGGTCGTTGCCTCGATTGCATCTCCTTGGTTACGTTTTTTCTCTGTCTTTTTTTTTTGTATTTTTTCGGGGCCTTCTTGTGCACGCTTTGGGCCTTTTTGGGTTTGCATGCCGCCCGCTGCTGGAACCTCTCCCTCTCTCTGAGGGAAACTGCAATCGCGATTGGGGACGGCTTTTGTCGGGGACCCCGTCGGCTTTAATTATGCCCGCGTGGTGTTAATGAGATCTTGCATGCCTCTTAACCCACAAAAAAAGAGGAGGCCCCCCGACCCGCTTGGCGACTAGTTGTTGTGGCTCAATCGGGACACTGGACTCTCCTTCTCCTACAGCTCCTACTGGTCCTGCCTGCCTGCCTCCTTGCCGCCTTCTAAGTGGCGCAAAAGTTTGCGTGATTTAAAGGGCTTCATTAAGTTCGTGAATTCGACTAAATCACGCGCTCTACTCCCAGCGGCGGCGCATGTCTTGACACCAAGAGCTGGCCAAGAGCATGCCGGGGATGGGTTCGTGATGTAAATGACTCACGACCAACACGATCACAATAGAGAAAAATTACAATAAATTTTAAACTAACTCATGAGCTTCTTAT
This sequence comes from Drosophila punjabiensis, assembly GCA_008042585.1. Classification (NCBI taxonomy): domain Eukaryota; kingdom Metazoa; phylum Arthropoda; class Insecta; order Diptera; family Drosophilidae; genus Drosophila; species Drosophila punjabiensis. Next base: position 808,418 of record VNJR01005323.1, read on the forward strand.
AAAGTAAAGATCTGATTAGGAGAATTAATAAAGCTTACATACAGCTTGATATCCCTATGACACTATGACTGTGATCGTGACTTTATTTAATAAAATTTTAAAATCTAATTAATCATTTAAATAATTTTTTGCCATAAGTAATAAGTAATTTGAAATGCAACAAATTCATAAATACATCTTTAAAAAAACCTGAACTTGTGTATGTCCTTAGGAGTTATTTTATATACTTTCAAAGTCTTAAAACTGTGATCCATTTCATTTCCTAGTAGACTCACACTGCCATCGCTGGTCCTGACACCTAAAGAATCCCAGGGAAGACTAAGTGTAAGCATTATATGACCAAGATAAGTGTCTTGGCCTCCAGCTGCAGTACTCTTAGGTACTCCAGTCCCCTGGTTACCCCAATCCCCGATCATCAATATCGCCACCATACACCTCTGTGGAATTGCTGATGTTACGCACTTCCGATCTTGACCAGCACGCCATTCGAATTGCCCGATCAGACATTTTTCGCCATTTGACAGCTGACGATTTATGTGACTGCCGGGCTTGGGCTTCACCAAGACCAAGTCCTCGTCCTCCGCAATCCTTGGTCTTCTGTCTGCGAGACGAACGATGTCTGCACCTTTTTCGCTGACATCTTCGGGGGCTTCTGAGTTTTCTGAGTTTCTTCTGAGGCTCAACTGTCGTCGCGAATATGACGACGGGACGATAAGATCTACGACTGCTTGTTAAATTCAACCTTTCAGCCTTTCCAGCTCTTCAGTTTGTATTGTTTCATCAAAAGCCTTTACCGTTATGCTCATTAAATCTGCAACAAAGCAGCTTCATTGTTTTTGGCCTCGCAATCAGAGTGAAACAGAGTTAAGAAAAAAGGCCACTGGACCCCCTAAAAACCTTCAAAAAGCACACAACAACAAATACGAGTCAGAGAAAAAAAACAACAAACAAAAATAAATAAAAAACTTAAGCAGCGCTTCCGGCGTTCGGCGAAAAAATGTAAAGACCCCGAAACGAAGCGAAATGAAATGCCAGCGCAGTGGAAGTTGTGTCAATCAATAAGTTGCTGCGTTCCTTGAGATGCGTCCTGCATGCTAATGGCACTTGCCCACAAAACTCGGGATGCCCTCGGCATCTAGTCAATCGATATTGGACCAGGGCGAAAAAAAAGGAAAGTCCTGGTGCTTAGCAAAACGAGCAAGCTCAGTTCCCTGGCCTTTTTGCTGTAGGTTAGGGTATTGTTAGACATGTGTAGGGATATACCTCAAAGTGCACTGCAAGATAAAGTATAAATATTTCAGAAACGTTATCAAAAATTTATAATTTGGGAGGTGCGGAATAATCCGGCTCGAAGGACCAATTAATTACTTTCAATTCGAAATGTTTTTACACGCAGAAAAGTGCGGAATGATCCGGCTCGAAGGACAAATTAATTACTTTTAATTCGCAATGTTTTTAAACGCATTTGACTTTAATTTGTACACTTGGTAACGACTTTAATGGCGATTCCACCCTTTTGATATACCTTTTTAAATTTCCTAACTTATTTTGAACTCTGTACTTTCCCTCAGATTCCCTACACACCACAGACACACACACTCGGCGGCTACTCCCTCCTGGCCATTCTTGAGTGTTGTCTGTTGATTTTATGTGCACGCCTGGAATTTGTAAATTTAAAATGCCCGAGATGCCAGCTACCAGTCGAAAAATAAGGGGCAAATGCGGATAAAACTATGCATGGACAACTCAACTTTGACCTGTTTGCCGAGAGCTTATCCGGGGCTAAGCAGCAGCCATCGGACCTGGATCTGGATCTCATCTCCAACTGCGATTTGTTCGCTCTCGCTCCTGGCGATTACTTGTTTACCAGCATCAAACAACTTAACTACTTGGTGGCGGGATGGCTCCCTGGCTCTATCGATTGCTATCGTTGCCCGGGCAAATCAACTGTTTATTTGTCAAATACGCATTACAGCTGAAAGCACCGAAGGACTAGCAGCCAATAAAACATGGCTGTGATTTCCTTTGAGTCAACAACACACAAAGGAACCCGAAACTGCTGACACTGCACATATGTGTGTGTGTGTGTATCGTTAGAACCCCGGCTCCTTCGAAGGACAACAACGCCCCCCATATCTAAGACGTTCGACACTCTTGATGTTTTAGGCGTTAAGAATGGTATCGACAACAACAACGACACACACAAAAAACAAGGCTTGGAAAAACAACACAGAATTGACCCCGAAACCCCATATCTTGACCATTGTCCTTAGCCTCCACCTCCACCTCCCTCCCATGCTCTATAAACAATTTTCACTGTCCTATCGATGGTTTTTTCTCCGCTTCCAGGACCAATTCCTTTGGGTGGCGCATTTGTGCTGCACTTATGTCGGCCTAATGAAGATAACAGCATAATTTGGGCCCCGGAAAAGTTTCCTTTTTCTCTCTGGGAAATCACAGAGTTCAAGAAGGACGAAAATTGGTTCTTTCGGGTGGCTTCCCGTTTATGTGATTTGTCTCATCGATTGCTTTGGCATTCGATGGCTGGAAGCTGTTAGGTGTTAAGTGAGAGTGATATGGGGCAGTAACTGGGATAATTTGTTGGGCTTGGTTGGTGGACGGTTTCGCTGCCAATTGAAATGGGCTTTTTTGGTGGGGTCCAAAAAAAAATACGAAAAAAATTAGAACTGATGACCCAAGGGGAAGTGTGACAGCCTATAAAAAGAAATCTTTAACTAATATCTAGTGGGGAGAAGTTGTTTTCTTGTTTAGTAAAGTGAAGAAACATATTAGGGAGTATCAATTGAAATGAACTCTAGAAATAGTTGTTTAATCATTAAACTATCAAAATTGGTAGTTTAATTTTTTTATTTAGCATTATTTACAAATCTGAGGATTCATTATATAATATAAAAGTATATATACCATCAGAAATAAGCTCACATATGTATTTCATTTCCCCTAATATATAGTATACTTTTGTTTAGTACTCTACCTTCTTTAACCTCATCCTTTTCGTCCTTCTTTTACCTACATATCTGAAGCTGTGTGCATTGTTCTTATTGTTGGTTCACCTTAGCCCAACATCCATACACACATCTCTTGGCCCCATTCTCTCCATATTCGCATAAGCAAATTTCTGCTGACAAAACACAAAACATCCAGAAATCGAAGTAAAATGTTGCTACGAGAAATTTCCCTTTTGTTCAATGTTGTTGTTGTTGCTGATGGCATCTTTGTTGCCTTTGTTGTTGTTGCTGTTGCTGTTATTGCCTGTTGTTTGAGCCAATTTACTGACAATTTCCAAGCACTCTCTGCTTTTGGCTAGAGAATCTAAGCGAATTTGGTCGGCGACTAAGGACAACTAAGGTGGGAAGAATATAACCAGGAAAGGCTTTCTCTTAAAATTATTAAATAACTAAAAAGAAAATAATAATAAATATAGGAAGCTATATAAATAGTTTTATTTAAATGATATAAATTTAAAAAGTTTGTTTATTCAGTTAAAGTACATTTAAACCTTTAAAAACTCCTAAAAAAATCTACCTTAAATTCTCTACAAAAACTCTATAATCTCTCATCATTAACCCCCATTTTTCATAGCTATTTTCTCACCTATAACTGTATCTACGTGCAACAACAGCCTTGATGATGACGAGCCTTGCCAGGACTCTGGCTTCAGTACGAATCCATCCATCCGCCTCCCAGTTTGGCCAACGCCTTTGTTAGCTGAAATTTAATGAAGTTGGTTTAATTGAAGTATGGTTCAGTCTTTCGCCCTCACTTGATTGTCCCGCTCTTCCGACTCCCTTCCGTTCCCTGTCCCGTGTTGACTGTTTAATTTTACAAATTTGCTACGCAGACAACACACAGGCAACACAAGAAGGAGTGTAAAGCATTTTTACCCAGCTCTCTCTTCGAGAGATGTTGCATCCCATTTTGCATCCATTTAGGGCAAGTCGAATGGGGGATGGGCCGGGGAGAGTTACCTGACGGACTGACAAAACCTCAGACTAAAGGAGCCACCACATCCCCCACACCACTCCACACCACGTCCACATCCACATGGGGTTTGTGTGTGCAAGTGTCACAGTAACCATGCGACGACACACACGCAAATATTTTCACGATTTCATTCTCTGTCATTTGCTGCATGCCACAGTGTGCTTCAAAATTATTTTTTCGCATTTTACCAGAAGGGGCCAGCGCAGAAGACGCACAGACGTAGATGGGGCCCGGGCCCTACCTGGATGACAGCCAGACGGGACTACACTGGGGACAAAGGGTACTTCAAGTTAATCTGAACTTTATAAATGAAACTATAAAATAAAATCTTGATAATCTGATCAGGTATCTCATATAATGTATTAATTTTTGTTGCTATTATTGCTTGGGTTTAGATGGGTTTAAATATATAAACATATCTTTTAAAGAGGATAATATTTTTCTTGCTGATCAATAATCAATTCTTTACAGAAAATAAGAACCCAAAAAACACTTTATTGAAAAATGAAATATTTAAATATTAATAAATATTCCAAGTAAATTAGCTAACTTGCCATTAATTTTTATTTTCTTACTCATAGAACCTCGCCAACTTTTGGCTACTTTCCTAAGCAAGTTTCCCCCTTTTCCCCTTGTGTACTTAGGAGGCCTGTAGGGCCTTCAAGCATCCATCAGTTTCACTTAATATTGACGCCAAATATGCGCGCAATGCTGGCAAAACGATACGAGAATGAGAGGAGGAGTACGAGAAGGAACAGGAGTAGGAGCATGAGGAGAGACCCAACCACCAGAAGACCTCATCCTCATCCTCAACCTCATCCTCATCATCAACAGGAGCAGTAGCTTGAAGCTGAAGCTGGAGGAACCGCATCCTCGGGACTCGCTCGAAACATTTTGCTGTGACATTCATTAATTATTTTATATGGAATTCTACGCATTGCCACGTACACGCTGGCGACATGAAACATGTCTCTCTCTCTCTTCCTAGGCCTCCTCCTGCTGCTGCTGCAACAGAGACGGCCATTTAGCCATATCAATTAGAGTTTGCTACCAGCTACCAGTTGCCAGTTGCCAGTTACCATTTACCAGCTCCCTCCAGTATCCAGTAGAAGGAACCCATTGATAAGCCCGGTTAGAACGCGAGGAGAAGTAGTCTTCGTCTCGTCGTCGAAATTAACTTGGTCATCTTGCTGCACTTGAGTTCAGCGGTGGAGCCGGGAATTGTCTGCGCCACTTGAGGGTCCATCCTCTCCTCCTCCAATTCGAGTTCCTGGCTCCAGGTCTTCTCTTTCTCTCGCTCTCTTGGCCAGGTTTCGGCTTTGTGTAGTGGCTGGGCAAACAGCCCAAACAACCAAAACGGCAGCCAGAAGTGTCTCATGTCTCGAGTTTTCGAGTTTCGAGTTGGGAGTTTCGAGTCGCGCGGATCCCGTCCAGTCACTAAATAAGCACTCTGGCCATCGAGATCGGGAGCCAGTACATTGAGTCATCATCATCCTCATCATCGGCAATCAACGGAGGGGCTCGGGATACAGAAATGCACCCAGAAAAAAAAGGATCTCAAAGAGTTTACAAACATTAAAAAAAAATAATAATGGAGATAAGATTTTTTTATTAAAAAAAATATAAATAATAAATCCATAGCACTTGGAAATTACAAGCTAACAAAATATTAGTAATTTTTTAGTTTGATGTATCGAAATTTAAAACGATTTAAAATATCGAAATTATCGACATTTTCTTTTTAGATATTTTTAATGACGAATTTAGTCTGATGTTTAGAAGAACATGCCCTTCAAAGTTGAAATATAAATCCATTTTCGATGCCGTATTAAAAATCCATTAAAAATTACATTTTCAGTCCCATTTTCTTTATAAAAATTGATTTTCCCACTTTTTTAACACACTTTTTTCTTAGTGTTTCGAACAAAAGGCGTGTAATAAATATTAACAATGAAAATAATAATACTTGAATCGTTGGTGAATGAACCTGGACAAATCATTCCTTGCGCCATGATCGCGCAGTTATCGTTTGTTATTGGCGTCGCCTCAAGATCGAAGATCGAAGATCGAAGATCCAAAAGGACTGGCTACGTAAACACGTGTTAATGAGTGGACCAACGGCCACTCTCAATGGAAATGGAAATGGTTCAGTTCGGTATTTCGCTTCTTTTCGTCTTTATGGGTGGGCTGGCGACTCTGCATCCAGAGCCTGTGTTGTGTCCAGCCATCCAACCATCCATCTGTCCATCTCCCTCGCTCAGCGGAAGTCTGGAACCGGCAAATTGATAAACGCCATTGGCAACAGTATCCCCATATTTACCCCCACAACCAACTTGGCCAACGAAGCGTGCTTTGGGTTCTCTCACTCACAATGGTAGTGGGATTTGGAATGAGTTTTGGGAGGACTTTTGCCAGGGATACCGAAACCGGATAGGCCTGAAGAGGATATATCTTATTGATAATAGGAAAGAGGTATGTACTATGAATGGGAGATAGCTTTACAATTAATTCTGTGAAGGGATTAATTCTAAAGCAATTATTTAAATAAAAAGTAAATGAGCATTTTAACATTGTCTGTAAAACTAAGTTATGCCAAAAATAACAAAGTTTTTGTGGTTGTTTTTTTTTAAGGTTTAAGGTTAGGTTTAAAGTTATTTTATTATTAATCTAATCTGGGAGTGATTACTGGGTATGTCAGCCATGGAATCTAAGAATTGGGAGTGGCTGCCAACTAAAGCGATTACTCAAGTTCAAGTCTAGACTTTTAACCTTGAATTAAGTTGGAAAAGTAATATCAAAACACTTTAAGATCTATACAAATGATAAAAAATGTATTTTCAAGTAAAGTTAACTCTAAAAAAATAAAGTAACAATATCTTGTACGTTAGCAGCTACATTTCTTGATTTTTTTCCAAACAAACCTTTTTCGTAACCCAAGTATAGTTATTTGATGTTGAAAACACCCTGTACATCGGGGTAACTTTAACCTAAACTAAGTTATCTGAATCATTCCCGAGTTCCTGAGCATCCTGAGCATCCTTTGCCCATCCCTGGCTCCCCCGAAAAATGAAAGTCCTTTCTGCGTTGAAGCTCGGATGCTGCCACAGTTATGAAACATGTCGCAAAAGATTCCAGCGCTCGAACAGGTAATTGGATTGACACTTTTGGGTTTTGTGATGTTGATGTGGAGATGTGAAGGATAAGGATGGGTCTGCCGCGCCCGTGCTATAGCTATATAGCTATATATAGAGGAGGTGGAGGAGGAGGAGTGGGACTGGCTGAAGCAATGGCGTCGCCAGTCTCTGGCGGCGAGAGGAGCGAAAGAGCGAGACTTGATGAGGCATTTGTCGCCTGTCGTTTCGGTTGGTGGTTGGTTGCTTTCAGTCGATGATTGCGTTAGTTGTAGAGGAGGCGGAGGCAAAGGATGGGGTCTAAGAGCTAAGGACAGGATCCAGGACTCCAGTGACAAGGGGCTGCCTCAAAATTGAGGCTCGCGGGCATACTTCCCTCCCCCCAGCTCTATTCCCCTTAACTTTGCCTGATTGGGGGCCCACCTCCTGCTGCCATTCCTCTAGTTTTTGCCTCTTCGTGTTTTCAAGTTTGGAATGGAAATAATTGTTGCACTGTTTTCTAATTTTCCAACGTCAAAAGTTCCGCTTCTCTGCCTTTGTTTGCTTAGAGCACGCGGCGACTGACGATGGGTCTGTGGGGTATATTTGATGGTTTTGGCAAATCACAGGGAGTCTCTCTGCTGGCTGCCTTCAAATATTTGGTGATTTATTTTTAATATGCCTTAAAAATATTTACTTAGCTTAAGTTTCGGCCACTCCAACAGGGAGGTGTGGGAACTGAGTGAGGGGTGGCCCTTTGGGCGGAGGGTCCTGAATACATTTGCTGCGTGACAGCGCAAACATTGAAAGGATTTGCCAAAAACAAAAAAAATTTTGCCGAAAAAATGGCAACAATGAAATGAAATCCAAGAGAGTGAGAGTGGAACTAGAGAGGGTTTAAACCGGGCTGCCTCTTATTCTGATTTTAATTTAATAAATTAAATTAAAACATTTAAATATTATTCTTTTAGGTTTTCATATTTGAAGGACTTGAAATACTATTTATTTATATATATTTAGAGATATACAAAATATATCTGTTATTGTATTTTTCCTCTCTAATTCATGGAATATTAATCGTGACTCACGCCTCTCCCAACCATCTCTAACTAAGGCCAATGAGGGGCCATGCTGCTTTCCGCTATTATTTCAATAGACAGACAATTTGTCCATTTCGCTGACGTCCAAAAGCTGACGACACTTTTTTGCATTTGCCAATGCGATGAGTGTCCAAATTTATGGCGATAACTGTCGATAGTTGGCAGTGCCCCCATATGTGTGTGCGGTGTGTGTTGTGTGTGGCGTGTGTGTATAAATGTTGCTCAACAGGCGTAGAAGTCACCACGACGAGCGCCCTGCTGCCAGCTGACTTACGTAAGCAGACAGCCGGCTAAGATTGCAGCCACAGCCATAGAAACACTTGGAAAAATAATTAATACAAATTATCGAAATATAACCTGAATATTAGAGAAAACAAGGAAATCTGCAAAGGCACTAAACAAGTACAATTTTCCATATTTCCTCTTCAATATAGCATGTTTTTTACTTCAACAGAACGTCTAGTATCTTTTCCTGTATAAACACTTGGGAATTATAAGCAATTTGTCACGAAAAAGGAAAGATTAAATCTGATTACTCTACATTATTAATTTTATAAGTATTCTCTAAACTAATTCCTTATATTCTTCGATCAATTTCTATACTCTAATTCCTATTCCCAAGTATTTCCTAGTGTAAAACTGCAGCAAACAGCAGCGATTCAATGTTGCTGTCAAAGCCTTGTCCTCTCTCCCCCCTCGTAAATCAGTTCCTTCGCCGCCCCTGGGATCCACAGATCTGGTGTCTGAGACTGAGACAGCGGCCATTGGAGATAAAACATCCAAAGCAGCAGCAGCACCAGCCGTGGGTTGATACTCTTCCATGTTGTTGTTTTTGTTGCTACTGCGAATGCAGTTGCAATCGCAGTTGTTGCTGTTGCTGCTGCGAGAAATGAAGGTCAAATTGTTGTTGCCGTTTGACATTTCATATTATAAACTTGTGCAAAAAAAAAAAAATATAGTGAGTAAAAAAAGAATAGATGAAAATACAAAAAATAAAAATCAGAGACCGCTCGCGCTGATAGTTGTCTAATGAGAAAATATTTTAAACGTTTTTACACGCTTCCTTTGCAAATTTTATCCAAGCTCAACATTTGACTTTGAACGTGACATTGTTGCTGTTGTTGTTGTTGTTGCTTTTATTGTTTATAAATGTTGTTGCTCAGCTGCAACAATTACGCGATTTATATCGTTAAGCATTCCACGATTCGGTTTGAGCTGGTTTTCCACTAAACGCGGCAATATCCAAAGTCAAGGACCACAAATGGCGTTTGGCTCAGAAAATTTGTGGTTTTTTTTGGGGGGAAATTAGTAGTACAATTTGGAGAAAGGGCTTTTTTGCGGGGAAATTAGTAGTACAATTTGGCATTTTGGGGGGAAATTAGTAGTGCAGTTTCGGGAAATTATATTACAATATGAAGAACTTTTTTGGTTGTTTAAATAAATATTAAATGTAAGGAAGAGAAAATTGCTGGGCTTTTTTAGGGGGAAATAAGTAGTACAATTTCGCTGTTTTGGGGCTAAATTAGTAAGACAATTTGGGGAAATTATATTGCACATTTAAGACAATTTTTGGGTTGTTTAAATGTACATTAAAGGTTAAGAAGAGAATTTTTATTAAATTACTGAAGGATATCTTTCTAAAAACTTAAGAGTTTACCCAATAAAAGGTAAGAAAACTTTCCAAATAATTAATAGTTCTTAAGCTAATTTCCCTCTTTAACCAAATTTCAAGTGCTTTTCCGTTCCCCAAACCACTTGTGGCTGCTTAGCTTTTCCAGCTGTGTGAATTAGACAAGACATTTGCCCCAACTAAGAGAGAGAGAGAGAGAGAGAGTCTGTGCCACTCAATCACCAGAGGTCAAATCTCCGGCTAATCAGCCAGCTGCCTTTTGGCCTGACTGACCCATAAATAAATCAAGGCTCACACCCCCTCACACCCTCCCACAAACACTGCATTCATAATATAATTGAGCACCCCTCCCCCCTTTTGGGCCGAGGAAAAATTACGTCTTTCATTAAGTTTTGGCCAAAGCAAAGGTCATTAATTATTTTGAACTCTGCGTTGGCGGTCAAGTCGGTGTCCGAATCCAAGTGCGAGCACAGGCTGTGCCTAATGAGCTTGAGATACGGATACGCATGGGCATAACCCACTGATTAGGATATGGAATGGCACTAGGATACCGACTAGATTAATGCTAGTTCGGGGGGAGGGAGAGTTCTCCGCACTCTCCTTTCGGTCTTAATTACCGAACGCGCCCGTGCGATAAAACTTATCAATGCCACCGCCCCAACTACCGCTGCACCAATTGATTTATAGCACGTTATATATTATTTAACTATATCTGCGGCATGTAATCGCCCCTCTCAGGCCCAAACAAAACAAAACAAAAACAAAAAGAAAAAAAAGGCGATACGAAACCAGTTACAAGCCCCGCTGGCATGTTATTTATAGCTAATTAATAATACTTATAAATGCAATTCTATAATTTAGAATAGAAAGCGCAGTATTTTGTGCAATATAATGTATAAATAAAAGGCCGGCAAACAATTAACAGCTACAGGTACAGGTTTACAGGCATTGTGTGCCGTGGAGGGATCTACAGAACATGGTCGCAAGTCACGCTGCGAAAAGCACACCGCAACAGAGAAATATCTTCCTGTTTTAATCACACAATAAATCATCATTGCATGTTATGGCTTTTTATTGTGTTCAAGCTTGTGATCTGTGTGAAAACGAGTTCTAAATTCAATGGAAATTTAAATGAGCGGCTTTACAGACACAGATCCGAGCTGCTGCTGCTCTTCTATGCGCTTCTCAAGGGTTTTACGTGAGAGAGAGTCAGGTGCTAATCGGGGGATATGATACTCTGAGATGTCATAATGATGTTTGGATTTACATTAATTAATAATAATGGGGTGATTCCAGCTTATTTCAAGAGGGGTTTTCCTAACGCAGATACTAGGGAAGTTTTTACAGCCTTTCTCTGCGCTTCTCAAAACTGTTACTGATTAAGTTTCTTAGTTAATAATTTAGAAATAGTTCGGTAAAGATTTCTTATCATTCAAGAGTTCTCAAATGAACTTCAGTCAAAACCCCTGTAAAGCCTTTCTCTGCGCTTCTCAAAAATGTTTCCTAGGTGTCAAGAATTTTTATTTGCACACCTTTTAAGGAACATTACTAGAAACCTTCTTTTGCTATTTTTCAGTGTCACATGTCACTCTTATGATGCGGTTAAAGTGTCAATCTGAGATATGATACTTCAAAATGTCATAATGGCAATATCAATTTAAATAATGCGATTCTCGCTAACTAAGAGCTTTTTTATTAGCACATCTACTTACTTTAGCTCTGCATCGCAATTTCTTGATGCCATAATTAATTGATTTGACGCTGGATAGTTAGTTAGTTTCTCTAGCGATTTTTCCCGTTTTGCGGAATGCATTTGCCGGCCAACAAGTTGACCCTGGGAACCCATCTGATGATGGGTTGCCCCCTCGTAATCTTACCCCGCCCACTCACTCAATCAAAACAGTTGGCTAATTAAACGAAAGCTTCCTCTGATCAAACATTGATTGTGCATTAAACTGCTGGCCAAACACAGGGCAGGCGCAAATATTCTGGCCAAACAAAGCAGCCCGCTCGCTGGCTTTGCCAACAATTGCGGACAAATTGTGGGTGAATTAGCGTCTCGGCGTCTCACTCTGGGCACAAGTGCAAATATTTGTGACGGTCCAACAACAATAATAACGAAAACGAGCTTCCTCCATCCTCCAAATTCGAAATTCTGAATCAAAAATGTAACAGATTGCACTGGGCCACACCTACGTGGAAAATATAAAATCCAGCGAAAAGGAGGCTGGCTGCAGAGTCAACCCTCGGGGGCTGCAGGAAGCAACTAATTTGAGCAACCCTTGTGGCCAGGCAAACACCTCAGCGCTTCGAATCGAACAAAGCCAAAGCTAAAACAGAAATTGGAGTTGACATGTGTATCCTTTTCATTAACTCGCGACGCCATCGCCATCGACATCGCCAGCGTCGACAGGCGCAGTCGTCAGTCGTTAGTCGACAGGCTGTGGTGTGGCTTTGGTTTTTGGTCCTGCGGCCTATCCCAGCCAAATATCTTCTTCAGGGCAACTTTCAACAAGTCAAAGGGAGCTTACACTTGTTTCAGCTATTTGATATCCTTTAAAGGATGAAAGGAAATGGGGTTTTAAGTGTAGATCCTTTAAATAAAATTTATTTTTTATGAAAAAATATATTAATTTTGAAAGCTTGTTAAATTATAATAAATAAAATTGGTTATTTACAAAAATTCGGAATTTTTAAAAAGTGTTAAGCATTTTTTTTATAAATTTAGATAAATTCAATAATATTAATATAATAATATAATTCCTGTAAATAATATTATAATTGACTTAGTTTTAATTTCTAAAAAGTATTTTTTAAATATAAAAAAATACATATATCTATCAATCCAATATACCTCTCAAAATACCTCCCATTTGTTAAAAAAAAGAAATCCGAAAACTCAAAATTGAGTTGTAACAGGGCGAGTTTTAGCCAGTTGTTTTCTGGATTCGTCCTCGTCGTCCTCGAGCTCTGGGAGCTGTCAGCTCGAGCTGGCAAACTGATGCCCACTGACAGGCAGTGACACCCCCGCTTGGTCCTTCTTTAAAGTGTCCTGGGTGGGTGTAGGGTGTGGGGTGTGGGGTGGTATACGCAATATTTGCCACAATATTTGACGACCGCAAATTTGATTGCATTTCATGGTTTAGTGGCGCGTAGGTACAACAAGCGAGCGAGAACCAACCACCATATTTATTAAAACATAATTCAAAAATTTCCAAAAAAGGCAGGAGAGCAACCACCACAATGTCACGTCGTTGTGCTGCTTAAAAATTTGATTTAAACACTTTAAATTGGATTATCCTGTAGGCAAATTTTCTTCTTCCGTTCAGTCCTTCATTCTTTTGACCGACGTAATTGCGACATTTGTGTGTGTGGGTTGTGACCACGGATGTCTCTCTCTCAATAATGACAGGTCCTCCTGAGTTTTGAGTCCTGGCTGCTGAGTGGGAGTGAGTCAGAGAGTGAGGAAAAAATATATGGAGCGACGGAGGCACGCGGGCTAATAATGACACTTAGTATGCGGCATGCAACGTAACATCCGACCAGGCACGAGCCATCATCGTCGTCCTCGCCATCGCCGCATGCATTTAATTGCCAAAAATAAGACCGCCAAACAACAAAAACAACAACAACAACAACAATGTCGAGTCGACAAAACCAGAGAAAAGCGTGTACAATGTGCACATATAGGGCGTCATTTTCCAAAGCACAAACAAAAACAAAAAGCAGAGGCAACAACAGCAGCAGCAGCAGCAGCAGCAACAGCGGCAGCACACATAAAGTAACGCTCAAGTCGACCCAAATGCATGTGACACGCCAAAACAAAAACTAAAAAAAAAAAAAAGAACCACACACAAGATGAAAGGATAAGAGCAAGGATAACGACTTGGGGATACCTAGTACTTGGTATTAGAGAGAGATAAAATAAGGAATATGCTTTAAAAGTGCACAAATTCATTTCCTACCTAAGAGTGCACCTTTGGAGGTCCTTTTAAAATATATTCTACACAAATTAATCTCTGAAAAAGTACTTGGGAATTCTAAACGATTTTATGTATTTCTGGGATAGCCTTTTAAGTTTTTTATTTGCTTTCAAAAATGACTAAATTTGCTAATAAAAATAAGAAGAATAAGAAATTATTTATCAACTTAATTAAACTTTCGGTAGATTCGGTTTTTTAAATTTTTAAATTAAATTAAATTAAATAAAAATGTATTTTTATTTTTATATATGTAAAAATTCATTGCCTATTTAAGTCTGAAATTTTTGATGTCCTTTTCAAAAATTTTCTAAAAAAATTCGTCCCTGGAAAGGTACTTGGGAATTTTAAAAGATTTTATGTATGCCTTGAATCTCATGTTAAGTTTTTTATTTGTTTTAAAAAAAACCTAGATTTGCTTATAAAAAGAAGAGGAAAATATTATCTCCTTTTAAGATTTTTTATTACCTTTCAAAAAAAACTAAAATTGCTTATAAAAAGAAGAAGAAAAATATATATTAACTTAATTATGACAAAGAACTTGAGAATTATAGGAATCTTTCTTCAAAATGTATGAATTAAATAAATTTTTACTTTTATATTTATACAAGACATACCCCTTATTTACCCAGTATTTCCCAGAGAAAAATACATGGAACCAGGACCCAGGTAAACGCGAATCCTCCACACGAGTCAATGAGGCGTCAAACTTGCTACGCGCCACGAAAGTTGTAAAATTTTACATGGCCCCCCGAAGAAACCCACACACAGGTGCCGCCCCTCCTCCCCCACTTCCTTATCCCTCCCCTCCCCCAACATCTCCTTCAAAACACACACACACACATGTGCGCTTAATTGCATAAGCCTTGGGGGGGGTAGCGGGTCGGGTTGGTTAGGAAACGTAAACCGAACGAAACTCATAAAAGCCAGCCGCAGAAATCAATAAAAGCAAGGTGGCGGCACCTGACTGACTGAAGTCCCCCATCTCTCCACTTGGTTTAAAGTTTAGAAAGAGAATGTTTTCAGCACTCACAAAAGGCACACACACATTTCACTCTGGTAACCACAAATTGCAATTAACAATTGCCGCGATTTAATCGAGCAATCAAAAAGCGTTTGTCATTTACCTGTCAATGCCAATTTTCAATGATCCAAAGTGATTCTAATTATGCGATAGATTCGATGATAGATAAATGATGGCGACTTCGAAGCGGGTTATTTTTTGACAGTTTCTTGTCAGATGCAGCTGCAAAGCCGCCAGATTGTTCAGATAGAGAGATAGTTGAAAGAATTAAATCCAGCTAGCAGGCAGTCTGGTTAGCCAACATGATGGAACACGTGCGCATTTGTAATTAAAAGTTGTAGAATTTCTATACCCATTATCCATGGAATGTAAGGTGGCTAGAAGAAGAAAGTGCACTGAGGGAAATAAAAGCATAATAACTTAGAGGGAATTTTAATATTCTAAAACAAAACTTGGAATTTATAAATTTCTTTTGAAAAATTGTTTATCTCTTTCTATTATATGTTTAATGTTTTGTTTGCCCTTTTAAAATAATTATTAATCCATTTTTTCTAAGAAATATTCACCATTGACGAAATATTTATCCTCTGACAAAGGACTTGGGAATTACAACGGGCTTTTTTGTATATTCTCTTTTTGCCATTTACCTTTCTGAAATGAATAAATTTAATAACAAAATTAAATTTTGCCTAAGTTCTGTAGCACCAAAATTTTAAAAATTTTCCACATTTTCTCCAAGTACATCTCACAAATAATTTGCCAGCACTCGCATTCAAACCGTAGATCTCATTCAGTGCGGTAAAACAAGCCTTTAACTCCTTCATAAGTAAGGGGCTTTCATTTGCCATTAAAAAATCTCAGATGTCGCTAAGTCTAACCGGGATTTTCACTTTCAAAGGAGACAGACGAAGAGGACTCTCTCTCCTCTCATTTCGCGACCATTTGGCAGCATCAATAAACGCGATTTTTATGGCAGAGTCCTGTTAATTTCAGGCCAGGCTACAGTTGCGTGACCAATGGCAGCAGGACTTAACTTTCCTTTCGTTTTGTTTCGTTTCGTTTTGTAATGAAGACATTTGAGGTGGACGGGGCGCCACCGGAAAAAAGGGTTGAAGGCCGGGTTAAATGAAGTCGAACGCGGCTTTGGGCAAATGAATTGGCCGTCGTCGCATTTCGCTTTGTTTCGGGCTTAGTGGGAATGTCTTCGACGAGGCATAAATTGCCCAAAACGAGGCTAAGGCTAAGGCTCATTTGGTTTGGGAGAGACCTTTCCTTGGAATGCCATATTTCTTTTGGCAGTTAAATGCGAGCGGCTCAAGTCCGGGCTGGAGAGACTAGCACACAATTGTTTTAATTTCGCTTATTGCGCTTTTTCGCTTTGGCTTTAATATTTTAGGATTTGGCGAGCAGTTTGTGCTCTCGACATTTATTACGCATATCGTGCGTCGTCGTGCGCCAGCAACATCCCCATTGCCAAGCCACTTCTCTATTAATGTTTAAGTGGCAGTGCGTCCCTTTAGGCGGCAGCTCGACAAAAACCCGCGTTTCTTTGGCAGTAACACCAAGAGCAGCAAGTCCTTTGTTGCTGTTTTTGATTTGCCTGAAAGCCTTCTCTCGCAAGCCCCGGCAAGCTCATATTTTGTACGGCTGTGCGTCCCGGAATTCCCTTTTGCGTACGTGATCAAATCAACTTGAAAGGATAATATTTGCCGCCTTCTGTGTACAAGTTCCCATTGCTTGGGCCTGATTGAGCCTGGCCTGGAGAAGAAAGGGACTTAAAGCTGCAATTTATTTACGAATTTATTCATATTCACACTTGCAAATGAGCGGGAAAGGGTTCTGGGCCCCTTAAAGTGGCCATCAAGTGGCAAGTGTGAGAAGCGCAGAGAAGAGCTTGAATCGGAAATCAATGCGTGTAGTGTGAGATTATATATTGAGTAGGTTTTTGTAAAAAAAAACGCCAGAGAATCTTATTTAAGATTGTTTTGTGTCATGTCTAAAACTTTAAGTAAATATTATGAGAAGCGCAGAGAAGCGTTAGGTGAATACATTGAGAAGCGCAGAGAAGGGCTTTAGGTGAATACATTGAGAAGCGCAGAGTAAGGCTTTAAGAAAATACCAAGAGAAGTGCAGAGAATTTGTATTCCCCACTCAGAAAAAGAGTTTAACTTTATTTTTCTACTATAAGAAAGTAAAAACTTAAGAATTCCTTTCCAAAAAAACCTTCCGCCTCGTCTAGCTGCCAGTTATCAGCGATGGATCGGTGGAATGGCTAAGAAGCCCCTCTGTCTCGACCCCTGGGCACATGTCACTGTAATCCGCAAGGACAATATTGAAAAGTAATAACCCACAGAAACAACACACAGAGACATTCACTTACTCACCCTAAACTGGAATCGCTTTGATGAGGGTGTCGCAAAGGGTAAACCGCAAGTTGAAAAAACATTCGACTATCTTTTTTGGGGCAGAACGCGTATAACGACTTGAAATCCTTTTAATTCACGACAGGCGTAAGGATAAATACGGCCAGACAACAAAAACAACAAAAAAGAAAGAGAAAAGCCAGAGACGAGAGCCGGCAAATGAATGAATGGATATCGAAGGAGAAAACGAGAAAAATTGGGCATGAAATGCCACAACGCAAAAGGGAAAACGTAGCGCAAAATAAGATCACGTAGCTGCCACCAGAGTCACAGTCAAAAGCAAGTCCAAAGTGCCCTCGAAGAGGAGATGTAGGTAGGCCCACCAGAATGGAGCAAGTGAAGCGTGGTCCAGACAACCGGCAGCATCCCGGAATACGCTGCCATGTGGAGTTTGCACAGAGAGGAGTCGCTGCCCCAAGGCGACCAGTAACGAGAAGGAAGCTGGAAATGCACTGAGAATAAAGGGAACTTTTAGAGAAAAATGTGCAAAAAATAATTCAATAAAAAACAAAAGAAATCGTATAAAGGTATTCTTGAAAATAAAGTTAAATTACTCTTTTGATTTTGAGATTTAAAATAAAGTTAAATAACTCTTTAGACTTTGAGATTTACAATGTCAATGTTTCCAAATGCTCAAATTAATACTGAATTGTGAAGGTATTTCACCTAGTTATTTCTTCAAGTGCAGTAGCATTGGGTAAGTCAATTTTGACCGCGGGCTATTGCTTTAGCTGATGAGCAGGCGTCGTCGTGGACGATGAGGAGGAGGTGAACCCCATTCAGGGCACTGCAGTTGTATTGATTTCCTTTTTTCGAATTTAGGCAAACGAGAGGCAGAGTGGGGTTGGAGTTACGTGGAGGTGGTGGAGAGCTAAAAAAGGGGGATTGGATCTTGAGATTGGGAAAAGCAGTTTAAAGTTTAAGTTTTATGGCCGGGTCTTATCCCGTGAGAGGTGGAATGGCCAAGGGGTTGCCTTTGCGCTCTCAGTTGATCATGATAAATCAATGCGTGCAAAACGCACACGTACGCGAATACGCCACTACACACGCACAACCACACACACCCAAACACACACACACACACTAGAGCGTGCCGAAACGTGACGCAATTTACTGCCAGAACTTGACTTAAGTTCGGTCTAGAAAGAACGTCCCCCAAAGTCCTGCCTAGCACCCTCAAGTCGGGCAGAGCACAACCCCGCAAGGATACGAATCGTTCCTCTTCCTTCTTTTTTTTAAGAATAACAGTAATAGTTATTTTTTTAAGGTTTAGCTTAAGCTTTTGTGTAAATAAACGACCACAGTCGTGCCGTGCCGCCTTCGTCTTCGTGCCCACCCTCGAAAAAAAAAAAAAAGAAGAACGACCCGAAGCGATGGGTAACTCCAATGGGCTTCGGGGTTCTTTCTCGTTTCGGGCAATTCATTCATTCAATTTACGCGACACCCCTTATTGGACGAGTGATGAGGAAAGTCCTCCACCTCCACCACCGTCGCGTCGCGTTTTTTTTGGTAATTTATATTGCCTACAGTGGGCACTGCTAAGCTATATAGTAGTTGTAAAAATCATTGTATGGCATAAAATACTATAGATACTTTATCTAAATTAAATATTTAAACTTTTTAAAAGTCAGATTTGATAAAGGGATCCATTAGCTATTTTTATTTTAGATTTATTTATTTAGATTTAGATTGTCTAATAAACCCTATGAGAAGTGCAGAATGACTTTAAGTGAATAATATAAGAAGCGCAGAAAGAGGCCTTTAGTGAAAACTATGAGAAGCGCAGAGAGAGGCCTCCAATAAAAAGTATGAGAAGCGCAGAGAAAGGTCATTCCGAATATGCAAAAATTTCTAAGCAATCTATGATTCATGTTAAAAATACTATAAAATACTACATTTATCACATGCATCGTTTTTTTACAACTAATAAAAGTCTTTTTAGTCTTTAGTCATTAATAACTCAACTTAAAATAGCTTTTATTCTGGTATTTTATTCCATATTAAACTCAGTTCTCTATAGTTTTAAATACCTCCTATTCTCTTATTCCATTCAATATTAAACCAATTTCTCTATAGTCAGTTGCCACTGTTGTGTGCACAGAAGTGTGCTATATGGGTCGCAAATACTTTAAAGTTGACTCGCGCCTTTCAAGTGCGCTTTTGACTTGCAACTTTGCGCCGAGTGGCATTTAAAGGCAGCAGCTCCTGAAATTGCCGCTGATGTTGCTGCTACTGTTGCACGTGTTACGCGCCACAATTGCGGCCACGTGTGTTTTGATTTGCAGCGAGCGCTTCCCACTAATGCCGCCTGGACCTTTTCCGAGGTGGGACCGAGGCTGGGATTAGGATGAGGCGAGAGGAGAGACATGGAGAGAGGAGTGCCCTCCAGGCACATGATGCAGCATTAAATTGCCGCATTGTGTCTGCCAGGCGGGAGATTCCTTGCTCCTGCTAGCCCAGGATTCGCCTTTTTTTTGGGTTGGGGCATCTTTTTTATTTGATTAGCTTAGCGCTAGAGTCCTGCGGCGACGTGTGGCCGATGGATTTGATGAACGGCTGCTGCCCAGGACTCTCGCACACTTGATTAGTTGGCCGCCGCTGCTTTGGCTGCTTTTTAAGCTTAGCGCCCTGTCAAAATATTTTCAGTAATAAATTCTTTTTTAGCGTTTGCTCCAAAAGGACCAAAGCCAAAGAAATTGAAAGGAAATTGAATGGAACGGTTGAACGCGAGAAAATACACATAAATTTAGTTTTTGCCTTAGCGATTGTAATCAAGAAGAGGAAAGCGAAATGCTGAATGTGTGGACGGAAATTTACTGACTTTCGTGGGGGGATATATATTAGGTATTTTCATTAAAAAGGGGTTCCTTTAAATACAAAAAAAAATTCTAAAATTTAAAGACCATAAGAAAACCAAGGCCTTAGTTTAAAGGTCTCCAAATGCTAGTAATTCAACCTTTTTTAAAGCCACTTATATTGTAACAATAGTAATTTGTAACAAGTCTATAAATATTTCTGTATTAAATATTTATTATAATTCTTCCATTGAGAAATCGATGTTTGTAATTATAAATAATTGAAGTACGTCTTAAATAACCCTTTAATATATTCAAAGATCTTTGTCTTTGAGACTATAAACTTTACAACTACCTAGGTTAAATATTTCATATTTAAAATGAAATAAATAATTCAGTGTTTAATGCAAAGACTTGTAATTCTTTAATTGCAAAAACATTATAAAGAAAAATCAATAAACTTTTGTGTATAAAGTACCAGAAACCGTGAAATTTGTCTCATTTTCTTCTTGAAAGCTATTTTTTGTATAATTTTTAACGGTAATTGATTTTAGTCAACAACCTACCGCAATCGCCAAGATCGTGTATTCAAATTATTTTAACCTCTGACTCCGTCAACTTGACTCGGCTCGCCTCAAAAAATAATCATTTGTCAGACTCAATTGTCAGGTCAACGAACTGCCATAACAATAACACGAATATTTATAATAAAAAAAAATAGCAACAAAATACAAAATAAAAAACAAAAAAGAGCAAGTCACACACAGCACCCACGACATTGAAATTGACCAAAGTAAAAAAAGATTTTAAGCGCCATTTAATCAGCGCTTGCAGCTTAAGCTTTGTTTTTAATTTGTCTTGAAATTAGAATTTTAAATGATTTTCAAGTGTTTGGATGCCGGGCGGCTGACTGCTGCTCACTCTCAGACACACAACACACACTTTGTCTCATATTCACATATATTCACATATTTTGCATATTCAGATGGTGGTCTTGGTCTTGGTGTGACGTCACTAGCATAATATAACCGAAAGGCACATGCACGTTAATTATACGCCATGTAGTACGGGGCGAATTATTAATTTCGTGTCTGCTCGCTGTCTGGGTCAGCAGAAAGAGCCGCTCGGCTCCCGCTCAGCATAATTTAATTTTTGATGCACGACGTCGCTGAAAAGGCGGGAAAATGGAATTGAAATTCAAATTTTTCAGCTGCTCAGAAAAGAAGAGAGTGGAAAATGTGGAAAAATTTAAATGCATACTCTGGCTTTTCGCAACTTGCCACTTGGTGTGTGTGGTGGCGTCTCGCTCGCACAGAGCGACGGCAGCGCCAACTGGCCACTTAAACTATTCATTTATACAAATTAATTCAATTATGCGTATTACGTACGCGTTTGTAAAGCGCAGTCGCCGGCATCTCGGGCCAGTCTATGGGCAATACACTTGGGAAAATACTTGACATTAATTGCAGGCAGACATCGAGACGTCCTTGAGCTTAAAAACCTCATGAAATTAAATTTATTAATGTTTCTTCGGGTCATTATAAGGTCTAAAACTTACTTGTTAAGTTGTTCTTCTTCATTAAATATTGTTTATTGCTTTCATTAGAAGTAACATTCAAATTAAAATATTTAAATTGTTTAAAAATATTTAAAATTTGGTCAAAAAGGAGGCAAAAAAAAAAAAAAATTATAGATTGTTCTTTTGTAGAATTTAAAATTTTGTAGCGATTTTTGGGTCAGAATTCATGTGATTTTGAGACAAGCCCCATAAATTTTATACTGCTTTACATATATTTAAAATAAAATAATTAAGAAGACTCATTAATATGGTAATAAATATTTTTTTAATGTTTTAAAAATGTGAGTTACAAAATAAAAGTCTTTAGCGCTTAAATATTCCTTCAAAAAAAAAACACCCTAGAAAACATAGAAAAAATGCAAATATTTTGCTTATCAGTAATCATATCCATTTTAACTTTCAAGTTATTTTTGAAATCCCTAAAACTTCCTTCTATTTCCCAGCTATTTTTATTTCCAGTGTATCTGGTTGGTCCCCAAAGCCGCAATATCCCAGTTCCCTTTACAATTTCTGCTCGCGTACGAAATTTCACTTAAAGTTAATTGTTCAAGTTCAAGTTCAACGTAACATAATAATGCCCCCATACACACACACACTCTCTCTCTCTCGTGGCAGACTGTTGCATTCGCTCGGAGAGTGGGTATAACGTGGCACAAAATTATAATAAATTATTATTCCTTTTCGTTTGATTTTTATGCAGATTTTTTAGGCGCTTTTCGCTGCCATGCCAGACCAGGCCAGGCCACTCGGCAGTTGTCGGCAGTTGCCAGTTGAATGTAGTCAGTGAGCTGCCTTCCAGAGCCTCTGACTTGCAATTTGTTTACTGTTGCTGCTGCTGTTGGGTTAATATTGCTGTTGGTGTTGCTGCTGCGGTTTAAGCAGGAAGCCTTTTTGATATTTAAATAGCCAGCTTTGTGGCAATGTCATGTTCAGAATTTGTCAATGAATTCCAAAGAGATAAACGGTTTGTGATTTATTTATCAGGTTAAGAAATCAGTGTAATGAGTTTAAAGATTTTCTTAAAGAAAAAAGGTGACAGAAAGAAGCTGGGATTTAAATAATTACAAATAATAATTCGTTATTAAATTTCTTACAAAAGAAATAACCTTCAAAGAATATGTTTTAATAAATCCTTACTTCAATCTAAGGAAGTTCTTAGTGTTTTCTGTTAAATGGCTAACTTCCTGCCACTGGAATCTCCCCGAGTAAGTGGAACCTGCTGCCAGGAGCTCTAGACAACTGCAAGACTGTTACTAGCAAAGTCCCGCAGGCTTTTGTCAGGCAATTTGAAAAGCGAAATGACGACGACAACAGCAACAGCAACACTGCAACTTGCAGCAGCAACTTGCCGAAGCAACATCAGCGGCGACAGCAGCAACATTGGCAACCTGCAACGTTGTAGGCCATTTGATTAACAAATGGCCAAACGCAAACGAAATTGATCGAAATTCGCCAAAGGAATACAAGACGGTCAATGAAATACGGGGGATCGAGGGTGGAGGCATGCGGCAGGCTGGAGGCTGGTTGTGGTCCAGAGAAGGCCTAGAAAAGCCAAAGCAAATTATGGCAAACAAGTTTTGGCCGGCGGGCAACAATTTTGTCGCTGAACGGGCCAGAATCTCGCTGGGATGGGCACCGGGGAACAGCACTAAACATTCAGATAGAATCACTAGAACCTTGTCGATGTCGTCGTTGTCGCCGCAGACGATGGAGAAGAGATTGCAGCAATTAACGCTAATTAAATGCGCTTCAGTTTATGTTTCATGTGGCGATATTTCAGTTGTCTAGCGCGATAATTAAATCGCTTGGATCCATTTGCATAACAAATTTGCGCGGCGCGGGAATTGAGCCTTTCTTTAAAATGCACTAAAAAATATTTTTTAAAGGAATATTTTAGGTAAGAATTTAGGATATTTAACAAGACTTTTTAATAAAATATTAGTTATAATATTAGTTAGTTATAACAAAATGGGAAGAAAGAGCAAACATAAAGTTTTTATAAAACTTTATTATGTTTCGGTATTAATTGATTTTTTAAGCTCTTTAAAATGCACTAAACAAATATTTAAATAAGAAATATTTTAGGTACGAATTCAGGATATTTAACTAGACTTTTTAATAAAATAATAGTTATAATATAGAATAATGGATAGAAAAAACAAACTTAAGAACATAAAGTTTTTATTAAACTCTTGTATCTTTCAGTATTAATTGATTTTGTAAGCTTAATGTTTAGTTATTTATACATTCAAATACGTTTTTAATATATTTTTAAGAAGGTCATTTTAAAGAGGTATTTATATTATTTTAAAATAAATTTTTTCAAGTGCCTCTTCCAACCACGGTGGCCTATGTCCTCGGGCGTCCGAGTTTTGCCCGAAATGCAATTGCAGCTAAAAATGAGTTCAAGTCCGCGTCTGTCTGGCATTTGTTTGCCATTTGGTCACTGGTCCCGCTGCCCGGACCCGGCTCCGGGTTTGCGTCTGCTCCGGAGGTTAGGGATGGGAACGGGTGGATCACAATCCACCCACTTTTCCCGGTGGCTCAGCACAAATTTTCACTTTCACTTGGGCCGTCAGAGTTTGGCGCAGGCTAAAGGCGAAACTTTGTTGGCTGGCGCAACATCCTTTGCATACGGAAACAGCCGCACGACACATTGTCCTCCATTCAACTCTTCTGGGCCCCGCCCAGTTTTTCCCTCCCCCTTTCAGGGGGGGGGCGAGGGGCGCTGCGCCAACCTGACCGAAATTCGAAATGGCGTGCACGAGCGAGACGGCAGCTGCTGTGGCGACGTCATCATCGTCGTCGTCGTCGACGCTCCGAACGCCGGCTGCATTCCAAAGATGGATTTTAATATTCTGCATGTGTGGAAAGGTCGCTGTCCGCTTCCCGGTACACGGACTTTCCCACTTGCCAGTGCCAGTGTTATCCTTTCAGTGACGCTCCTCGTTTTTTGTTTTACTCTCTCCTCTTTTTTTTTCATACCCACCACGACCACGTCACCTTGATTTTGCCTGGCAATGACCATGAATATATAGATATGCGAGCGATAGAGCCGGGGCCCGACTGGAGACCCGGCCGTGTTTAGCCCACTTTGCATTGGCATCAAGTTGAGTTCAGTTTTTGGGGTTCAGTTCAGCTGGAATCGGTTGAGGCATTCAAAGGGAAATTTTAAGAGGCGTTTGACTTTATTACGTTTTGAAATACTATTTTTTTTTATTTCAAGAAAATGCAGGAAACGGAGAGAAAATGAATAAAATAATTAGGGAACTTTTTATTGAACTATTTTCCTTGATTTAAAGCCAGCAAAAAATTATGTTAAGGAAATGTGACATATTTAATAGCATTTTGGTGAAAAAAAAAAATAATAAATAAGTAAAAAAAAAGTTAATTTTAATGAAATGACAAGCAGATATTGTCATTAAAAGGATTTTTACATCGATATTTTAATATGACAAATTTTTGGAGAATTAAACCTTAAAACTGTCTTAACTTAACCGCTTTAATATCATTTCTGAAAGCTTTTCTGTGTTATTTTTTACAAGGTTAAGAAATAAATTATTCAGCTTAAGCTTAACAAAATTGCTAGAAATAACATTAAAATAACTTGTAAAAATAAAATTGTATCTTGAAAATTGTTATTAAAATCTTCTAAAATATTAATGATATATTAATAGACTTTAAAGAACAATCATTTGCATTTAAAAATCTCACTAAAATAATCCTAACTCGCTTCAGCTTCGTAATTTAAGATCTCCTTAACAAGTTTTTATTTACAAAACTCAAATATCAAGCACCCTATTTAAGGTCCTTTACCTCCCTCCAAACCTTAAGCCTGAAAATTGTATGAAATACTTTAAATAATGAGTTATGCAGACAACTGTGAAGTTATATTTTTTTCTCCGAGGATGCTGCGACATGATGCTGGGTCAATTTGTCGCAGTAAGTACACAAATTTCGAAATGCCGAGAAATATGGAAACAAAAGCCACAAAACCGGACAAAACAGGACATGGCCACACAATAAGAATGAGGCGAAGCGGAAAAAGCTCGAAATTAAAGTTAAACGCTCCAAGGATGCACGACTGGAGACAGGACCGAACAGGATAGATAGAGACAGTGTCCAGTGGCCAGTGGCCAGTGGACAATGGCCAAAACGAGACAATGGAACTTAATATATGGAAGATATAATAACTTCCGGTAATTTCAATTTTACGAGACGAGAGCAATGGAGATGTCAGTCCTGGCTTTGTTCAAGGATAGGAGCTTCAGGTCCATATATCATAGTCCTTAGTGGAAGTGGGAGTCAGCTAGAATGACCATAAACTCCCAGATAAAGGCATAGGCAAATGAAATGTGTAACGTTTTCCGAGTTTGAAAAGCGTGAAAAATTTCGCCGCAGAGCAGACAGAAGAAGAAAAACTTGAAACGAGGAAAACTGCACATGTTCTTATGGGTTGGGTTGGGGGGGGGGCATGACGAAAAGCCAGGTCGATGCCTGTCAGTGGCAAGTCAACTTGGCCGAGTCATTTTTTCCATCCGCTCATTCGTAGAGCTTCTGCCACGACACTAAGAAGCAATAAACCTAAAGGGAAATGTAATAAACGAGGAAATCTTGTACGTGACCGACCGCATCATCGGGGTTGCCAAGGGTCCCGCTTCCCAGTTACTTGGCTGCTACTACTCCAGGGGGTTGGCAAATGGACTTTTGCCAGTCAAAACCAAAACAAAAGTGGGAAACGGAAGCATTTTAAAGCGTACCGAAAAACGAAAATTCAAAAAAACCTAGCACCCAAAAAGGAGAAGTAAAAAAATAAGAAAAAACGTATTCCTAATCGATAGCGTGTGTGTGCGTGGTCGGCAGGAGGGGATAAAAAATAAGGAGCAGTGCCAGAAGAAGAAATCCCCACTACTTAGGCACAATTTGGATGGTTATGGCCCACCAGAGACCAAAATCGATTTCAGCCAAAACCGTTTTTGGGCTTCTGCCTCAAATTCTACGAATGATTTTACGTTGCTTTCTGTATTTTTTTCACAATTTTTATACAAGGTATTTATAGTTTTTTGGGGGTATAAGTTTATGGTATAGGTTTGCCTTTAAGAGAAATTTTTGTAATAGTAAATTCATTAATAATTTATCATTAAAATCTTAGTTTCATAATTTGAAGTGTAAATTCTAAAAAATAAATAATAAATGGCGTAATTTTTACAATTTTTATACAAGG
The DNA here is from genome assembly GCA_008042585.1 of Drosophila punjabiensis. Classification (NCBI taxonomy): domain Eukaryota; kingdom Metazoa; phylum Arthropoda; class Insecta; order Diptera; family Drosophilidae; genus Drosophila; species Drosophila punjabiensis. The sequence goes on from VNJR01005323.1 coordinate 835,288, forward strand.
TATTTGTAGTTTTTTTGGGGGTATAAGTTTGCCATTTATAGAAATTTTTTCGTATTAGCAAAGTGATAAATTTTTTCTCATTAAAATATTTATTAAATGATCTGATGTGTAAATTAAAAAAAAATTTATAATAAAAAATGGTATTCCGAATGTTTTTGTATTTTTTTTTCATTTGGGAAAGACATCTCTAGAAATTCTTTCTGATATTATTAATTAATTTACTATTTCGGTTAAAGTTCTCTAAAAATTAGATAAGATTTAAATTCTAAAAAAATTAAATGAACATACAGGCTTTATTAATATTTTTTAACTATTTAAAAAGCTATTCATAGTTGGTAAAGGGTCAAATTTGTATATATTTCAATTATTGATTATTACTACCATTAAACATTACATCTTAAATATATTTAAAAAAACCATAGGTATCGCCTAGTCTCTGACTTATAAATTTTTTCCTTCCCATTATTGTTCCTGCCATTCTTGGCCAGCATCGCTGATAAAACGAAAGGCAGGTTAGCCAGGAGTTAGTCTTACGTGGAAATCAAAATCAAAACACAACCTGAAGGCTTGCCTCGGCCATATGGCAGCTGACCAGGCTAAAAGCTGAGAGCCAAGAGCCGAGAGCCTGGAAGCCTGAAAGCCTTAACTGTGATTTCTTTTTAATGGCGTGACACTAGACAACCGCCAGGCGGCCAAATCGGGGACATCGGACTTGGGGTTCCTCGGTTGGCAGCAACAAGGCTTAATTACTCAGCTGGAAATCGTTCATCGCCGCTCAGACCGCTCAGGAGTGGCGATCTCCGGGAACACCCAGGCAGGATCTCGGCCACCGGCCAATTGCTGCTGATGTGGCCGCCGAGATTTGCATGAGAGCCCCGCCGCCGCCGCCAGTAAAAGAAGGAAATCCATTCCAGCGACATTATACGGTCATAAAAATTGTAGCCAGAGCCCCGGCTAAATTGTCATAAGGCGATTTGTACAATGGCTTTCATTAAATTGAAGCGCATTTTTAATAAAGCGTAAAAAAAGAGAACAGTAACAAAAAAAAAAGAAAACTTTGCTTAGGGAAAATACAAAAAATACAAAAAAAAAGCGGGGGAGTTCGTAGCGCTTAGCTGCCGCGACAATTTTAATTTAATGATGCGGACTTGGTCCTTGTAATGGCCAGTCCGCGTGTCCTTTGCGCTACGTTTGTTAAATTAACAGCCGCGTTTGTCATTTCGAAAAAAAAAGCAGCAGCAGCAAACAGAAAGCGAAATAAAAATGGGGGGAAAAAAGCGTAACAGAAATCGACAAGGCAACATAAAAATAATAAAAATGACAAAAAAAAGAAGAGAAACAAATAAAAGCATATGGACTCCAAGTTGGGACAACTGCGAATTAATTTAAATGATTTTTATGATGTCATTGCGCAACTGAGACGATTCCGTGGCGCCTCCCCCAAGCCGAGAACGAATACACGAGTATGTCTCTTTTTTTCTTTCCTTTAAAAATCCCGAAAAACCAACTCGAAAATGCCCTTTGGCTGTGGCTGCGGCTGCTGAAGTAGCTACGAGCGGTAACGAAATTCACGGTAGGAGATAAAAATGTAGCAAATCGAAGCAACGATCAACAACCGGAGGTGATGAGCTGCAAGCTGGAGAGGATGCCGAACGCCGAACGCCGAAACAGTGCACCGCATCGAAAAGCGCAACGCCAGGGATTTCGCCTCGGTTTTTCGGGCCTTGCAACTTGGCTTCAAGACGGCTGCAGTTTGGCCAAAAGAGTCGAACCAAGCAATTGGATGTGCCAGCTGCCGTGGGCTAAGTCGGGAAAGTTATCAAAACTTAAATGCTCTTTGGGGAAAAATATTATTTTTTATGAAATAAATTATACAAAATTATATAAAAGCCAAATTTTATGAAAGAATTTTAATATCTTCATTTTATTCTAGACTTCTTTGAAATAGATTCTTGGCAGAAAAAATAATGTATTATTCGAAGAGGTTTTAAAAGTATTTTTGAAATATAAAACAGCATTCCTCATTAAATTAAATTAAATTTAGCTGCAAAAAACCCATTATATACTCCCTAAAACTCAGATAAAAATCTCAAAAAAATCCCTTTTCTTTAATAAACCTTTTAAAGAAGTACAAAGTCCCCTTTCTTAGAGTATTCTCTTCTCAGAGCTCTGCGAAGCGAACGAAACTGAGACAAATGTGATAACCACGCAGCGATACGAGTACTCGTACGCCACAGAGACTCCACCAAAAGCTTCGTCTTTCTCCGCAAGCCTCTTCATTGCTCCGAAGACTCGTCGTCGTCTTCCAGTGTCTTCCGAAAGACACGACGAATCGGTGGTGAGGTTGAGAAACTTCATGCACGGCACTGAAGGGGAATTTATTGTCGATTTCGGCGAGGTGTATCGACAACGCAACTGCTACTGGGCACACACACGGCCCCTGAATGCAGAATTCAGAATGGAAGAATGGAGATTCCAGAACGGAGAACGGAGAAGGGAGAACGGAGAAAGAAGAGTCCAGAATGCAGGGGCGCTCCTGCAGCTCCCGATATCGCCCAATGCCAATCTGCATCCGCAGATTCCGGGTGGACTGAGAGGCAAGAACAGCAGCCTTGTGCTGAGGTTTTAATTTGTACGATGCTTCGTGGCTGCTGGAGATTCTTAACACGGAAAGAAATATGGTTGTAATTTATAAAAATATATATAACATAATTTATGTCTTTATAATAATATATATAATATAATATATATCTTTTAAAAAATTAACAATTTATTCAAATTTTTACAGCTAAGAAGATTTGCTTTTAAACTTTGTAAAGACCAAAGGCAGCATAAGCTTAGAGATGTAAATGTGCCAGAAAAAGGCACTTATATTGGCGTTATGCATCTTATCTTATTTAAGGTCCTTGCTAAGACCTAGTTTGGCTATTGTTTAAGGAGTCGTCACACATATCCTCATAATTTTCCCCAAGTGCATTTAAGCCAAGGTGATGAGATGAAGTTGGTGGCTGGCTGCATTTTGGCCTCGGCCTGCGCACAAGTTGCCTGCTGATGTGCCCACTGATAAGCATGGAGCATGGAGCAGGGACTATGGGTCTTGGTCTGGGTCTGGATCTGGTGGCCAGTTAAAGGGGCTCCTCCGGCATGATAAAACCCCCCGAAAAGTGTGGATTATTTCATTTTGCTACGTTTTGTAGCCGCCTGGCTGCTGGTGGTGGTGTTCCCTCTTTGGCCTCTGATGCGGCTGTTGTTTTGCGGGTAATGAATAAATTTGCGCAATTTGTTAAGTGAATTCCTTTGTAGCGCGATTTTTTACGAGTTCCTTCGGCTTGGTCTCTGTGGCGCTTTGATTTTTCAAAGTTGAGGAGGCTGAGAAGAGAGTGGTGGTAAGGTGTGGAGAATTCAACATAGAATGTGGCATACCTAATAAAGAGCAATTTTTCAAGGGAAGTCTTTGAAGAGCCATAGAATCTACAGATCATTTTTATAACATTTTCTTGGTACAATATCATATATATTTTAGCTCCATATCCTTTTAACACTTTATTAATTTCCGTCTAGGGCACATCGTTGCTTCCTTGCCTTCATATGGCAAGACATTTATGGCACCTCCTTGACGTCCTCTCCCTTAGCGAAGGCATTTAAATGCATTTCCTAATCACACAACCTCACCACACCACACACACAAAACACAATCAAGACTTAACCCTTTGCCGGCATTTCCCATAAAATCTCGGTACTTCCGCTCCCAACAAGAATACCGGTACATGGAATAGGGAGAACCCAAGAGGGACAACTCTCACCCCAGCACAGACCCATGTTGCATCGAATGCTCTTCCTGCAACAATTTCCGCTTTGCTCTGGGCTGCTGCCGGCAAAGTCTAACAAATTCAAATTAGAAAATCCCAACATAAATATCTATGCATTCTCGTATCCCTTCGTCCTGGCCTGATAGTTCGCCGTCTGAACAATAGATGTCGCCGGGCTGTGATTGCAGCTCCTGTGTGCAATATGCGAAGGGTTGCAAAATGCACCCTCATGTGTAAGTGTGTGTCTGTGTCTGATTTTTGTTGGAATTCAAAAGATTTACAAATACTTGTGCAGTCCTTTGGCAGTTGCACTTAAGCAGGATCCTCTTGCCGCTCGACCTCCTTGAGTGCAACCCCCCGGGAGCTGTGCGATATATATATATATATATATATATTCCTCTCTCGCTCATCTCGAACCTCTCGCGCTGAACCAATAAAAATGTACGTCGGGCGGTTTTTAAAGCAAGTTACTCTTGTGTCGTCAGCACAAAATTTTTCACCTCTTCACCGGGTTGTACATACTCCTTGTTATCCTTCTGGTTTTTCGCTCTTCATTTCTTTTTCTTTTTTTTCTGTTTAACAGCACCCCAGCGTCTTGTCAGACCGAAATGTTTGTTTTGTTGTGTCCTCAACTGTATTTGTCTTTGCGTTCTTTTTTTTTTGTCCTCCTCCGATTTTACATTGCTCGATTTTTGTTTATTTCGCTGACGAGGCAAAAGCGGCGAACGCCACGGAAAATTGTCAATATAGCGCAGGACAGAAAGAAGGAGTCAGCGGCGGCATAAAAATGTACAAAAAATATAAAAGGAGATTTAGGGGAACGACTAAGGGATTACCTATTTGAAATGACAATTTTAATTTTAATATTTTGGGAAATATTATTAAAAACATATAGAAGGAATGCCCAGATAAAAAATCAATGTAAATAATAAATTTTTAAATCAGAACTGTCCACTCTAAGGACCTTGGTCAGACGAAGCATTACTGTGGCATGCTCCATGGTCCTTCGAGCCGTGCCTGTGGTGAAGTACCTGAAGTACAGTATACCCTGTAAAAAGCACCATTTACAGGGCACAAAAATCACGCATACAAGCCAACAGCGGCCAAAAAGGACGCACCCACATTACGAGACACTGTGGATATTTTATGAGTGGGTTGTCCTGGCTGGCTAAGTCGCATCGAAGGGTTAACAATGGCGCTCCTCCGTCCAGCTTTTCCACTGCCATTTTGCTGCTGCTGTTGCTGATGCGGCTGCCTCTTATGCTGTCATATGCAAAAAAAAAAAAAAGGAAAAAGAAAAAGGAAAGCCAAAAATCGGGAAATGGAAAATACAGAGGGGTTAAGGGCGACAGCAAGGACACCAGGCAAGCAACACTTTTGATAACATTTTATTACAACGTACTCGTAGGTGTTATTTTTATGGTTTTGCTATGCTCAACGGATTTTTTTACAGCTTCTCCCCCCCTTACTCTCTTGTTATTGTTGTCGTTGTTGTCTCTGCTGATTGCGTGGGTTAAAGAAAGAAAAAAAAAGGGGACACAGGGTTAAAGTTGATTGCTGAATGGGTTAAAGGATGGGTTCAAGGTTCAAGCGGTTGATAAGAATCGTTCATTGAGTGAAATTAAAGTGATTTCCGCAAAAACGGATCGCATCGAAAAGGCTCAAATGGTTTTATGGCTATGATAAACGAAATATCCTTGAGAGCAATATATTTTGAGGCATAAAAACATTATCATTATTTGGGAAATGTTAACTTAATAAAAGTTGCAACACTTTATAGAAATGTCTCCTAAAAGAATATAAAATTCTCTAATATATGTTAAATTTTAATATACGATTTATAATATCTTTTTTTTTCAACATTCCTTGACTGAAATATTGCCTCAATTTCTGTTCAAACTCCTCATTAATTCGGTTGACTGACAAAGTATACGTTTCTTTTGGCTAATTGGCCAAACAATTGGCCAGTAAATCAACCGACAACCGCTCCCATGTCAACAGTTGATTTTCTCGTCGTCGACATGTAATTGCAAATGTATCCATATGATACCTGTGATACGGTTTTCTATCAGAGGAATTCTCTGTTTAATATTAATATTTATATCAATATGAATTTTACGGCTTTTCACCCAACAACAAAAAACAATGCAGCAAACAAAGGCGCAACACCAAAGCCTGAATTATTCATGTGCCTAACGAATAAAAACCGAAATAAATTATAAGAAACACGGGCGAACAGCGGCAACAACAACAACTAATTATTCATTTAATACTGTACGAGATTTGCACATTAAAAAAAGTATAAAAAAAAAGAGCCTGACCAAATGCGCCCCAGCATCGGTGGTCTCTCTCTCTAGTTTAGTGGGTCAAGAAATCCAGTTTATTAACATTCAAATTAATACATACAAATGACGTCTCTCTGCGTTTATGGTGCATAATAATTAGCCGACACGTCAGAGGCAGCGCTAATGTGCCCGCTCGGACCAAGGACCAACAGCAGGGAAAAAATAAAGCGGAAAACAGGAGCATTAGCATAAAATTAGAATTTGTAATTGCGGCGGCGCAACAGGCTCGAAGTTCGGAGGGATGCCCCTTGCCTCTGTGTGTGCGGCATGCGCCGCTTAATTAAAATGCAACCTCGGCTAGACAGACAAGGAAGCGCCTGCGCAAAAGGACAACGCGCCCAGCTCAGCTTTTGAATTATTCAAATGGCAGCCAGCTCACAGTCAGTATCTCTGCGCATAGCCTTTTTGGCGTGTTGACTTTTTGATTATGCGCATAATTTTTGGGCCAGAGACCAGAGACCAATGTTATGACAGGCGCGAGGATGCGGCCAAAGGGACAATAATTAAGTCATGACAGAGTCAGATTCAGAGTCATTTGCCGGAGCAGGTTGCTGCCACAGATGTTAATTATTACCATAAATATATTGAGAATCTGGAGAGTTTTGAATGCAAAACAACAGGATTTGTGTTAATTTTTCATAATATAAATTTCATTTTTTTGCTGTATAATTTTTTGTTTATATAAAGTGCAGAAAGTGATTTAATTTTCTTGGAATATGCTTAAGTGTTTAATTTATTTATTGCTTTGTTTTTAAATAAATTTCCTAATTGGAAGTCAATTAAAGTAATGCAAATGCCATAAATATTTATTGTATTTCAAAATAAGATATGTAAAGGTTTTAAGTGGTAAAAAGTTGAATAATTAAGATTAATGCCTTTAGCACTTAATATTATTTTGTGAATAAATTTAATCTTTAAAGTAAAGACTCTTGCCATTTATGTAAATATATTTAAACATTACTTTTTAAGAGCAGATGACTTCCTCATTCTCATAAACAGCAACATTAATCTGATGCCAGGTGCATCTGGTTAATTAATAAAATAAATATAACTAATAAATGTAAATAAACATTTCCATGTAGCTTTATAAATAATTACTTCCTTGTAAAGCCAGAATTTGTTATATTCACAAACATATAAAACAGAAAAAAACATAGAGAAAAAAATGCATCATTATAAAAGAATACAATTAAAAACCTAAAAAATATATATATTAAAAATTACTACTCCTTGAAAAATATTGTCAAAATTTATAACAAACATTTAAAAATATTTATGATTTTAATCTCTTCAAAATAAATAGAGATATCGCTTTAAAAAAGCTACCCCAACCTTCCCCCAATCGATATTGTATTGGAACAATATAAATTTTAGTAGCTCGCCGACAAAGCAATTCCAAGACCCCGAAATTTCCCCCTTTGGCTAAAGGCAGAAAATCGAATCAGCTTTCGATGGGGCTACTCCGCCTTCCGAAACGCTGCCATCGCTGCCACTGATTCGATTTCCATGCAATTTTTGAATGAAAGTGCGGGAAATGTCATCCATAAACTATGCCGCCAGGTAAAAGGGTGCCACTCAGCCAGGGAGAAGCTCATGCTCATGCCCCAACCCGAACCCGAACCCGATCCACTCGAACGTTTCTCCAGTGAAATGGAACTAAGCTCGAGCGCTTGTCGCACACGGTGGCGGCATTTGCATGTGTAAAGTCATAAATAACGAGACAACATAACACTTAAAGCACAGAGACACAAAGACAGAGAAACACACACTCACCACACAGGACTCGCAGGACCGCTCGCTATCGAGATGCGATATATGACAGGAGTCCCGAAAATGCATGAGCTACGACGAGCTGGAGACCCAGACCCGAGCTTATCAACTGCAAAATAAAAAGAATTTATTTCTGTTAGGAACTTTGCTCGCGGGTTATGCAAAAATTTGCAAAAAGGGTGAACAGATATGGCAGCAGCAGCAGGAGGACAAAGGGAAGCTGACTACGGCTCGGCATAAATAAAAATAAGTAACGAGCTCCACACAAATTGATAAAACAGTGAAAGAAAATTGCCGCAAACACAGACACAACCCGAACGGTATCATAAAAGAGAATGAGTTTCTGAGGTGGCATTTTCATTTTCAGTTTTGTCCAAATCAAAAAAGAGAGCAAAGCGAAAAAAGATATTGAACAAAAGCGTACGGTGGAAAAATGTTTGAAATTGAATTTGATAAGAGAATAGGGAAAAACAAAAACAAAAGATGATGTGGTTTAAAACGGAATTAGTTCAGAGGGGAAACTGTGGAAAATTCAAGCGGAAAAATAGTTTATAAATTGTGAGTCAGAATAAAATTATAAAGAAATATTGTATAGAATTAAAAAATAGGGAATTACGAGTTTCCTGGCATGTAGAAATTACTGGAAAATTATCATTTAGGAATAATATGAAATAAACAATATAAATAAAGTGACAAATCTGTTTAAAAATATATAAAAGAATTTTCCTGACTTGTAGAAATTTCAGGAAAATTACCATTTAGGAATTATATTAAATTAAAGAATTTTCAGCTTGAGAAATATATAAATATGAAATAATAAATTATTTATTCTATGCTTCCAAAAACTATTTCCCTTTCCTTGAATAATTCTTAACATCCTTTTACTTTCAAGTACAGTCTGCAACCTAAAACCCAAATTATAACCTCCATTCTTCAATTTACCAAAAACTTTAAGAACTTCGAATGGTTTAAACCTTTTTTGCATACTCTCAAATCACAAAACAGAAGCAACAAAAAAATACTGTTCCAAACTGCCCCCCGGTAAAATAATGAAAAATTGAAAAAAGTGCCAGCCGAAAATAGAATTTGGGAAAAATAGAAAATTCGCTACAATGGTACAGTTCCCAATTCAGTTCCGTTCGCCGCGACAGGGGAAATAAATTAAATTTTCTAAACGAAGAGAGAGCACCCAAGGCAGAGCCCGAAAATAACAACACATTCATCCGGAGTTCGACGGCCTCGTCGGGGCAGGTTCACAATGGGATTTGCATACGCGAAAAATTGTGACATGCAGCGAAAAGGAAAATTTCTTTTCACTTTTCTTACCTTCTCGAATTACGCAATAATCGCGATAAAGGTAGGGAAATGAGTTTTGCATAAATTAAAAATTAGCAAGGAGGGCAGCACAGCAGCACCCTTTTTTCCGGGACAACTACAACTACAGTCAAAGGTGACGCATTTATGCATAAATTAAGGATCAATACCGCGAGAGCCTACTCCTTTCCGGAGGGAAAATTTGCATTACAAAAGGCCAAAGACCGAGACCTTTGCCAAAAAAATGGTAGGAAAATCGTAAAGGGGTTTGCGAAAAAGACGCGAGTTTCCTAATAATGGGTTGTCCATTAAGGGGCGAAAGGAGCAAGTTCCGGAGCTCCGACAACTGTTGACGTTGCCTGGCAAAACAGAGCAACCAGAAGGAGGAGGAACAACCCCTAAGACAGATTAGCGCTGAACCCAAGGAACCCGAGATCGCGACCCCGGCGACGATCTCTCGATCTCAACCATCCGATCCTCTTACTCGCACTCTCTCCAGCTCGCCTTTGATGTCACATTTTGTGTTATTTATTTGAGGCGGCATTTGATTTGCATGAGAATGAGGAAAATTGATATTTGGTCGGGCAACCTAAAGGTCTGGTCTTCTCCTCCTCCGGTTGTCTAGCCGTAGAGCGTCATCTTCAGGACGGACGCACGTGTTGTCCTGAACCGACAAAAAAAAAGGGGTGCGATCTCTAAGGGTTGTTCTCTGTCCGATCGCGATCGCCTATTGTGAAAATTATGCAGATGAGGGAACCCCTTTTTGCGCAAACGGATGAAGATGAGTATTCAAATGGGTTCGGTGGCATCTTCCCCGGACGAAGAAGAAGGGTTGCTTTCCTCCTAGGTAAAGGTAATTTGCATCGCAAGAAGATAGGGCTAGACGGCGTCTAATGGGATGACATCTGTGTGCGCCCAAGGGTGTTTCGCCTCTCTCTCCATGGCTTTTTGCATACTATTTAATTTTCCCAGGATCCTGAACCCTGGCTGGATAAGGAGATTTTTCTTTCCCAGGGAAAGATCTGCGTGTCCTAAGCACAAAAGACAATATTGATCGTCTATTGAAGATGCAATCAACTATGTAAAAAGATCGAAACCCTTTTTTTTGCATGCCATAAAAAAATAAATTCAAATTAATGTGAAATTTGAATGTGCAAAAATCTAAAAGGAACGAAGATCCAAGGGGTGTTTCAAATTGACAGATACTTTTCGCAAAAGATGATCATCTTCGCAGGGATGGGAATTTTTAAGGAAAGCGATTTTGTAACGTACTTTTACAGAATCTGGAACTTGATTAGATATTGATTTTTGCCAGGTTTGAAATTTACTTTTAGTTTCGAGTTTTAGATAAGAAATTTTTAGATAGTAAATTACTGTAGAAAATATATCATAAATACCTCTAATTAAGGCAGTATCTCTAAGTTTTAAGAATAAATTCTAACATTTACATGTAAAATATTATTTTAATAAACCAAATAATAAGCACTTATAATCTTAAGTAATTCGGAAAAATTCCCTATTTTTTCTTTGGTTTTTCTCACGCTCAAAAATCAAAGCTGGCACTCTTGAGTCAGAGGAAGGGTTATGCAGTGAGCAACCCCTGTTTTTCGTAGACAACGCCCCCGCCTGCCAAGTTAAACAATGAAACACAAAGGCAAATAATAATTTAAAAGGTTTTGTTGACGTTTCGAACTGTTGTTGACTTTTGCCGCGCGCGAACAAAACAGCAACACAACTCAGAAATCAAACAGCAGACACAGAACTCAAACTGCAAGTGGTTCGAGGATTGAGGATGGGGATGGGGATGAGGATGCTGTTCGAGGTTCGAGGATTGAGGATGAATCAGGAGGTGGTAGGTGGGAGTTCAGAGTTCGGGGTTCGGGGTTACCACCGAACCCGCCTTCAGCCTCATTCATTATGATTATTTGCGGTGAAAATTTGCGGCGCTCTTATTTGATACGGAAAGGATTAAAATTAAGCGAAAACTTTGCGGAGAAAAGCCCTTTTGTTGATTAACTTTTCATTTGATTTATTAACACAAATAAACAGAAGTACACAGCACAGCTTAATGTGTACTTGGGGGTCATGAACTCTCCGGTGACTCAGATCAAGCTCAAGTTCCTGACCAACAGACTCCAGAGAGACTCTCGAAGATCCACATCCCGAAAAAAACCAAGTGCTTAGCGCATTAAAAGTCGCGTAGTAATTTAACGACGACGACGTGTTGTTGGCACACGCAGATTGCTATCTCTCAGATACAGATACAGCGGCGCAAAAAAAAGACAGAACGCTGTGCGGGTGTTGCTTTGATGGCCCCAGCGACAATTAGCAGCGGCCTACACTGGCCAGCAAAGAGGGATTTTCAACAAAAAAATCGAAAAGAAGTAAACAATTTTATTCAATAATTTAACTTGGATTTTTCAGATTTTTAAAGCCAGAATATACTTGTTTTCAGACCTATTTATCTGCTGCTTAGTGTGTTAGAGGTTATTGCCTTTACCATCAGGAATCGGTATCCAACAGGGATCATAGCATTATCTTTCTCTGTCTGGCTGCCACGCATAGGTGGGTGTCTCCCGTACGCACCCAGAAAGGTGTAAATCATGATCATGTCAATCAGCGGATCGGCCAATCCTTATAGCGCGCGTGCACACCTCTTGATCCGCCACAGAAATTCACTTTTCATTCAAGAAAAAAAAAAAGGAACTTGGAAAAAACTGTTGCAATTGTCGCGCCTACTTGAAGACGAAGATGAAACCAGACGACGGCCACGAAATGCGATCGTTTTGGTCGAAAAAAAAAAATAAGTTAAAAGAAAACAAAAGCCTGGCTTAATGATATCCGCCGAGGCTGAGCCAAAGGCTCGTGGGCTGTTTTAACACTGGAAATAAATATTGAGACTATTTGGGGGATTTTATTCATATTTTAAAATATTTTTTGTGACATTTATAAATATAAAAATAAATAATAAATTATGTTAAGCCATGGAAAAAGATAACTGATATTCCAGAGCAGTAAGAGGCCCTTAACTTATTATTATTACACTTAATATTTTAGTTTCCAAGACCATCAATCTAAAAACTAATTAAATTATTAGATTAAAAAACCTTTTTAATTTAAATATACAATTATTTTCTGTTAAAAATTGTATATTCTATCTGATATCAAAGTAGCCTATATTTCCAACCATATCTTTTCCTATATAATCTTATTTTCCACCGTGCAGAGAGCCTCTCCTGCCGCCTGCCTGCTGGTTTCTTTTTAACAATTTCTTTATATTTTTTTTGTGAATGAATGCCAGACGGCGAAGAAGTTGTAATGATCATCATCATGACGGCGAGCGATCCATTCATGAAGCTCGCCCTGATTTTTCTTTGGTGCCTGCTGAGGCTGTAATCAGTCCACGCAATAATATAAAAAAAATGTTTGCAAACCCGGCTTGATTCTTGTTTTTTATTGGCTTGTTTTTTGGGGCCTTTGTGTTGGCTGGCTGCTTTGAAGTTTTGCCTTTTTGACACATTTCGAGGTGTGTTTTGCCGCGATCTCGTATATAGCTTTAGCTTTAGCTTTTCCTGCGTGGCATTCAGTCAGTCAGTCAGTCAACAATGTCTGCTGTTGGGCTGTCGAAGTCTGGAGCCCAGCCCCGAAAGCTGTCAATTAAATTAATTATTATTTCTGCGTTTAATGCAAAACTGTTGCATGCCAAATGCAACTAACTGCGAACAGCGAAAATCCAGCCAAAGGTCGCTCTCAGCTAGCAACACCTAGCTCTAGGCCCCAGTTTTTCTCTATATTTTCCTATTTTATTATTCACGTACAAGTATCAAATTTTTGTCAAAAGTATGTCAAGCATTTCGGGCCCGCTTAATTCGTTGGCGTGTTTTTCTGTTCTTTTTTTTTTTTGTTTTAATTAATTGCCAACCGCTGACATGTGGATGGTTCCACTAGAGCAAAGGCATTGAGGGGTTGATAACAAGCTAAAGGAAAAAGAGGAAAAAATGTGGTTTTAGACAAAGTTCTAGACGAATTTTTAATGCTCTTTTGGAGGGTAGACTTGGAAAAACATTAATTTAATTTAATTAAGAGCAATAAGAACTGAATAAATTATTTTTTAAATATAGATAAATATTTCTTTAGAAGTATAAATTAATTTGTTATTAAGAAATAGTATAAAAACATTAAAGTATTGGGTGTACTTATTTTTCTGTAAGAACATTTTCAGTTTTCCCCGAATTTTCACTAAGTAAACCCTTCTAGAAAAATGTATATACCCCCTCAAAGTGATCTTTAACCGCATTGTAACAAGGCAGAAGCTATACGAAGAGTTCCATTTCTACACCGGAGCCATATAGTGACACATTTTCCGCCCCTGTAGGCGCGATATGCGCATAATTAATGAGCCCTTTTATGGTTTATTGAACCGCAAAAGGCGGCAGGAACACGCGGACACCAACGACAGCCAGACAGACGACACATCACGGAAAATGTCATGGCTAGGAAGTCGGAAAGTTACCTCGGTTTTGATAAGACATCATCAGGCGGCGGCGGCCACCATCAGCAGCAGCAGCGGGTTTCGCTTGGCTAACTCCGAATATCTCCACTTGTCGGTGTAATTTATGTGGCCGCCTTTATTGTTATTACATTTGTTGTTTTCTGTGGACTGACTTTCTGGGCCACAATATGGAGAGTCACTTTTGAGTAAGTTCTGGATAGTTAGGAACCATCATAGGCCATTAGTCAGGGCCCTGCGACGATGGACAAAGCTGCGCTAATTGCTCTAATGACGATTCCAGCAAATTCTAGAGAGGTTTTTTATATTTGAAAATAAATAATAATAATAATTTTTACTGTATTATCAGTGTGAATATTTTGGGAGAACCTTGATTGGGCTTTATGAGCATAAGAGGGAATTTCTTGATTTGAGAAGGTATACTGCTTAAATTATTAAATGTTACTCGATGCATTCATTTAAAAAGCAAAATATAATATTTTCATAGTTTAGAGAATAGAAACAAAAACATAAAAGATATATTTCATATTTAAAGGCTTAGAAAAATACGTTTCGAATATGAAATATCTTTCAATTAACTTTAAAAACTTTAATTTCCAACAAATACAAACTCATAAACCCCTTTATATATTTAAAAACCTATAGAGAACCCCACACAAAAATTACCCTAATTCCACTCCCAGCTAAATTCCAACACGATATCTTATTTTCCAGAGCCATTAAAATTAATAATTTGCCACACTCTTATCGGCGTAATTTTTATCAACATCTGAATCGAGCTTAATGACTATTTTTGGGATGGAGACGGAAGGAGTTAGAGTTGGGAGTTTGGGAATTTTGAATTTTAATTTCAAGTGTTGCCAGAAATTAATTTCTGGAACAGAGCGCAACCCTTAACCCTTGTGATATCGCAGCGTCAATGAATGGCTGTTCTTGTTGCTCATCATCGTCATTTTATTTCATTTTATTTTTCCATAAATAAACTGCGTTGATTGTCGTCTGGTTTTTTGGTCCTGTCGCTGCGAGCCACCCTTAACCCTTTGCTGTCCCCCTGAGTGCTTTTAAGTTGATGTCGTTGCGTTGATAAAACTGCAGACGCAACTCAAACATGGGCAGGTTTCTCTGGTTTTTGGTTTTTGGTTCTGTTTCTGCTTCTGGTATCTCCCCGGTTTTGCCAGGATCCCCGCAAAAGGACCCCGTTTGCCGTTACGCTTCGTATCTTTCAAATTGTTGCCAGTTGCTGATTGTTGACTGGGGGGCGGCTTTTACTCGGTGGCGTAAAAGGGGGGCGTGGCACTCACATGTGTGCTTAACAGACCGTTTGCCATTTTTGCATATATATACATAGACAATAGGGTTCGGAATAATAGGAATATGTTATTTATAAAAAAATTAAGAGATAAAATTTATATTTTTTATTAAGAAATAATTATTTTTGGGCTTACTTTTGAGGGAAATATTAAAACCTTAAATATATTTAATAGGATTAAAAGCTTAGAGTTCTGTTATAAAGCTTAAACTAACTTTCCAAAAATTCAATCTCACATAAAAAACACTTTATTTTATCCCACAATTAATATTTCTATTTTTAATCTCAAAAAGTTACTATTAATTTTCCCTGCTGTTGTACACACTCATATCCTTACGCACACTGATTATATGGCAGCCACATGGACACACACTTATATAAATTTAATTGACTGTGGACACATGTGTGTGTGTATGTGTATGTGCTGGGGGTTACTCTTTATTTCGTGCGGCTTTTCGGGGCTGTGATTCTTGAGGTTTTCGGTGCGGTTAAGTTTAAATACTCGACAGCCATCAACAGGGCATAAAACATTTAGCCCAAAGGCGTGTGTATGAGTGTTTGAGTGCATGCATGAGTGTGTGCGAATGAGTTGGACAATCGAGTGCGAAAAATTAACGTTGCATATGTCCAGGCGCGCAGAGGAGAAGGAAGTGAATAAGTGACTTTAATTAAATATTTAAAATAATATTTAACTTGTACTTTTAATAAAGTATTTTTATATATTTTTCTTGGTAAAAACTGTATAGAAAACTAGGATTTTTTAGGAGAAAATTATAAATTTAAATGCAGAAAAAATTATAAGAAAAGTAGAAAAAAATGTATAGAAAACTAGGATTTTTATAGGAGAAAATTATACAATAAAATGCTGAAAAAATCATTAGAAAATCAGGCAAAAAGTTTGCGTTTCCTTCATAAATCAAGCAAAAATTATTCAATTTATAAATGTAATGAAGCATTAGGTTTATTTTCAGCCACATCAAAGCCCTGCCACCGATTTATCTTTATCTGAGAGCCCCAAACTGCCTTTTCCGACTTAACTCTGACTTACGCACGTACGCAGCTCACTCATCTTTACAAGTTCTCCACTATCTTATTTTCTACTACATTGTCCCCTCGGTTTTTCCCATTTTTTTTTAGCAAGAGGAAAGAAATCTTCTTGGGCAACACGTAAAATTAAAACACCAACCCGTCTTTTCGTATTCTTTCTTTTTTTTTATGAATCCCAACCATCCATCCAACAATTCAGCATTCAGCATTGTGTATTGCATTTTGCTTATAATCTGCTGCCGCTTCTGTCTCTCCTTCTTTTTTTTTTTTGTGGGGGAACAGAACTGACTGAAGACGAGACGAATTGTATTGAGTGGCACTAAATATGTTGAGAAATGAGCGGGGAATAATGCCATGACCATACCTCGCCGAAGTAACTCCCTTTTTTCCGTTTTTTTCTTCTTTTTTTTTCTCCAACGCCAACGTTCCAAAGTCAACGTTCCTTCTGTGGCGGCACGCACGTTTTTCATTCAAACGTATGACATGGACGGACTCAGTCGCAGTCGCAGTTGGAGTCGGAATCGCAGTTTCAGTCGTAGTCTCTGGATTTTGTCCGCCTTTCCCCCCCGTTCCTTTCCCTGTCTTCATTTTACGTATCAGCGCTCATCGGTGACAACGGAGGTGGAATCATCACCAGCGACAGTGGAAATAGTGCACTTGAAAAATTTGGGGATGAGAAATCAAGAATATGACCGAAATTTAGATATATTTTCCCACATTACTTGATAAATAATTTTTTAAAAATCTTTAAAAATAAATACAAGCTCTAATTGTTCCTTTATAATTATTATTTTCTAGTATTTATTTGTCCTCAGTGTGGCGACAGCGGCAAAAGCGGCGACGCACGAATGAATGGCCATTCAGAGGCGTAGGAGGAGGAGGAGTAGTAGGTGGAGGAGGGGTTGGTGAAGGTTCCAGAGGGGGAGTTGGTGGTGGTGTGGAGGTGGGGCAGGAGCAGCAGCAGCTCACTCGCTGTACAGCCCCAGAGCGAACCGTTGATCACGTTTGGCGCAGGCTTCCGGTTAATGCCAGAGACAAGCTAGCCATAAGGGAGCTGGAGGAGACAAACCGAGGCACAGAGAGAAAAAATTAGCTACAAAATATAATCTACAATTTCATTGACAAGAATTTAAGAATTTTTTACATAAGAGTGTGAAACAGAGCTTGAAATAGAACATTAATTGCAATAGCAATTGCATTCAATGCAATAAATATTAATCTACCAAAAGTTATGCTTTTTAAAGCGGAGGAATTTGGTAAATAAAACTTAACAAGAGTTAATTTTTCTCCCTGTGCACATATTGTACCTCCTATATAGCTGTTCTGTCTCTGTTACGGAACGCGGACCTTATCACTATGGTCATACGACGGCGACGCCCGCGCACGTTGATGGATCGCAACGCACGCGCGTCTCTCCTGCTGCTGCTGCTATTGCTGCTGCTGCCAAGTGTAAGAAATTAAAACGTTCCCAACTTGGACTTTGTTTGGCCTGAACGGCCCGAACGGGACGGGACCGGGACCGGAGCTACGTGTTTGGCAAGCCGGCGAACGTAGTTGTCACAGCGATCCTCAATTTATTTATTGTATTTTTTCTACCTATTTTTTTGTTTGTTGCCAAGGGGGAAGAGCGAGCACGCAGGGGGAAGTCATAAATTATGTAAGTCTTCAATTGTTGGGTTTTCGGTCTTTTATGGGCCTGCAACTACTGCACGCCCTCTCATAAACACACACGCACCGCGAGTGTAAACTTCATTCCCCCAACTTATCAACGCAAAAAATAAAAACCCAACAAACTCAAAAACAACTCTCAAACGCTGTGATAAGGCAACCAAAAAATAAAAATAAAAAAAAAAGTGGAGAAGCAAGCAGAGCAAACAACATTTAACAACTTAGACAAAAGAAATCTGAGGCAAATGGGTTGAGGCGGAGGGGGGGGGGGGGGGGGGGGGGAGAGTCGTTGTCAAACAACTTAAAGTCTCATTTATCATGTTGTGCGAAAACTTTAAGGGAAAATTTATGCACAAGCAGCAGAGCGGCAGCGGCACAAAAAATAAATAAAAGCACTTTGGTGAAAATAATTTTTGCATAATTTTTCCTCCGCCGCCATGACAGACATGACCTACAGCAAGTTTTTCGGCTGCCAAAAAATTTCGGCAACAAGTGGCGGCCATAAAAATGAAGAGCGCCGAGAAATCCATAAGTCAATTTCCAAAAATTATGTAAAATTATTTAAATTGCACGAGGCGAGGCGAGGCAAGGCAAGGAGCCCCGAAAATCAACAGGGTGGGTCCTCCGAGAGAGCAAGGATTGCTCTCATTTCTTTCTTTATTTCTTCCTTTTTTTTGGCAAGCAAAGCGCATGCAAATGCCAAACGGAAATGGCAAACAAACCATAATGTGACGACGGCAGCGGTAACTTCCGGTTCTGCCGAAAACGAAAACCCAACGAAAATGAAGTTCTCTCCTCTTCTTCGCCGGCAGCAGACAAAATCGTATGCAAATCAGCTCCGCGCTCAGCTGGCAGGCAAAAGTTCAGCGAACGCTTAACTTTTCACCAGCCACGCCCCCGCTACGGCGCGTACCGCCCCCCCGAAATGGAGACCGCGCATGAGCACCGACATTGTCTGGCTCATTTGCGCCAATTTTTTTTACATAAAAATACAATAACAATAGCAACAGCAGAGAAGAGGAGAGGGGGTGAGGTTACAAAAAATTGCGAATGTAAAAGCGGAAAGACAAGACAAGATGGAACGAGACAAGGTATACCCTTTAGGAAGAAATTCTTATGGGTAAAGAAATAAATTAAGATATAAGAAAAGCATTTTTCGCATTTAAAAAATCTAAAAAAAAATATATATCCTAAAAATAAATTTGGGATGCATTTGTAGAATTCATCCGAAGGAATAAGGCTTGATTGGGAACTCATTCCGAAATATAATGAGGTTTTGGATTGATAAAACCTCGATATATTTCGGGATGAGTTTTTGATTAATAAAACCTCGTTATATTTCGGGATGAGTTCCTAAATTTACTAATTTTACGGTTATAGTCCCTTATAAGTCATGATTATAGCCTCAAGTAATTAGTCGAGTTTCCATACATCAAAAAATATTACCAAGTAAATAGTTTTACTTTTATGATAAGTATAAGAAACAATCCTTCAATCGTTGTGCTTTTGTTTTAGCTTTAGTGTCAGCTAAAATTTATTTATTTATAATAAATAAAAATTAAATAAAAACTTAAGCTGTAGAAGAGTGAGAACTAGATGGCTTTATAAGAGCTTAGTTCTTATAGAACAACATCATATCGTGTCTTGTAATCCTGATATAAATTATAGCAGCTTCTAAACCTCCTCTAAAACATTACAAATTCCTAAAATAAACTAAAATACCCCCTGTCTAGGGTATCAAAAAATCGAGTCAGTTAATGCCCCGCATCGTACCATCGGTGCCACATTTACATTTTTTTTTCTCCTGCTGTTGAACTTATTTTCGCATTTTGTTTGTTTGTGCGAGTGTGAGTTTGGTTTATTTTCTTTTTTTTCTCTCGTTACTTTACTTTACATCGATTTTGCATAATTTTTCAAGGTCGCCGTCAGTCGGCAGCGGCAGCGGGTGTTGCATACATTAGCATTTGGCCAACTGGCGATGTTGCAAGGCGGCCACCCAAGAGCGAAAGAGAAACAGACACAGAGGCAGAGAGAGAGGGAGAGAGGGCTATGGCCATTTGTGCAACCAAACTCGGGGAGTTTGCCTTTTCCGGACCAGAGGAAAAGTTGGGCTGCCACAGTTTTGCATAGTTTCGGTTGTTGGGTTTGGTGGCACATTAAGCCACATTCGATGGGTCAGACCTGCAAAGCTGCACTTCATTTTTGAGTTAAATTAACATATTAGAAATAAAAATAAAACCATATTTTCTTAGATTGTTATCTTTTCTAAAAGCTATATTAATTTATAGTTTCCTAAAACATTTTCCATGACTCAGCCTCAGGTGGCACACTTAAACCTTAGGGGCTAAGTGGCCTAGTTCAGCCTTGAACCTGCGGTCAGAGATCCACCTTTTAGCGGGCACTTGGCAGCTGCTCCTCACCCTCTCCTCTCCTCTCCTGCGATAAGGAAAAAGGTAGCCAGGACGAAGGGGAAAAGTGGCATACTTTCTACCAACGTCGTCAGCGAAGCGTTAATGAATTATAGCCGCGAATGCAAGCCGCTGACTACCATGACATGGCCAAAAGCCAGAGACAATGAACGATACTAAATAGGTTGTATGGTATGTTGGTTCCAGTTTCGAGGACCCCGGGCTGCGCTGCGGTAAAACACCTTGCCGTGGCGACCGGGGGTCCTTGTCTCGATCGCCAGGACAACAACTAATTACCGTGTGCCTGGAACAATTTTTATGGCATTTATGCGCTCAGTTGAACGCGATCGTTGCTCCTTCTACGTTTTTCTCTCCTTTATTATTTTCCTTGTTTTTTTTTTTCTTTTTTATCCCGAGACACAGACAGACACCTTTTGTGTCCGCTGCACAGGTACACAAATTATTTTCTGGCCCGGCAAAGTCAAGGTGCGTCTGGGCTTCCTTTTTTTTTGTTACCCCAACTTCTGGCCGCTCTTGGGCTCGTTTGGTTATCAGTTTTAGTTGGGTTTCTTGGGTCTTGGGTCTACACTGAGAATATTAAAGCTAAAGGAGAGATATAATTTATTAAACAGAAATTAAATATAAACAAATATTTAAAATATTAAATTTAATCAAATAGGAAGGGTGCATAAACCCATAATCGATATATTTATTAACTAGTTTGCTTTCCAACTACATTCTTCTATGTATTCAGCCTCATAATTTCAGTTATATCTTCTCCTTATTTTCTGTGTAGAATTTTCATCCTACCTTCCTTTACTGATAGCCATCTTTGCGGTCCATTGTCTCCTGTTTTTTTTTGTTGCCAATTATTAGCACTTGAGGTTCGAGAAATCTCGCCAAATTGAGTGAGAGCATTGTCTGCGGCCGTTCAATTAATAACATTTTGTCAAAGCAGAGAAATTGCTGGCAAAGCTACAGCTAGAGGAGTTAGTGCTCCGGTTTTGGATCTGATTAGGAGGAGAACCAGTTCGCTGTTTGGCCCAAGGACGGCAATTGGAAATCGGCAAGATATTGCACAGAAATTAGCCGACACGCACTTGGGCGATTTATCAATTTCAGGTCGCATACCGAAATGGTGACATTTAACAAGGTTCTAAACATATTTCGCTTTTGGCCTAATCGCAGTCAGCAACAGCAGCTAACAAAAAAAATAATGAAAAAATAACATTAAAGTTAACAACAAGGAGAACCAGAACAACTTCGGTGCGCACCTGGTGATCAAAGTGGTTTTTGCAAAATGCAGCCGCACAACAAACAGCAAACAACAAACAACACACACACTCGACGGCTGTAACAAATCATAACAGCACAGAAATTATTGAAAGATATTATAGAACACACAAGTGTTTAAATGTTGTGGGAATTACCAATGAGTTGGGAAAGGTGGAAGGAATTCGTGGAGTAAAGAGTAAAATAAGTCAAAGAAGCATATTAATTAATTTTCAAGAGTTTAAGTTTTTATTTATTATTTATAAATGATTTGATCTCAATCATTTATAAATATAAAATAAAAACTTAAACTCTTGAAAATTAATTAATATATCTAAGAAATTAGTTCTGCAAATTCTATAAGAATAATTTAATTTTCAGACTCACAAATTTGATTGTGTTATAATGATCAAAAATTTCTTAGATCAAAGAAGCGTGATTAAAATATTTCAAGCTTATTAATTTACAGATAAAATATTATTATTGATAAGACATAATTTATAATTTTTTATTGTTGTAAAAAACAGGTTTAAAACAAATTACAAATTTAATAGAAATATTTTCTTAAACCTTATTTCAAAAATAAATAAAATCATTCCTCCACAGTAATAATACTTCTTAACTATTAAACACCTCTCGTACCTTCATAATATTTAGAGGTATGAAAAACAGTACAACCTCTGAAAAAGGACTTTACTTTTCCCTCTCCATGAAATGTAATCTCAAGACGGCCCCATAAACAGGCTTAAACCACTTTCATTTGCCACTTGGCTAAAAATCGCGCTCTTGGACAATTTCCAGCGACAGCTGGATAGATCTTCCTCGGGGATCCATTCATTTAACATTTTGACAAATCAAACAAAGCCAAAAAACTGTGAAATCTCCAGTGGAGAAGATGGAAGCAGCTCCTCGCCGCCCGCCCCCCTTCCGACAGAGTTTAAAAATTCCAATGAAAATCGAAAACGATGTCGGGTGTTGTTGTGCTGTTGGGGTTTTCGGTTACGGGAGACTGGAAATTGTCGTGTTAGACTTTCAGGCATCTCTCGACGTGCAGCGCCGAAGATTTCATGCTATTTATGAAGAGCAAATAAGAGGCACACACAGCACACACACTATCCAGAAGAGGCCTCCGGCCAGGGCGGGCAAATAGTAATAAAAACATGACGACAGCAGCAGCAGTAGTAGTAACAACAACAACACTATCCAGGGAGAGGAGACCACAGAGGCAGGCAGCCTGAAAGCCAGAAACCCGGGGCCCAAGCCAAAGCCAAACTCATCGCAAACTCAAACTGCTGCGACGACGTAAAAGGTCAACAATTACTTGCTCCGTCCGTCTTTGGGGTTTGACGAATTGTTTGGTCTGTCTAAACTTTGGCTACCAAAGAGTCTAGCCCGGCCAGACTCGAAGATGTTTTGTCCCGGACAGCACAACACAGGCAACATCAGGTGGGGCACTAAGGAAAAATAAGGGTTTAATTCTTTAGTAAACTTATTAAAAAAAAAAGGGAAAAACACATAATCGGTCTAAAAAGAATTCATTAGATAAAGAAGTAAATAATATAGTTTTTCTAAAAGAAAATTGATCTTATTAATATTCTGCTAGAATCTGTTGAGAATTTTAAGCATTTTAGGTGTAATAAAGGTTTTCTCTTCGAAGTCAAGGGTTTTGACTGTGTTAAATAATTTCTTTTCATGCCAAACTAATGAAAAATGTTTCTAATTTGATTCATATTGAATTTAATATTTAATATGTCAAAATCGGTTGGGAATTTTAAGCAAATTTGATGTAAATACAAGTTTTCTGCATTTTACATTAAAAATTATAGAATTAAATGTATATTAAATATAAAAAATGTATAAAAACATAAAAGAATCTTAAAATTATTATTATAATTTTATTAATTATAAAATAAATCCTATTAAAATTCAACCACCTCCATTTTTCTCAAGTGTAAAAACCGACCACGTCGATGATGATGACAAACATGGCCCAAACAATTGTCAATGCTCTCGACGAGCGTTTAGAGCAAATTGTGGGCAATGTTGTAAGTCCGACCGGACCAAGCTCCGAGAGCTCCGAGAGGCGGCGGCTGCTGCACTCGCCTGGCAGTCAGTCAGTCAGTGAGGAAGGCAGGCAGGCAGCAGGCACATGTAAACATCAATAAATCAATTAGGCAAGCATGGGCCAAGTGAGTGGACCGAGACCAAGACTCAGTCTGGAGGAGGGGAGTCTGACAACTGAGGAATCCAACGCCAACAAAAGTGTGACAATATTTCCATGAAATTGTTCATTAACCGCTTGGCACACATTGCACTTGCACCAAAAAAGAATTCTGGCCAACTCTTTGGGACTCTGAACACTAATTGCTTGGGCCAATATTCATCATCATCATCGATCGAGCCTTCAGTGCATTTCTTCGGAAGCTATCCAGCTCACGTTTGTCCGCCAATTCGAGGTAAGTCAGCCCCCCGTTCGACGGCAATGTTCCTTCTTCGTTCCTTTTGTAACGAAAGGTGTGAAGATTAGTGCGCTCGAAAATCCCTCGTTGGCCCGCTAATGGACCTGGCCCACTACTTGCCCCAAAAGCCGGAGCTTGTGTGTCCAAGAATTCATGGAATTCTCGGCTGTCCAGCAGGAGAATGTCATGGCGAAGAGCTTGGGGTAAAATGCTGAGAAATGTTGGGACATGTGTAGACAAGCTGGCGGGTTTCAGTTTGGAGGTAACTCCTTTCTCCTTTCACTCAATGTCAACTGAAAATTGTAGTTACTTTTTTTAGAGGCACTTGAAATATTTATTAAAGTGATTAATTGAAGAAATTAAAGGAATTGAGAAAGCTTTGCAATTTAAACTAAAGAAATACTTTCCAGCTGAAATCTTCTGAAATAATTGATTTTATATATTATTTACGACAAAGAGTGTGATGTATGCCCCTTGATCAGGGCGAAATCCATCTCTCTCGCCCCATTATAACCCCACAAATCAAAACTTTGCAATGACAGGGCCAGAAATTATGGCAAAACAAAAGTTCTGACAGGCCGAAGGGGGTGTCCTGTGTCGGCCAACTCTCCAACATTTTCAACCAATCAAGCGGTGGGGGCCAAAATCAGACAGCAACACCGCGAACAGCAAAAGCAACAGCAAAAGCAACAGCAACATCACCATCAGAAGCTACATTGGCAACACCAACACCGAGAGAGAGAGCCAACAACATGTGTTGCACATTCAGTGTGTGTGTTCTCAGCGTATTCCCATATGCCCCGAACCGGGGGCCACCGCCGCTGACATGTGGTAACGCGGTTTTGGTTTTGGTTTTGCTTTTGCGGTCCGCGGTCTTGTAATGCGTATTCAATGTTTCCAGACAGGACACAGGACGTCGACGCTTCTGACCCCCAGACGATGTGGCAGGACACACGCGTTGCTACCATCGAAGCACACATTATGCGAAGCCCGAAGCTGCCCATGTTGCCTTTTGATTGAGTTTTTCCCCGCCAGCTTTTCCTACGCCGCCGTACTTTTTTGACATTTTCCCCTGTTACGAGGATTTCCTTCCTTTTTATTTTGTTCGCCTTTCTCTTGCTTTTCATTTCCACAACTTTGAAGCGTGTTAAAATGTTTGATTTTGTCCGAATGTCATTTACAGCTGTTTCTGCTGTTTTGGCGGCTGCTGCGGCGGGGAAAGCGTGTTGAAACACAAGTCTGACACGAGTTTTGCTATTTGATGGATGTTTTGCCGGTGGTTAAATGAGGGTTTTTTTTAGAAAAGAATCAGGGAGTTAAAAATATAGAAAAGAACTTGGAAAAGAAAAGAAATGCTTAAAAATTAGTGGGGAAACTATGATGAAGTTTGTACGAATTTGGAAACATTTCTGTGGCTTTGTAAATTGTTTTTAAATTTTATTAATGAAATAAGGTTTAATATTATTAAATATCTGAACAAATTTAACCTTAGATTGCAACTTTAAATTTTGTTCTAAATTTTAAATGCTCTTTTTAGTTGA
Source organism: Drosophila punjabiensis (assembly GCA_008042585.1). Taxonomy (NCBI): domain Eukaryota; kingdom Metazoa; phylum Arthropoda; class Insecta; order Diptera; family Drosophilidae; genus Drosophila; species Drosophila punjabiensis. The sequence continues at coordinate 860,740 of VNJR01005323.1, forward strand.
TTGTAAAAAGAAATCCCTATTTAATATTTATAATTTGATCAGAAAACTAATTCTACTCCATTATCCATTATCTTTACTAGTTAATTTTGCTTTTCGAAACATAAGCTGTAAATTTGAGTAAGAAACCATATCTCAAATATTTTTTGAACATTTTCTAAAAGTAAAAACATTTCCTAACCATTTTCTAACATTTGTAAATGCACCTTTTAAGTCTGAAATACAATTATTTTCCGTGCCTGAACTTGGCTTAATGACACTCAATTTCCGCGCTCGTTTTCCCCCGCGTGGCCAGCACTTGGAATACGAAAAAACTTTTCCCGCCTACCATGGCTAATTATGGGGGAACTTGAAGCTCTTCATACGCCGCCACGCTGTAATCTAATCCAGAGCCATAAACTGCAGAGCCTTTGTTTTCGGTCTCTCTCCTGTTTTGCATGTTTTGGCTTCGAGTGGCGCAGGCTGACGCTAATGTTGCAACCAAACACACACACACAGCGAACTCACACCCCCGATAGATCCTGGCATTGTTTTGCCAGCGTTAATTTACGACAATCCCCTGTCCCACGGATTATGGCCAGGAAAATGCAACAGCAGCAGCAGAAGTAGTGGTTCGGGGATTTTCCCCGCTCCCCCCACCACCTCGTGGAAATGAGTGCGCCCCGAGTGCCACCTGATGTTCGTGGTCGATAACGATTTATGACACCAACAAGTCCAGACAACGCAACACTGACAGACGGCTGCTGTTCGGTGTTCCATGTTGGCTCTTGTCAGGAGTTTTGACATTCGGGGACATTTTAGTTTTTCAGTGCACTGTTCAAAAAATATAGAGGAAAAATCATTATAAATGTGACAGGAATGACAGAAATGATTCAAATGATAACAATTTAACTGCGATGTTTCCTGACACTGTCAATGAATTTATTATTGGAAAAAATGATGAAGCTTGTACGTATTAACAAAAACAATTTTTACAAAGATCATGGAATGTCCTTTTTAATTAACATATTTCTCAAATTAAAATTAACATATTTCCCAAATTAAAATCAATTTAAAAGCAAACTATATTCCCAGTGTAATCCGTTTTGGTATTGTCACAAAAGACGGCATGAGGATATACGATTGCGTCATGGCTTAGATGTTTATCACGATTCTGGAGACCACCTTCATACCCAGAACGGAAGTCAGGGCATATCCTTTATTTGCGGGCCTCTTCCTGGGGACAGGTGTCTCTCTCTATCTCTGTCTGCGACTGGCGACTGTCAGCATCGCCAGTCGACTTATAAATTAATCTAATTTACACCCGGTACCACTTTTTCCCACTGTCAGTGCTCTCGGGGGCATTCCTCGACTTAGAGTCTCGGATCGCATAGAAAAAATACGGTTTCTGTTTTCGAAACAAGTTTGACCCGTTCCGCCGGCTCGAATTGTGCGCAAAATAATAATATCAGAACCTGAACATGGAACATGGAAAACTCAGTCACTCGCTTGATAAAAAAAAAGGGTGCGGAGATCAGTTGGAAAAATCCAACCAAGAAAACTTAATTAAAACGCATAAATTAAGAGCCGAACATGTTAGGCTGACACATTTTCTCTAACAATATTTTCACATTTTTTTCATAAAATTCCTTTTCCCCAAAAATTCTCTTATTTTTTTCCGCAATTTTCTTTTATGTCTCAATTCCCGAACAGCAGGTACAAAAAAATGTGGCGACCGTGCGCTCTAACCCTTGCCAAGGAACCCTTCTAAATATTTTTGTACGCCACTTGACCTCAGCCACCCCCCACCCACTGACCAGCACCACCGCCACCACCCCCTTTGGCCGGCACTATAATTAACAGCTGTTGGGCAGCCAAAGGGGGCAAAGGGCGACTGCAGCGGCAGCGGCAGCAGCGTAAAATTATGCAAATTTCTTTGTTGTTTTCGGCTGCCTTGCGTGTCAATAAACAATTTTTGACCTACATAATTATGCCAAATGCCGTGCCACAGGGAAAAATATATATAAATACGAAAAAAGCCAGAAAAAAAATTAGGATTTAGAGGAGTTACTCGAATATAAGATACCTTGGAATGGAAGCTTTACAGGAAAGTATAAAACTGCATCGAGAACATACGTATGATTCCTAATTTTTTGTAAATAAAGATTTACATTTATCTATAAAAAGTTGAAAGGAATATTTTGTTGCATTGTTAATAAAATATTTTAATAACTTTTTAAGTCTTTTAAGTCTCTGTTTAATTATTAGAAATTATTCAAATATATTTCTTGAAAATTCTGCGGATAAAGTTACTAGTTCTTTTTGCCATAATAGTATTTTAAACTAATAAAAAAAATATATAATATAATCACTTATAAAATAGTACTTAAAATCTAAAACATGAATAAAGAATTCCTGCTTTTTTTGATCTTTATCACGAACTACATATTTTATATACTCAATAAGCCATATATTTTCCTTTTACTTAAAAACAAACCCTACACATATATACCCACCATAATCCTCAGTACTGAGAACTCAACAAAAAACCATCGAAAAAAAAAATCTCTAAGCAGAAAGGAAGCCAGCAAGTGGCACAATTATTTAAATTATGAAGGTCCTTGGTCCCGTCCCGTAAGGTCCCGTCGAAGCGACGACGCGTGTTGCTCGAGTGCCGAGGAGCAACGATATGCAAATGGAGTTAGTTCCGGCGCACAGCTTCTATGCGATCGACGGGATGGATAATCCTGGGCTGCGTTAAACCTGGAAATTTGCATAATTATTGGGCCTCAATTTGAGTCTAAGACTGTGTCTGTGTCTGGCACCCGAAGGCAATATCGATCGACTCAAATATCGGTGGCGGCGGCGGCGACGACGGCGGCGTCTAACGATCCGTTTGATCGAGGCGATCCTGAGATCGGGCAGGGAATGGGGATATGGGAATGGGAATGGGATCTCTGGCGAGACCCCAAGAGATCTCTGGAAATTTATGGTCTGCCCTTTTTTTCTTAGTCGTGTTAGCCTAACGAATCTGTTAGCTGCACTTGCTCGGTTTGACTTTCTTTCTGGCCATCTTTCCTGCCCGGCTTTCTCCCCAGCTGGACACTTTTTTTTTCTGCTTTGTATCCATTATGTTCTCCAGCCGAATTGTCAATAAATTTTAGTTTCGGTGCCGTGTTTTTCAATCCCTATTCTTTGGGGTTACACACAGCTTCCCAAGCGCGCGGCTTTTTTTTGTATTATTGTAATCACCAGATCCCAGATTTGTTGTAATGAGTCGCTGTCGCAGTTAGAGTTTCCATTCCCACTCCAGAGCCCTGTCCCTGTCCATTTGGTTGTCCCTTCGATAAAGTCTTCATTGATTTGTGACCTTTAATAATAGCGTTTAGACCAGCCCCAGATAGCATTGACCTTTTTCCCCGATCTCATGCGACTTCTAAGGGATGCTGCCGCCTCGGTTTAATTATGTATTTGGAACATTTTGCCTTCATTTGGTTAGAGATTTCCCAAGCCTGCAACTTGTAACTACTGATGAGTCGCACTTTGCAATCCGTTGACTCACACACCTGTGATTCACCGCTGGGCCATTCACCACCACAAAAAGTGAGTGCAAAAAAAAATAACAAAAATAAATACAAATTCAAGCGCTTAGCCTAAGCTATCAATCGGCGTTTTGATAAATGAGCTTTTGCTGCCGATGCGTTGTCTTAGAAGAAATAATACTCGCCAGCGGAAAGCCAACAACACACCGAAAATTCCCCGAGTGTCGAGTTAAATACGCCGCCAGCTATGGGCCAAGCAAATACAAGATTTAAGCTAAAATAAATAGTTAAGCCGGGTTTAGGCGGTACGGGGTATGCTCTATGGAGTTTATTTTAATTTTTAACAAATTTTAAAAAAGTATAAGAGAAGCAGAACAGTTTCTTTTGATTTTTGAAATATTTATAAAAAGAAGAAGAGAAGCAGGACAGTTTTTAATAGTAATTGTAGTAAAATACTAATATCTGGAATTAAAATAAACTCGTTCTTAGAGTTGGTGTCGTCACAGATCAAAAAATAAATATAATTATTTAAATATTCGTTCATAAAGTAGCTGAAGAGAATCAAGACTAATTATGAACGACTTTCTTAATATAATTTGCTTAAAATAAATTTGTAATAATATATTCTGCATATTAAAATCATTATTTAGAAATTAATTGAAAAATTTATGAAACAATACCAAATTTAATGGAAATATTAAAATAAGTATAACAAAAATTACAAAGAGCTGAAAGTACTCATTTAAGAACACGTTTCTTTAATCATTAAATAAATATTACTTAATATGAAAGCATAAGCATCTTAAGCTTTTAAATATTTGATAAATTATTTAATGTATTTGCGAATAAACCCAAAATAAATTTGAAGCTAATTTAGAAAGAATTTTAATGCGTTTTTCTTCTAAATATAATTACAAAGATTAAAAGAAAGGAAATATGCGGATTTTTAATAAGCATTTAGTTTTAGAATTCTGTCATAAATTGAAAACAAATTCTTTGAAAACCTAGAACATTCAAAAACCTCTAAAAAATTTAGGCAATGACTATTCCTAAAGTATTTATTTTCCCATCAACGGATCATTTCAAACGAATACCCTAACAGAACTAAGAGTTTTATTTAGTTGCTTCGATCGATGAAAACAAAGTGCGCAGTGTCTGTTTTTTTTTGGGATTGTTGTATGTAGTTAATGATAGAGTGGAAGATTCTTGGCTAAGCTTGTTTGCTAATCGCAGATCACAGAGCTCTTTTGGGTCCCAAAACAGTTAGCAGTTGGGCTCCGAGTACCGTAAACTATTTGTCCAAGTTTCTTGGCCACAAGATACTCTCTAGACTCTGGTGTTTCTCTCTTGACGTCATCTCGGCCGTATCTGTGCGAAATCAAATGCCGGACCCGTCGTTGTCAAGCGCTTAAATTTTCGATCGAATTTTATGTATTTATTTCGAAAAGCCAAAGGAAAAAAATAAACCAACGACGCAAAATAAGAAAAAACTAAACACAAAATAACAAAATGAAAATAAAAATAAAATAAGAAGAAAAAAAAACAAAGCGGCCCAGACAGCGGCCAGAGGCAACGCATCAACAACGAGCTGAGCTGGCTAGAAACCTGAAATGCCTCAACACTCGGCGGCATCGGATCGGACCCCCACCAAACACATCTCAGGCAATCGAAACGGCCACCGATCGCCCCGATCGAATATACTATTGCCATACTATATATATACACACACAACACACATCGCGGCGATAGCGGGGCGCGTTTCTAGCCGCTGCAAAGTAAAGGTCTACCGGTGGACATAAATTTAGCTGTAATGCGACAGGTGTATTTTTTATCTATGGAGCGTCATGAAACGAGCCAAGCGGCGACGACGACGACGCAAAGGCATACTGAAAATACACAAGGAGAAAATTGGAATCAAGTCTTTATGATATTTATTTATTAATAATATTTTTTTTACAATTTTAAATCTATTTTCCAAAATATTTTGAGTTTCAAAAGTTACAGAACAAACAGAACATAATTCATTTAAAAGAAAAATAAATTAAAATTAATAAAAAAATGTTTTATATATTAATAATATTTTTTCTAGAATTTTAAACCTATTTTTCAAAATATTTTGAGCTTCAAAAGTTAATATGGAAAATACTTTCAAAAACAACGAAACTGAACATAATTTATTTAGAAGAAAATTAAATTAAAAACTTGGAAAAGCATGAAAAATTTGTCGCTTTTCTTTTCAGGAATTATCTTGAATAAATGTTAAATAAAAAAAAAAAAATAATTCAATTTATAACAAATAACACACGAAACAAAACAAAATTTAATTAGAAGAAAATTAAATTAAAAACTTGGAAAAGCATGAATAATTTATCCCTTTTTTCGGGAATTATTTTGAGTTGACTTTAAATAAATATAAATATAATTCCATCTATAACAAATAATACTCTATCCAAATCTTTCGACAATTTTTTCCTGTGGATCTCACCGATCGACATCAAGTTTTGTAGTTGTATCCGTTGGTTGCTGCGCATGTGCAACGCATTTGAAACTTTTGAAATGAAATAAAAGTTTCAGATGTTTTATTTTTTCGTTCGATTCTCTTTTTTTTTAATGCCTAAGCCTGCGTTGTTGTCTAAACAATTTCAATGCTATGTCTGAAATAAATTCTTGATAGGAAAAACGGCAAATGACAAGTTTTTGACAGGCGCCGCAGTTGCCTGATCAAGTGGCTGAGTGGCTCAGGTGCTTCTGGTGGTGCCGATGGCTGGCTCATCGCCTGCAGTTTTTTATTTTATTTTTTCTACATTTACAATAGCCGCTGATTAAAGTCCACTCGCATTGGCTTCCGTGATGGCACAACGATTGTGGCCAAGTTACTGGTTTTGGCTTAAAGTGATGCGGTCAATCATTGATCAAGGATGAGCGATAAGTGCAGCAGGCAGGGAAGTTAAGTCGGATGATGAATGATCTAAAGATATGGCTCTGGGGCAAGTTGAATGCAATGCAATCCATGTGTAAGTATTTATTAAAAGTAATATGGGATTCATGAGTTATTTTAAAGCTTGTATAATAATTCCTATCTTATTTAAACTAAAATGTTATCTTACCAAAACAATCTATTAACTTAACAAAAGCAAAATCTATCATATTCAATATCTAAACCAAAACCCTTCCTCTACCGCCCAACCACTAAGGTATATATTCTCCCCATAGACCAAAATATATATAAGATATTTCTGAACATATGCGCTCCTCTCGCTGACAATAATTAGCCTTGAACAAAAAATATTGAAAGAATGGCAAGAAATATAGAAAAGTAACGCCCTTTTGGCCAGATACTTAGTGCAAATCGTTCTCGCTTACAGTGGCAGTCACGTCAACGACATATGTCCAATCTCTGGGCATGAAAACCAACCACCGAGCCAACCACATGGGTTCCTTTCCTAACACAAAAAAAAAAGAAGAAAACCAAAAAGTAAACACACCATCCTCATGTGTGTGAGTGTTTCATATTTGCGATTTTTATTTGCAATCAATCATAAAATAAACTGCTTGTCTCTCTGTGTCCTGTCCTGTATTTTGGGTTCTCTCGGACAAAAGGGGCGCGCATGAAAATGAAAATGAAAATGAAAATGCGACTAAGGCGTGGAAGTGCGGATTACCGCAGCTCGCAGCATGTGATCGATCGTTGTTAGCTGTATATTTTTTTTTTGTATTCTCTGTTTTTTTTTTTTTTTTGGAAAAGTGGCTGGGGTAATGGTCGATTTCTAGACGCCGCCTGCGACACGTATTTTTTTTTATTCGCATCCTCCACAGGAAGTGTGGGTTGTCAGGGGATCTTACCTCGCCGCTCCTCACCTTGCTCCTTTGACAATATCATGCAAATGCGGCTTAATTAACTTGTTGCACGTCGCCCCGGAGGAGAGGAGGAGCCTGGGACAACGACAACACGCATGCGCACTCAGCTTCCCCAAAAAAAAAGAGGGGGTAACAGAGAGAAATATAAACTAGAAAGATTCGACTAGAAAGTACCCAGTTTTAGCTGTTAGTCTTAGTTTCTTGATAATTAATTCCGATTTTTTTATTAAGTCTGATTAAAGTTAACAGCAGGGTTTTTTTACTTTGTTATACAGAAAAAAATAACTTTTTACATCCATATTTAAAATTAGTTTCTTATAAAGATGCCTAAATACTAATGTGTATATTGAATCAGTTTAAAAAATATTTAAAAACATATAAAACCCCAAGCAGGAGAGAACTAGAATTTACACAATTCCTCTTTCTTGTAACATTTCTTTCTCAAAATCCAACATACTCTTTTGGTGCCACAATTTTAGGGTATTTAAAACCAAACACGACCGCCAAATCAGCGCCAAATTGAAGCAGGCCTCACAAGGTGCTGGGCCAACATCCTCGCCTCGCCTCGCCTCGCCCAAGGAGTCGTCTCTCTCGGAAAGGTCTAATTTCCGAAACTGTTGCCTCATTTACATTTGGCGCCAGAGCCTGACTACTCCCCAAAACCGAATCCAATTCCCTTTTTAGCTCGGATCGGTCCAGCTACCGACTCCCGGCTCAGCTCGGCTCCTTTTTTAATTAATTCGATATCACAACAATTTTTTAAACCGGCTACCGGTCTTGATTTTTTTGCGGCATGCCATTTGCATTTGGACAGAAAGACAGACAGAGAGACAGAAGGCAACAGGGACATCGATACGAATTTCGGGACATACGAATTTCATTCAGAAATAATTTTTATGTCCAAATGTTGTGAGGCGGATGGCCGTTGCTGCCTGCTGTATTTTGGCCTTATCCTTTTGAACTTCATTTGCATAAACGGCATGAAATAAAATCAACAGTTGCAGTAGCAGAAACGGACAGCATTCAGACAGGTAGCTAAAATAAATAAAATAAAATAAAATGTTTGGTATCGCATGGCGAAAGATAAAACGATTCGAAGGCAAATAACAGGCTCTGATTCCAGATTCAAGCTACTGTTTTATTAAGGCGAGAGAGGAGGCTTAGAAGGAGGGTGGGATTTTTTGTGAACAAAAACTAAGTTGGAAGAGGTAAATGTTTTAAATAAAATGTATCTAAAAATAGTATTTGCTCATAAATGTAATATTAAAATAGGAAATAAATATGCCAAATTGCTGAAGTTTGGGAATCAAATATTCTTGATTATTTTAGGTCTGCTGGAAAATATTTATTTATAAGACTTCAAGGAGAAAAATATATCTTTGCTTGACTTAGTACCTCAAAATTCAATAACACAAACCTGTTAATTGCTTGGCAAAATCTAGAGTTTCCCAGGGATTACACAGAATACTTAACTCTTGGCCAAACTGGCCAATTAACTGATATTCTTTCCTGGCTCCTTGACAGCCTCCTTTTTTCTGCTCGCCGCATGTGGTTGGCTAATTTTCTGGCCCAACACTTTTGTATCCTGTCCTTTGTCGCAAGCCATAATCCCGACAGTTTGCTACCAAAACACACAAACCGGAGGAAGTCTTAACATTCACACTTGGTCACCATCGGCACCACCTAGGTAGGGGACCACTCACAATGATCAATCAGGCAGGACGGGACACGGGACACGGGGCAAGCAGGAGTCACCGCAGGAGGGCGTGCAAAAGACAAGATCACGCCTCTTAAACGCATTACCCAGGCAAAAAGGAGGAAAAAAATATATAATAAGAAAAAGGAAAAGAAAAAGAAAAACTGAAAATGCCAAAGAAGAGAGGCTCTGCTCTGCTCTGCTCTGACTCAGTGCCAATTAAGCGGGCATGACCGAAGACCGAAGACCACAAACGAGCTAATGTGTCAATTATGCGGTCTACTTGGGCTCTCCGGGTTCACTTTTGCAGTAGCTCAATCGCTCAATCATTCAATCAGTCAGTCAGTTCAGTTCAAAGTGTGACAAATGAGTTAATAATATGGGAAAATTTCTCAGTTGTAACCTTGAATTAAGAGGGAATTTTAGCAGGAGAAAGAAAAATATTAAAGGTTTTAAATAAAGGTCCTGAACTAATCTTTATTTCATTAAAAGTTAATTTTAATCTTTTTTCAGCTTCTTTTCTCTTCGTGTAGCGCCTATCAAGCTCTCAAGATCTCTTAGAAATTTACCTAAACATTTTCAGAGTCATTAAGTGGGGCGAGATCTAGAAGTGGAACAGGTTTCTTCAGCTTCCCAAAATTCAACTATGATTTCCAAGAAACAAATTTTCTCATGATTCACTTTTTTTATCGGATTGTCTCTGGAGAATGCCGGGATTTCTTTCTTTCTTCTCCGCTCATCTTAATTAGAATTGATTGTGCAGAGAGGAGAGTTGGAGAAAGAAGAGTTTCTTCGGTTTGATGACTCTTCTTCTACGTTTGACCCGTGCCAGGGGAAGTGCCATTTAATCAGTCGCTGCAGTCTCTGCACCAAATAGAAGGTAGAATGGAGGCCCAAGTGAATCAGTGCAAGTGTATGGACGACAGATACACAGTACGTGTATCTGTGGGATACACAACATAAAGTATCTAAGCTAAAAAGGCGGCACGCTAATTCGGCTCGCGTGTTTCCTCAAGTGGCAGTCACTATGCCACTTGGCGAGCGGCAATCGCATAAATACTCGGTGCACCCCGTGCCCCCTTCCCTCCCCTCTCCTCAACCTCTCGAGCTAGACTTTTCCTAGACTTTTCAGGCAATTTCCCGGCGAGCAGCAGCAAGCTTTGTCTGCTCATTGGGCGCATCCGTTGCCGGTTTCGAGTCCGAGTCCAAGTCCGAGTCCAAGTCTCATTGTTGTGTCAATTGTTGCTCATGTTGTTGCAGTTGCAGTTGTTGCATCTGTTTGCTATTTGTCAAAGCGCACAAATCCCAGACACTGCACTTTATCAAGACATGCACTGGGAAAAGGGGGCACTATTAAAAACTAGCCCAGATTTTTGCAATATAAGAAATTAGAAAATATTACAAGGAGTTAAAAATAGACCTTAGGCTTTACCTTCTCTAAACTATTAGTTCTACTCACTTAAAGTTAAGATTCCCCACTTATTTCCCTTTATTTTTCCCAGTGCTTTCGCAGTCAGAGATCAAGAGAGCACAGAAGAGATCACAAACTAGGTCATTCTGCACTTAAGCGAATCGTGCGTTCTCCAAATCTTTTGGCATTGGCTGCCACTTGGCGCTTGTTTAATCCCGATCCCGATCCCGATTCCAATTCTGATCCACCTCCACCACCACCACCTTGGCCACCCTTCAATCTAACCTCATCTATCTGATACGATCCCATCCCATCCTTGGCTAATAATAATAGAGAAGAAGTTGGAGTCGGAGACGGGGAGTCCAGGCGCACACAGTAGCCAACAACAAATCACAAAATCGTTTAACAATCATTTTCATGGGGCTCCGTTTGCGATCAGTTGGGGGCATTGAGATTATCCAGCTACTGGCAACGGAAGTTGCCTCGGACCATGAAAACGCACGACGTTACACGGGACGAAAATATGATTATTATTTTACAAGGATTTTGATTTACGATTAAAAAAAACTTATTTAATTTAAAAGCGTTTGCTAAAGCGTTTAAAAGGAATTTAAAATCAAGAAACAATTATTTGAATTCTGGTAAAAAAATATTACAATTCCTAATTATCGATGTTATATCAACATTATCGATTAATTGTTCATAATTGAAATCAAAATGGTTATTATTTATATTTTACAATTTTGATTACAATTATTAAGAATTAATCGATTAATATTTATATTTTACAATTTTGCAATAAACTAGATAATGATCATCATGATTTAAACGTTAAACAATTAATGGTCTTTATTTTCAATTCGATAAATATCGATAAAATCGTTTTTTTATAAATTTTAAATACATTTTTATATACTTGAAAAAATACCGAAATTTTTATAAAGCGAAAAAAGTTTGTAATATTTGTTAAATATGAACAAATCTATTATAATATCAATTAATTTATGAAATTATCGTTCTTAAGATTGACGCTTATCTCAGACCGTTATTACTCCATAACCTGGTTCTTCTATTGACAAATTTGTACTTCTTGTAAGGAACATTACTTAATTACTAACTATTTCTTTTGATACTTTTCTTACCCTTATTTTTCTTCAGTGCAAACAGCACCCTGTTCCCCCCCTCTAAGCGGCTCTTTCCCTCGAAATAATTTTTATTGAATAATTTTTCATTATTTTTCGTTTGAATTGAGAGGCAGCGGTAGCAGCAGGAACAGCAACAGCCGCAGACACAGCAGCAGCAGCCGCAGAATCCGCAGACAGAGCCTGGCCAATGGACTGCAGAGTCTGGGGAACACAGTACACAGTGGACTCTTCTTGGCCTGGCCTTATTCTTCAGCTTCTTCTGCTGGGCCTCTTTTCCTGGGCCGTCAAAAACAATAAAGTCCAAAACGAGCGAACAATGTAAATGGCAAGTCATGATTTCGCTGTTATGCGCTGTTAAAAGGGGCGCTCGCCGTTCGACACGATCAAGAACAAAAACCAAAAACCAAAAAAACACCAAAAACGAAGCAAAGTGCGGGGGCACAGGACCAGAAAGATGAGGATGAGGCTGAGGCTGAGGCTGAAGGATGCTACCGTACAGCGACGCCAACGCCAATGCAAACGAAGGCCCAGAAGACATGGCCCAAAACAATGCAGAGAGCAAGAGAGAGAGATCCCAGCAAATACTTTACTCATACTTTATGCCCAAAATGCTCAAGAGCCTCCCGACGGTTGACCAGATCAATGCAATTGTTTGCCCCTTTTTAGTCAAGTTGTGCGCACTTCATAAGCAAATACAACAAATCCAAACAACAACAGCCTCATCCTCAGTCGAGGAAAAGGGCCAAAAGAGCAAACAATGGAAATAACCTGGCCAAGAGTGATGCTGCTGCTGCTGCGTGTCTTTCTTTCGAGAGGCAGCAGCAGCAAATCGAGTCAAGTCAAGAAGGTAGTTTGGCACTTTGATTGGAACTACCGAAAAAATAAAGAAGAAATTGACTTTCTTTTTGAATAGTACAGGTTTGAAATACCCTTTAAAAAAAGAGTATATTTTATTTTAAAGAGTTTTACGAAGAACTTGTAAGCTAAAATATATATTTGAAATTGGAAGCAGTAAAAGAGTAAAACAATTTCTTGTGACTTGCATAAAAGGTAACATAAATACTATAAATATTGCAGTTTTATGTGGTTAATTTCTACATTTAAGAGCTAAACTAAATGAATTTAATACTTAATCTATCTTAAAACTCATACCTAAACTATAAATAATTTATATATAAATATATCTAGATATCAGCTACATATACCCCTTAAAATTCCCGTATTTCCTCCTTTAAAAAAACCCTTCTTAAGCCTGCTAAAACGTAACTCAGCCGCAATTTGACATACACTGACGTGTTTATAAAGTTGACAAAAAAAAAATAAAAAGAAAAGTAAAGCTCAACAAAAAATAAGAAATAAAACTCTGAAGCCGAGGCAAGACAACAAACTAAAGTCGCAGACAGTAACAAAACTCTTTCTGACCTTGAAGCCCAAGAAGCTGGGATGTGTCTTGCAGCATTTTATCATCATTTCCGACGAAGATTCATTCTTAAACGTGCGTCCACAGGAAAATAAGAAAAGGAACAAAAAACAAGCAAAGTTGCAACAATGAAATGCGGCGACAAAAAGGCCAAGACGAGTGGAGAGAAGAGGATATATATATATATATATATATCCCTATATCATAGCCGCTAGCGGTACCGTTTTGTGCGCATGCGTTGCGAATGGCGGACGCGGCTCAAAGCGAATGCCGCCACCGCCACCGCCGGAGCCTTCCGCCGAAGATGGCCAAAATGATGGCCAAAACGACGGCGAAAGGGGCTACTAAAATTTACGCGTGTGCTAAACACGAGACTTCCACGAACCCAAAAAAAAGAAGGAGAACTAAACCCAAACCCTTTATGTGGCGTGGCCAAAGGCTAAAGTTGTCGTCTGCCTCTGCCTCTTATTGTTTCTAAAATAAAAAACGGAATTCCTTTAAAAAAAAAAGGAAAACAAGAAATAACATTTCCTTGCTTGAAGGATTTCTATTGTTTGCTCATCAAGAAAAAGTCAAGCGAAAACGAAATTCCTTTCACTCCTTTAAGAGACCGAACGAAAAATAGGGATCAAGTTGGTATAATATTGAGTTAATAATATCAGGAACTTTTTATATAAATTCATTGTTAAAAATTCTGCAAAATATATCTTTTGAGATACCAGAATTTGATTTATTCTAATTACAAAATATAAATTTATAGCTAAAAACTAAGCTCTCAATAGTATTATGTTTTCAGACCCCTTTTATTTTTTCCCTGTGCATTTTTCTTTTACCAAAAAACAAACAAAACACGCTGCAGCAAACACAGCAGAGATCATGATCATTAAAATCCGTCCAAAGACATTCCACTTCGTGGTGGGTTTATGGCTAGCGATCGATTACAACGCGAAGGTCGCGCCATCGATCGATCCGCCGCTCATTAGATGCCAAATAAAATGCGGTATAAAAACATCAACATCAAATTGGCTGCGAGACATTTGCGTGTGAAGCGGACAGAAAACAGTTTTGTTTTTTGGCTCCAACTCCAGCTCCAAGTCTAGCTCCTCTCCTGCTGCCAAAGTGTTAGCACGTTCTATGGCCCACAGCCACTTGACCCGAACTGCTGGCGCCGCTAACTGAAAAACCGAAAGCTTTTACTGCCTGGCTGCTAAAGAAAAACTGATGGCTTGGAACACTATAAATCATGAAGCAATACAAAAAACCTAAAACTCGAACCCAATACCCAAAAAACGATCGAAGTGCGCCCGATGAGGAGAAGATTTCATGGAGACAAAGACACGATGGGTTGAATGAGGAAGATGATGCTACTCTGATCGGTTTTAACGCCCCAAGCAAAGGGTACTAAAAGCTAACAGAAATTTATAAGAAAACCAACAGGTTGAATCTGATATAGGAGAAATAGGGTTCAAATAAATGTGAATTACAATTATATTAAACAAATTTAAAAACTAGAATTAGAAGTCATTATTAGTTATAGTTTCCTCAAAATCTAATTTGATAAAATAAATCAATTTAAGAATACACATAAATATCGTACCTTACCGATCCTTTAAAAAATCTGTAAAAATTTTAAAAAATATTCCAATCTCTATAGAATTACTTTAACCCTTTTTCCCCCTTAGTTAAGCCCCACTGTACTATGCATCTGTATCGCTTAATGCCCCACTGTCTACTCTCTGTGTGTGTTTATAAATCTTCTTTTAATTTGTGACAAGATCAACAAGTTCAAAGTTGTTTCAATCAATTGACCTCGCGTCTCCCAGGGGCCACAAATATTGTAACAGATCAGTCCGAAAAAGAAACGAAAACAAAGCCGCGTAAAAAATAAAGACAAAAAGAGGAGCCAAGAGCAAGCAAGCAAAGTGAGTATCAAATTCCAGCGAAAATTTTACGCAACAATCGGCGGCGTGTGCACGTGCAGCAGCAGCGGCGGCATTCGCAAATTAAATTCACTCACATCATGCCCCGCGCTCTCAGATCGCTGTTGTGGCAGGCAGGCTGACCTGCATTTTTCCAGCTGAGGCCGAGATTTGTGCTGCACTGTGGACACTGGACTGGGGCTTATTATTCAATTAAACGAGTGCCGATTGCAGGCTTTGCAGGCAGTGAAAGGCCGAAGCCGAAGCCGGCGCGGCGCGTGCATTGCGTATACGCCGCGTGTGCGTCATGTAACCTGTCCTCAGCCAAAACAGACCCATTAACCCAGTTATACCCGGCTGTGTCACTTCTGCTACGCCGATGCTACTGCTACTGCTACTGCTACTGCTACTGCCTTTGTTTGCCTCAATTTAAAGTTCAATTTCATTGGCCCTGGTCTCGCGGCTCTCAAATTGATGTGACAACTTTGAAGATGAAACGTGTGGGTCAATGAGCTCAGTGCCCAAGCTCACAGTTCTCACAGCATTCGGATGATGATGATAATGATGATGATGATGTCTATGAAAAATCCATGAAATTGAGACTTATTTGCATAGAGAGGCAGTGTTTTAGATTCGTGAAATTTTAAGAATTAAATTCTCATTAAAAAAACCTTTCTAATAAGTTAAACTTTTCAAGAACCGTTTTTCTCTGAAAAACAGGTCACTGAATGATTATATTTACTGAATTAGTTTAAAAAATAAATATGTTATAAAAAGAATAAATTAAAATTCAAGTTTGAAGTTATACTTATCTAAATTAAATATATTTTATATATGTTTCTTGCAGTAAAAGTGTTTTAAAGTTGAATACCGTTTTAATTCCTTACAATTAACTCAAACTTAACTACAGCAAAATAAATCCTTATTTAATTTAAACAATTTTCTGCTAATAACCAACGATTAAGATTATTCCTTGTGATTAAAATTTAAATTAAAATATTCTGTTGGCCATGTTTGGCTAATATTTAATATGTTCTTCCGTGGTGATTTATTGTGCCGCGTGCATAGCCTTGGCTTGGCCTCATTAATCAGTCAAACTCCACCGGAAAGTGCAGCACGCAATGCACCACCCACTCTCGGTCCGCCACGCCATTTTCCATTTTCCTCGGCAGCTTCAAAATGGCGCCGAAAAGCACACAACAAGAAATATTTTATGAAGAGAGGAAGGGAGAGAACGAGCGTGAGCGTGAGGGAGCATAAAGTTTAATGCATAAAATATTGAATTTTTGCAGACGGATTAACCTTGACTTTCACTTTCGACCGGAGAAATGCTGCTGCTGTTGCTGTTGCTGCTGCACTGCAGCGGCGTCCTGTCAAAGGATATAACTTTGAGTGGCGCGACAGCGACAGCAATACAAATGTAACCGCAAATGTAACCAGACCAGAACCAGACCCAGACTCAGACTCAGACTCGGGACATTTGTATGCGACACATCGAGAGAGAAAGAGCTAAGGAGGGGGAAGGGTCCTGAAAGGGGGATCTAAAAAGGAGTGGAGCCAGGGACAGGACACACACACTAACAGTAACACCAACATATGTGACTAAATCCAACAAATGGCAACTGGCAGCAGCAACAGCAGCTTCGTCCTGCTTTTTCCGCTGGCCTCTTTTGTATGCCGCGCAACGCTTCAAAATATTCGTCCTTGGCGGCGACGAAAAATTGTTTCTCCCCTCACCGACCCCTCTTCTCCTGTTCTGCATTCCACTTTTTTTGTATTTTTTTGAATAATTCATATCGCCACTCGCTAGCAGGACATTCAAAACACACACGCGATGCGATGCAATCTGAATGCCAAACAAGCCAAGGCGAAGGTGTGTGCTGCCGCCTTCTGCTGGGAAAATCCAGAGGGGCGAGGCTGTGTGTGTGTGTGTGTGTGTGTGTGAGAGAGTGGAAAATCCCTGCTTCTGTCCTAGAATGGATATTTTTGCGCCGGGTATGTCCTCCCACATGTTGCTTAGCTGTCAAATTGAGACGCATTTTGCGGGCAATTAAAAAAAGTGCGCACTGCATTTTGTCTCGACTTGGAAATAGTTGCGTAATTTTATTGATGCACAGGGGGAAAAATCTACGAATTTTGATGAAAATTTTAATAAAAAAATTGAGAATTAATAATCTAAAAAAAAGGATCAAAATATAACTAAATAAAAGAGTATTAAAAGCTTAAAAGTGATCTAAGTGTTAAAAAATAAAGTTAGTGTAAGGGAACAATGAATTAAATTCCAGCTCATCTTTAACTATTTAAAAAAATGAAAAGCAGTCTATTTTAATTATAAATAATGTATAAATGTTTTTAATAAAATATATTTAAAATATTAATAAAATATATCTAAAATATTATAATGATCTCTTTCAATTTTATAACCTGTACAATATTTAATTTCCTTTTAAGAGATACAAATGATCTCCAGAAATATTATATTAAATCCCATTATTTTCAAGTGCATGCAAAAAGAGACTTAAAAAAAAACTGGATACTAAGTTGGGTGGTATGTGTTTTGGGTGGCCAAAAAGGGGTCCACAGGTTCTCAAACAGCCAGGAATTTCCGGTAGCTATTTGGTATGCAGGATGCGTTCCTCACACACAGACAGAGCCAGCCAACGACCTCGTTACAAAACTGGAGCGAGAGCAAGGGAGAAGAAATCATAAAGAGAGAGTGAGAGAGAGGACACAAACACACACAAGCACACACAAGCACACACACAGGACGAAAGAGAGTTCCTTTTTATTTTTTGTTCCCTTGCTGCACTGTCTCGTCCCGTCTGCTTGTTTGTTATCCTGTGTAGGTGTTGCGTGTTTGTGCATCTGAGCATATGATTAAACTACGTTTCAGACTCGCTGTGTGTGTACAACAAAAAAAAATAAAGGGGTTAACGACACTTGCCACAGATCCTAATGATGCACCCAACCCGTGAGAGGGACACCTGCCTGGGGTTGCACCTCGAAAGATATGCATCTCGAGGATTTTTTCTTTTCAAATAGAAGAGCGACAGGTCAAAGGCAACGCCACGCTGAGAAGCTGAAGTGTCGATAGGAATTCTCACGCAGTCAAGTGGCAAGAATGTTTCGGCAAAAAATACCGTTGCATAATTGCAATAACAATAACCTGTAGCCTTTACCGTTAAAGGATTGCATTTGTCAAAGGCTGAATACAGTTAGAAATGTGTCCTTGTGATGGGAATCTCGAGGATACTTCAATGATACTCCTGTGAAGCTGGGAAAAATGCGAATATTTCCTATAACTGTTGCTTTAAGGATGTTGTTGTTTAATGGTGGGAAAAATGTTCTTGATCGCTGGGAAAATTACAGGAAAATAATGTAACCCTTCGAGAACATTTTCTTGCTTTTACAAATTATAAATATTATTTTGGTAAGTTCCCTGTTTATTATTTTTGTGGCTTCTAGTTGATCTTAGAATGTCGGTCTCTTGGCGGTATTACCTCATCGCATAATTGGCTTTGGCCTTTTCGCTCAGCTGGTGTGACGCACATTCCACTAATCAAAGCTATATTCCCATTCCCATTCGACTTGGACTTGTAGTATCAAATGTTGCCCCAGCTAAGCGTTATATACGCTTATAGAGAGCTCTTTTTTTTATTTACTTGGCTGCCTTGCCCATCCCTCCTTTGCTATCATGGTCGCTTTGTAATTTATGACATTTTTGTGCGTCTTTTGTGTCGCGCTTGTATTAAATTTACAACAACGAAGCACCGAATCTTTGGAAAAAGAAAAAAAAACTAAAGAAAAAACCCCAGACAAGTCCAAAGCCAAAGTCAAAGAGTCTGCTGCCTGATTTTCACTGCAAAGGGAGGAGGGCGAGACGAAATCGAAGACGAACCAAAATTTAAAACGCACGCACAAAAAAAAAATCCAAAAAATATCTAAGACCCAAGGAAAAGGGGCAAACTAAGCGAAGATCATTTTGGGTATCGATTTTTTTGGTTTTGGGTTTGGGGCCCTTCTGCGGAGTGGAAATAATAATAATAATAATAAAAATAATGATAAGGTTGACCTGTTGTTAAAAGGCATTGAATGCCCTTTGGGTAATAATTTATTTGTGGGACACCAGCGAGCCACTCCGCTCCGCTCTTAGATTCGGTTTTATTTTCGGCTCTTTCTTTGCCACCAAAAACCAAAACCCAAAAAACGAAGAAAACTTGTTTTAAGTTATTGGGATTGGAACCTGGGACTAGCTTAGTGATATCTCTCTGGAGCCCAGTGAAAGCTGGGGCCACTCTTAAGACGATATCTGACTGATATATAGCCTGCTTACAGGTTGCCCCAATCAAGGTAGAAATTAAAACCGAGCCACAAATGTGGGTGAGACGACGACGACGATGCACACGAATGTGGATCGTGTGACAAAGTCGAGGAATCGATTACCCCATCGATCGGGGGATCGATGAATCGCCGGATCGTTTAATCGAACACAGCCCACTCTCCGGAGCCAATCGCTTAAATCTCTATGATTATATGCAATTAGACAAAAGCGTTTAAATCGCAATCAGTTGTGCCACCATCCAACATCCACAACAAACACAGCAAAAATAGAAAAAATAGTAAAAACAAATACCAAGCTCGTAAAAAATGAGTTGTTATGAGGCTCCGACTGGCTAATTGCAGGTGCAAAACACACTGCGGCCAGGTAAAAACAACAAACGTCAAGCGTTTGGACACCGTCTAAGTGGAATTAAGTACGTGACATAAACTGTAATTGGATCTATTAGAGAGACTGTTTACTGGGCTTTCAGTCTATGGAATTTTAAGTGTCTATATAGTCGCATAGGGGGCTGGCCGAGACGATCTTTTGAATTGCCCCCCAAATATAGACTAGGGATTTAAATTATAAGATATTTGATTTTTTAATTAATTATATTTTTTAAATATTTCACCTTTAACATATATAAAAGTTTTTAAAATCATTTACATTTACGAAACCATTCTCCGGTCAAAGTTAGAAATTTCAGTTCAGTCAGTTCATAATTTAAATATATTGCCTGCTAATATTACACTCAATTTGTAGAATTAAGCTATATAAATCTTTAAAATAAGCACTGAATGGTGTATTCAAAATTATTAAACCTAAAATAATATTCTTTTTAAAATAAGTTGATTAAAAGTTTTAAAAATATTGAGCACCTAATTTTTTGAGTAATTTAAAAGAAACTCTTCAAATTTCATTTATAACATATTTTTTAACTAAAAACTTAATAAAGAAACAAACTCCACAAAATTTCTTACAATTTAATATTACCTTATTAATTACCAAAAATTTCTCAAATTAAATACCTCCTTTTGTAATTACCTAAAAAAAAAACACTCATTAATCTCTTAATTATTTACAAAAGCTAAACAAATTGCCGCTTTATCCGAACACCAAGTCAACCATTAATTAACCAGCAAACCAGAAAAGAACAATTAAACACTAAATACATATTACAGCAAAAAACAATGCATAAAACTCCAATGCAAATATGAAAAATGTATGCAAAACAAAAAAAGCTACAAAATCGTGACAGTTAATTTGTCAATCAAAAAGTGAGATAAAACTGTAAAAGAGCAAACATAAAATAAAAAAAAAAACAAGCAAAACACACCAAAAATCCATGATAATTATTCACTTGCTCTCGCTCTCTTGTGAACCGAGAAATCATTCATTAAACAAACGCAAAATACAATTTTTAAAACAAACAAACAAGCAGCAAACATGTGTAGACGCCGTATGGAACGGCACTCGGCAAAATAACAAATAAAAACAAACAAACAACAAAAAAAAATTAAAAAATAAAATATACAAGAGACGCGCGCCAAATAACGCTGCGTGTATCGCTTAAATAATTAATATTTTAACACTTGACGCGAAATTTAAAATTTTTCACATTGTATTTTACATTTATTATAATAAATTAAAGCGAATAAGGCATAATTGCTTTGAATTGGATTAGGCAGGCAGACAGAGAGAGTCTCAGATTGATTGAAATGCCGGATGAGTTGTCGGAATGGAAATTAGCAAGAAAGATAAGCCCCCAAAAATATGTATGAAATATTAAAAGAAAAGAGATTATTCCGGAAGTTGAAAAAGGTCTAAAAAATATTTTAAATATAAATTAAAATTAGATAGACCTTAGTTAAAGGGTTCATTGAATTTTAGTCGCCTTCTAACTACTTATTTTCAACTACTCGCATATATAATATGCATATTTTTAGTATGCCCAACGGAAATGAGCTTCATTACCAAAACAAACAGAGAGCCATTTCAGCCACATGGCCAAAAGAGAGGCTCTGTCCGTCCATCCGTCCAAGATCCCCCAGAGATGACGGACTCCGGCTGACTGACTAATGTGTGTAGAATGGGTAGGTTGAAATGGAAATTGAATACCTGTTTGCCGTTTAATTATTTCGTTTGCGTATTTTTTCTTCGCTTTGTTTTTGACAGATTGTCATTAATTAATTTTTTGTATAAGTCGGTCTGCTGTGTGTCTGTGAGTGAGTGCGTGTTGTGGCCAAGCCTAAACTGATTGGCGGTTCATTCATAAATCGCCTGGCTCCCGCTCCATCCCCCCCGCACAATGGCAAATTGAATTGTTTTTTAAGTGCAATTGGGGGAAGCGCAGCATTCCCTCCATTAAACCGAGCGCACGCGCCGAGCCCAAAGCAGCTCGCGAGGATCGCAGACATCCGATGATTGCGCAAATTGCACCTACACACCACCGAAGGCGAAAAAAAGTGCGTGGTACTTGCCAGCATTCATCACAGATCAGGGGAACACTAAGAGAAAAAATTTGGGAAAATTTTGACTAAAAAAAGGGATTTTAGATAAAAATTAAATGAACTTTATCAGAAATAAGATAAGGTACTTGCCATCATTCATCACAGATCAGGGAGCACTGAGAGAAAAATTTGGGATGTATAAAAACTTTACTAAAAAGAGAGGTTCTGAGAAACAAATTTAAATGAACTTTACCAGAAATAATTTAAGGTATAAGATGCGTAACGCCTTGCGTTCAAGCTTAACCTGCATTTACTGTACTCACACATGCTCTCAAATATGGGCGAAAAAGAGAGGAAGAGAGAGAGATAGATAGAGAAACGACAAGAGAGCGTTACGCATCTTATTGCTAAACTCTTGCAAATTATATGAAATTTTTGTTTTAATATAAATATTATAAGAAGAATTCTTGTAGATCCCAGTGTCCATGAGGGTTATGCCAGATTTAGCAAGTAGACAAGACACCAAAGAATATAAAAAAAAAATCATTAGTTAATTCCATAAATACATAAATAACACAAATTTTCCCTCAGTGCTTAACTGCGACGAGAGCAAGACGAATGCGAAGCACCGCAGACAAAAGACAGTCAATTTTTCTGCAACGCGCTGAAGAAAATTAGTTGCCAAGTCCCGCAGCTGAGAGCATGAATCCCGGAGTCTGATCCAAAGTCTGAGCCCAGAGTCTGGATCTCGCCCTGCGTTTTTTTTTTTTTTTTTTTTGGGCTTGAGTTTGAGCCTTGCCTTGCCTGTGGCATAAATCACTTGACAGGAAGCGTTGCAAGCCTTGTTGCGCCCACAACAACAGCAACAGCACAGCACAGGCCACTGCTCTATGTGGCCATTAAAAGACATTTGTTTGTTTGTTTCTCAGTCGGTCTTTTCTTTCTTTTTTTTTCTGGTTTGGTTTTGGCTTGGGCTTTGGCTTTTTGCATTCCATGAAAGATGAAGCGCAGCCATTGCAAATTGAAATCGAAATCAGTTGCCAAAGGAGCAGCTCGTCATCGTCGTCATCTGTGCAGCTCCATCATCCTCAGCGGCGGCAACGGCATCATCCGCATCATGGCTCCAGGGCATGGTTAAAGCCAGGACTGCGTAAGTGCCCTGGTTGACCACGAGACCGCAGCGCAAATATGTTGCGGAGCGGACTACACTGATAATAAATAGAGGTTGCAAAGAAAACATAAACTAAACAGCAGGAAATATATATAAAACTAAGAAAATTAAGAAGGGGTTTCTAGGAGAAATCTTACAAATCGTGAATTCATAAAATTCTTTGATTGCATTATTTAAGTAAAATAAATTTAAATCCCTCTTTTACCCCAGTGTACTCTCCTTGTTTTTCATGTTGTACTTTTCCCTTCCTTGGTTTTCTCGTTGATTTTTTGTGGACTCCGGATCCTGAAGGGCAAAAACTGGACGAAGGACATTGGCTGGGCAGTCGTTGTGGCGCAGAGAGCGCCCCCCAAGAGACTGGGTACAGGAAAAATGCCGCAGAAATAATTATTTCTGTTTCCATATCTCTGTCTCCCGTTTTGGGTTTGGGTTTGGGTTTGGGTTTGGCATTCTCCAAGCTCGGAGGGCGTAGGTGGTCATGTGTGGGCGGACAGATATGGGAGGTGAGCTGGCTAAGTGAAAATCACAGAGGCAAGTGATAAATGACAGGAAAAAAAAAACACTCTAAGATATGCAGAAAAATCAGGGTCAGGAATATGATTGGTATTGCCCTTAATTAAGGCAATTAATATGATATAATATTTGAGAAAAAATAAGATTAGCCAAGTGGAACCCCTTGGAAAAAAAGTGATACAACTTTTAGAAAGGTCGATCGGATGATCGAATAACTTAATTGAAATAATTCTCTATTTATAGGTGGGAAAAAGCACAATAAATTTCAGCTTATCCAAGGCACTCCTCAAACCTATATATAAATATAGAAGGTAATTCCCATTTATGATCAAATAAATCTCTATACGATAGGGTTTTTAATAGATCACAGTATCATCTAGGAAAAATGGAAGTTAGGTCTGGTCTATCGTCGGGTTTTTCCAGTCAATTAGTTGCTTGATTAATTAGCACAACATTTAGCACTCGCCGCAGCCCTAAGATCAGGCCCATAACTAGTTAGTACCCCCATCTATATATATATCTATATATAAAACCTGCTGAACCGCAAAATATTACCGTGTGCAAAATGTTAAGTATACGACATGCCTGAACTGCGGGTTCAGCACCGGCGAAAATTGAGCATGAAGATAATTTCAAGCTTTTTATTTACATTTTTTACATGTGACAGTCGCAGCCAGATTCGATATCATTAAGCTGCCGCGAATCGATTAGAGTATGGGAGCTGTGCGCACGCGCCCTCGATTACGGGCCAATTCGTTTTCATTTTCATTCAGATTTCAAATTGAAATGCCCACGCTCCTTCTTTGAGTCACAATGGCGGGGAGTCTCTTGCTCTTTCGGGCTCTTTAAATCATTAACCACACGGAAAACAATCAGGAAAAAGTCAGGCAAACAGTGATTGATTGGGAATTAGTTATAATTAATAGATGTATTTGAAGTATATCGATATACCTGTAATTAGACGATCTTTTATCATTGCAATATTTGTTCAATAAATCGATTTTCAATTTAATATATCGAATTAAGTCAAAGAATTATCGGTACAAAAAATACATGTACATTTCAAACTAAATTTGGGATATATATTCTATCGATAATATTGATATTTTGAAGTCTTTGTACAAACTTTACGTCTTTCCCCATTTTAAATAAATCGATTTTCAATTTAATTTAGCGAATTGAGGCAAAGAATTATCAGTGCATAAAATACATGTACATTTTAAGCAAAATTTGTAATATATTTTCTATCGATAATGTCGAGATTTTGAAGTCTTTATACAAACTTTACGCTTTTACCCGTTTTAAAAAAATCGATTATCAATTTAATATATTGGATTAAAGCAAAGAATTATCTGTACAAAAAAAGGTGTAAATTTTAAACCAAATTTGGGATATATATTCTATCAATAATATCAATATTTTGAAGTCTTTTTATAAACTTTACGTTTTTAACCAATTTAAATTCTTTCTTGCAGGTTCTGTGCCTCCTTATACCTAATTTTTTAATTTTAATACCATAATTTCACCTCGCACCCTTAAATATATTTTTTAATTGTGTAAAACTCAAATCATAATCAATCAAAAAATCCGCTGATGTTGTGACCGAGCTTGAAACAAATATGCCACTAATTACAGTCTCAGTCACAGCGATTGCGGTTAAGAATGCCAAGAGACATCGTGTGCATTATGTGCATTATGCAACCCAACCTATGTGCAATATAACAATTTTATTTTTTTCTGGCTGCTTATCCTCCATTGTTTGCCGTGACTCGGCGCTCAGCTCAGCAGCAGCAGCGTCTCTGTGAATCGCCTTTTTATACACAATTACATTATTTATCGTTTAATTAACTCAACCCGCAATTATTTCAATTAAAAATGCTGCCCGGTCGCCGCTGAGTAATGCACACACAGTTGCACTACCATTTGGTGGCAACCTGTAGGGTCTCAGATCCAAAGCTATATCTCTCTATAACTATATAGAAGTGTGTGTATATGTATAAACCTGGGCGTGTGGCCGCCTCTGAGTCAGCCTCGTCGTCGTCGTCAGCCTCGGCTTTATCTTCCAAGTTCCAAGTTTTTCCCACAACAAATTTGATCAGCAATAAAAAAGAAAAATAATAATAAATAAAGCAAGAGACGAGCAATAATCAAAATGGGAAATTTTCTGGTTTAATGATTAGAAGAAGTGGCTTAACTCTGAGATGAAGAAGATCGGAGATAAGATGGTGTGGGAAATAGGGTGGATCTTTTTAATTAGAACGAACTTTTAAAGAAAAATCTTTAAATTTGGGTTAATAGTTAACCTACATAAAATGTAAAAAATAACCAAAATTACTTAGGCAAAAAAATACTTAAATAATATTTAAATTGTATGTTTTACCAGAGATCTTAAATAGATTCAAATATGAGGAGAAGTTATTAAGAATTGCCCTATATATTCTATACACAAATAAATAACTTCTATTATCTAAATTATTGGCTAATAAATAATATAAACTATTATTATAAGTTTTATAATTAACATTTATTTTGTTCATATTCGAAATATTACCTTTTAGTTAAATATATTACCAACCTTTAGTTCTGCCATTTCATTTCTGATAAGCTTAACTAATCCCTTTAAAACTAGTTCCTAATAAATTGAAAAATTCCCAAAATAAAATATTTAAAACCCAAAAAACAAAGCGCCAAATTAAATCCAACAAAAGCGCAGTGGAGGATGCAAAGTCGATCAATCCCACCGATAAGCGATCGTTTCTAATCAAAGAGCCGCCAAGACACTTGTTACCAACGGGGGACAGCGATATTTTCGTTCCAAACCATCGACGCCTTATCGGGAGTCTGTAATTAAGCTCGAAACAAAGGCAGGGAAAAGGCAGGAAAAAAACAACCAACATTTTAGATCGAACTCTCTAGTCGAATATATATATATATTTCTGAGCATCTTTTACATGTGGGCTAAGACGGAAATTTATGGCAGAGCTAGGCAGCAAAGTTTCAGAGTCGGATGGTCATGCCGTTGATTAGTCCAAAAATGAAAAAAAAAAAAAATACTGAGGGAACAGAAACTAAAATCAAATAAAAAACGGAAAGAAAAAACACAAGTTAGATGGGGCACAAGTGACACAGCATGGCGCAGTCGCAAGATGGGGCCCGGCCGGGGCCGCCTTTGTGTCCAAAAACCATTTGCCGCCATTTGGCTGAGAGACTGAGCTTGGAGGAGAGCTCAGTTTCAGCTATTCGTTTTGGCCTTTTTGTAAAATTTATGTCTCATCGAGTTGACAACCTAAAGAATGGGCTACCTACAACAACAACAACAGCAACAGCAACAACAATCAATAAAAAGGCGTACCGCTAAATTCGAAAGTTACATTTTTGGAAATTGGAAGAGGAGCCCAGAGCCGTCGAGCCGTCAGGTTTCTTCTTTCTCATTAAACTCTTCTTCTGGTCTTTTTGGCCAAGCTCTTCTTTAATTTAATACCTTTTAGGTTTTACGATCATAGCAAAAACAAAATAAATATATATCTTTAAATGAACTAGAAGTCAAGTTCTTTTTTGGCGCTCCTCGAAAATGTGGCATAAATTTGCAATTCATTAGGGAAAAAAAAACTCTAGACGCTTGCTTAATTTTTACCAACGATTTCTGGCAATCACATAATTTATGCGACAAGTTCTACATTTTATTAACGTGATTGTGATTAAACTTTAATGGGTTCATTGATTGGCTTCGGTTTTTGGAATGCTTTACACGTGGCCAAAGCACCAGAAAAACCGGGAAATTCATCAATGACTTAGCTCATCCCCCTTTCAAAAGAATCTAGAAGGGTTCATAAAACAAATGTCCAGAGCACAACCCAAAGTGCTTAATAAATTTGCTTAGCTAATTTTGTTAAATGCAATAAATTTCAATGAAAACGTACTAAAAACAAATCAATGTAAAGGCGAAAGAAAAATAGGGATACCCTGTAGGGGAAGAGGAGTGTTCTTTGAGGGATAAGAACTCAACTCAACAAAACTTAAATTCTGATATTTTTTGTTACTGGAAAAACCCATTAAACCTTTAGCCTATATCATAGGCCATTTAAGGAGTTTTCTTTATATTTATTTATTTTTAAGACTCACAAAATGTCTAATTCAAATCTTTCTATATGATCAAGGAACGATCACAAATAAGTATATGTTTAAGCATATTTTCTATACTTTTAAAGTGATAAATACTAAGTAAGCAGTACTATTAATTTTTAAAAATTTCTAAGGAGCACCCTTAACGTCGACCCAAAATTTCCCTTGATTATTCCTCACTTGTTTTATATTTTGTTGTTCCCTCGCAACATGTGTAGCAATAAAAGCACTGACCAAACCAACACAACAAAAAAAAATATCTACAAAAACCGAAATATACGGCCAAACCAATAAAAAGCAACACCAACCATGGAGAGCAAAACAACACAAGGCACAACAACACACACACACTCGACACAACAAGAGCAAACAGCAAACATCAAACACGATTTGTTCAAATGTACGCAATTATTTATCGGACCCGAGACCCGTAACAAACTATCGGGATTGGGACTCGGACTCGGACTCGGACTGGGGACTGGGGCACTTGAGATGATTTCAGTTCAGTTTCCCAGTCAGAGAGAAGAAGTGCGAGATTTATGCACTTGGCCAGGAAGGACCCTTTTGTCTGGTTGGAGGAGAAGAAGGAAGAGGCAGCTCAAGGAACTCGCGCTGCTGCTGCCGTTGCAATTGAGTAGTAAAAAATAATTTCGCTTTATACGAGATTTATGTGGCTTGTTTGCACATTTGATGTACCCAGCACACAGACACCTCCACCGACCAGAAAAGCTGAGGGAATTTCGAGGAGGAAGATCTTTCTCTTCTGGCATATAAATTGCACTCAAAATATATAGAGTTCAAGTCGGTTACGCCCCTACTTTCTATTTCTAAACGGTTTTTTTTTTTTTAAACTTTCACCCAAAAATGTCATCGATTTTAATTTTAGTGCCTTTCCCGCTGAGTTCATTTACTTATCAACGAGAGAAATCTACTTAGAAAAAAATTTGTATCAACTAATGGAAACCATAAAAAAACACACGAAACTAAAGTCGAAAAGCACAAATTCGTGCAATTGCACAAATGGCAGTTATAAAACCTAAACGGGGTCGAAACAATGGTAAGCTAGAAACCAATAAAAACCATTTTTAAGTAGCAATAAAAAAGCAGAAAAGTTAAGGGAGTAAATGCAAATTAATGTTACCTATTCACACATTTTTCTGGGAAATCATTACAGATAGAATAAGCACAAGGTGAAGTGTCTTTATACATTGCTAATAATAGAAATTTTTAAATATATATATTAAAAATATTAGGAACCATCAATTTATAAATAAAATTCTTGAAAAACTTAGCTGAAACTTTCTCAAGACTTCAAGTAATTTGAAAAAATAATTTTAATCTGATTAAACCTTTAAACAATCATCTCTTCAGCCTTAATTTTTCCACCCAAATGTGATGTTATTTTCAAACAATTTATGCTTTACATTTCCCAACAGATAAAGCAGGATTAAACCTATATAATATATAAAAAAGCAACCACTTCGTCTTACCCAATTTATCCCCATTTCAATCTTTGATCGAAGACAGCCTTAAATCAAAACAAACTCAACATTAGCCCCCATAAGCTAGCAATCATATATTTTAATCGATTTTAAAATGTTCATAAAAAAAAACAAACTAAAACACGACTAACACACGCACACACACCCAAACTTTTGGGGACAATATTGTGTCTGAAATAAAATTTGACTTTTTATGTCGTCGTTGACCTTCGTCTAATAAGAGGACCAGCCAGCCAGCCAGCCAGCAGCGAAACAAGAAAACTTTAACTTTAACTAATGAAAGAAAACAAATTTATAGGCATCATAATTATGCGAAATTTCAACGGACCCAAGAGCGTTATCGAAGCCCCACAAAAAAAGTTAGGTTTACGTTTTTTTGTTTGTATTTTTCTTTTTTTTTTTCAATATATTTCTTTGGCTAATAGTAAGTTATGAAGTCGCTGGGGCGAGAGGGAGAGAGCAAATCTGGCCATAGATGATTGCCGTTTGGCCAATCAATTTCTGGTTAATAAAATTGGCGCAAAATTGTCAACGGCCAAAAGACAAGGTATTTATGACGACGATGTGGCCGAAACCGAAACCGCCACTGCCTCCGCCGTTGTCGTCGTTGTTTTTGTAGTGAAATTATTGTTGTCTCCAGCAAGTTTGTTTTTGGGTTTTAGCCGTTTAGAGCCTGTTGTTGTTGTTGTTTGTGTAGTGAGGCGTTTCGGATTTTTGTGGTTTTTTTTTTCGTTTCTTAGCTGATTTTTTGTACCGGGTATTTCGAAAACGGCACGTGCGCCTGTGTCAGGTTTTTTACGAGCGGCTAATTTTGTGGCCCGGTCGGTTTTGGTCTTTAACTCTTCCTCACAGCCACAGCAGAGACACTTCTACGCCGATATCTGGGACTTGGTTTCCTTTGTAGAAATTAAGTGACTATGACTATTGGGTTATAAGTATATAGTATATGGTGTGGCATCGATAACACACTCTAGCCAAAGCCAAGTCTATAAAACCACAAAAAAAATAATAAGATAAAGAAATACAACAGAAACTCAATAAAGTTTTTGTGGGGACGCGACTCCAGTTTGAAATGTTTATGCTAAAATATATCTGATGGATTGATTTGTCGAAGCTGTGATTGAGTCGTTTGGCCATTGACAAGAAGGGACTGGAGGTAGGTTAAGGAAATAACGAAGATCGGATTCTCTGGAATATAATTATCATAAAAAAATTAAATAAAAAATTTAAAAAAAAAATAATTAAGACATTAATATAAAGAAGTATTAAATGAACCCCATAGAGATAAAGCATTAACAATCCCAAAGATAAGACATTCTTTTATTGATATATATTGTAAATATTTTTTATCGATAGCTTTTCGATTTATTTCGATATTTCATTATTATTCTCGATAATCAAATTTGGTATTTCTAATCGTGAAAACATTTGTTGTTTTTATAATATTAAATTAATATGTTAAAAAGTTCTGCTACAAAAATATTTTAAATTCAATATCGATATAATATTTGTTAACAACGTGTACATCTTATGTATATCGCAACTATCGATATTACGTTAATCTATTAAACTTTGGATGCCGATAAAGCATGTTGAGAGATATAAAAATATATTAATGAAATATCAAATAATTTATGACTAAAATCGAATGTCAAATGTTTTAATTCAAATTCCTGAAAAAATAAAAAGTCAAAATTAAAGCTCAATTCCCCTCAATTCCCTTCAAAACTCAACTCCCTGCAAAATGTAATAAAAAAATACCCAAAAACACTCCCTCTCGTATTTCATTCAAATGGCTAATGCCAAATAATCTGATGGATTGATTTGTCTTCACCACGAATTAACTCGTTTTGTGGCCAGCGTCAACGATGATGATGATGATGATGTGCTTCCTATATTGATTTACAAGCTGACAGAACGCAGACACCAGACTCCAATGAAGGAGGCGCACACTTGCACACACGAAGACTAGTCACTTAGCAAATCCTTTTTTATCTTTATGGGTCTGCACCTGAATGAGTCGTTGAGTCGGGCTTCATTCATGCAAACTGGTAGCCGGGTAGACCCATAAAATTGGCAAACGATCGCTCCATTAGGCCAGAGATCCCCTCGATCCCCTCAAGCCAATCCTATCTCTTATTCGTTGTGTAATTGTCAACTGGCACGATCAGCTTCAGCATCAACAGCTCATCAGGGTCCTCCTCGGGCTCAGACTCAAGCTCGAGCTTCTCGGACAACTCAATAAACGAGGCCTGGGCTGGGCCTTACACCTGACCACCGAGAGCCAATGCCAGGGTCACCTCATCCTCCTCAACCTCCTCCTCCTGCTCTTCTCGCGAAGCCTGTTTGATTTCATTTCATTTCGTTTGCTGTGTGGCTGTTTTGCATGCTTATTGCCAGTTTTGATTGCAGGCGCTACACAGCCACATCCACAACCACCGGCCACCAGCCACCAGCCACATCCCAGCCAGATTCCCAGTTCCCAACCAGGTTCCCAGTCCAGTCGAACCCAACTGCCTGTTAAGAAGGCGTTAAATGCATGATTTGTGGCCACAGTTGGTTAATGGTAATGAAGCTGATGGTCAGTAAGCCAAACAGGCGACGACCGGCCTACCGAGAGTGAACTGTGCTGCGCTTTTTTTTTATTCTCTCTTTATTTTTTTACTTTTTGATTTCAATTAAGCAGCTTTGTGTGAATTGCTGAAATGTTTATAGCCTCGGTATGAGGGTATGACTGGGTATGAAACGATATCGTTTGAGTTCGATTAAGCTTGACGCTGGTTTTATGGGGTTTTTTAAAGAAAAAATTAAAGGGAACTCTAATACAAACAACATTTTATTCAGTTTTTAAAGTAGATTTTAAAATAATATACAAAAAATAAATCTCTACAACATTTTCTTTCAAAAAATAAATGAAATATTTAGTATCTATAAGATATTACAATTAAATTTAATATTTAAACTCCTTTAGAAACCTACAAAATCAAATAAGTAAAATTTACCACATATGCATCTTTGTTATTAAAGAACCTAAATTAATATTCATAATGTTCTTAAGAGTATCCAACATTTGCAGAACTTTTATGCTAGTTGAACCCATGTTTTTATGATTTTTATGATCGCATTTATCAAGACTGAGCTCCGTCTTAAATTAGGCTCATATATATTTTCGGTTGATCCGAGAAATCCATCTAGATCCGGCTATTACGTCACTTGGCCAAGTTGGCTGCAGTTTGTCAAAGGCGAAGAGCTAAATAACTTAACTAAAGAACCCAAGAGTCGAGGAGTCGAGGAGCTGAGGAGCTCAAGAACCCAAGAACCCAAGTCGGTGGTACGCCCAGGGCGCCATAATCACAGACGACGCGGCGT
The DNA here is from genome assembly GCA_008042585.1 of Drosophila punjabiensis. Lineage (NCBI taxonomy): Eukaryota > Metazoa > Arthropoda > Insecta > Diptera > Drosophilidae > Drosophila > Drosophila punjabiensis. Next base: position 893,155 of record VNJR01005323.1, read on the forward strand.
TTTGTAGGTCAAGTCTGGCCGGGCTTATGGCCTGGTGGTGTGTGTGCGGTGTGCGGTGTGTGTTGCATGGGGCTCGGTGTGTGTGTGTGGGTGTAGGTGTCAGTGGCGCTGCATAAAACTTTTAGCAGCCGTCAACGGCGCGACTTCGTTCGTGTTGTTGTTGTTGTTGTTTTGGCCAACCTTGTGCAACTTTTCAGACAGCCAAAGAAACTACAAGCTTCGGCGGCGACTGCAAAAATTTAACTGCAGTCGACGATGACGACGACGGCGGAGGCAACAATTGCATTTGGGGTCTGGGTCTGGCCAAATGGCCAACTTAGCTGCCAATGCGACTCGGCATCATAAAATTTAATTTCCTGCGCTTTAAAGTTGGCCCAAATATGCTCGCCACGCCACCACCACCACCCCGCTTTGCCTTGGGAAGCCCGTTTTAATTGCGCTTTCATTAACGCGACTTTGATTTATGGCTACCGCGTTGCCAAAGGTTTTTTTTCTGTATTTTTTCCATCTCTCTCTCTCTCTTCGACTTCTTTTTTTTTAGTTCCAGCGATTTCTTTTGCAAATATTTAAACATTTATTTTTTGTTCAGCCTCTGTTTGTATTGATTTTCAGCCGCGCTGGAAGAGCTTTTTGTTTAATACTTTTCGGTAGCCGACACTAACAACACTCGAGCCTCAAAGAAAAGAGGAAAAAAATGTCTTACGTTTACAACATTTAACTTTAATTTCTTCATCTGTATTTTTGGGGGTTTCGGCGGCGAATTTACAGCTTGGAATCAACGCATATTTTTGGATCTGCAGTGATCTGTCTGATTTTGAAAGTCTAGACAACCCGACGACACCATTATATACTCTTAGCTGGTAGGTATGTTTAGTTTGCATAAGCTTTATTTTTTGTTTAAAAAGATTTGCATTTGATCAAAGTATACCATTGGCTTAGGTGCGGCTGTTGAGAAGCGCAGAGAACGGCGATGAGAAGCGCAGAGAACGGCAATGAGAAGCACAGAGAGCGGCCCTAAGAACTGTATACAAATCAAAAAATTATACAACAAAAAATAGGCTAAATATTAGAGAATCCCAACAATTTATGTTTTTAGGATAACAAAGTTAAAGGTTTATAAATTTCCAAATTGAATCTCTAACTTGCTTTCTTCGTTTGTTTTTATTAATTTTAAAAACTCTTTGATTTGCATTTTTTGGCAGTAATTCTTTAAAAATTTTCCTCCTTGCGGCTTACGGCAACTATGAGCATGAGGAAACGCTCAAGCAGCGGCGGCGGCGCCTCAACATTTTCCACCTTTTTTCCCCCCCGCCATTGCCACGCCGCCCCGAGCATCGTTCGCGTTGCATTGCAAATGCGAAAAAATGCTGGAAAAATTAGAAATGCAAATGCAGCTGGCGGAGAGGAGAGGAGAAGGCGGTGGTTCTCTGGGCTTCGATGCTGGCGCTTTGATGACTCGTCGTCGTCGTCGCCGCCGTCGTCGTTGTTGTTTGTCTTTTGATGATGCGCATGCGCAACGGCAGCCGATTCGAGTGCAAAAACGTGCGGCCACGGAAAACTCAGCGTCTCATCGACATCTCCTGAGCACGTGCGCGCATGCGCAGAAAATAACTCGCCCATTCCCAATCCCAGAGCTTGCTCCTCCTGAGCTTTCCAACCGCCTACCGATTGGATGCGGAGTTGGATTGCATCCATCGCCCCACCCCAGATGGGGCGCAGGGGGGGGCGCACATGCCAACATGCCCGGCTACTTTGTTTATTAATTCTTTTGCGCATTTTTTCGCGCTTGACTCCGGGATGCTGTTGTTCTGTTTGGGTTTTGGGTTCGGTTCGGGTTCGGCTCTGCGCCGCCGCCGGCAAAAAGATTATTGCCGGTTTTCATTAAGAGATTTATGGCAGCAGCAGAGAGGAGACTCTGCATCAGCAGAATCAGCGGAATCAGCTGCTCCCCATGCACTTGACCGCCGCTGACTTGAATGCCGCTGGCATTCGTTCACGGCCATTTGCCGGGGTATAAAATTCAAATCTTTAAATTCTATGCTGCACCTGAGATGCACTGGGAAAAATCTACAAGTTAAACCATGGATTTAGTGCAAGAAATGCGTAAAATATGCAAAAGAAAACAGTTTGAAAGTCTTATAAAGTTTTCTCGTGATTTTAGAAAACCTTTTAAAAATAATGTAAAAATCCTAAAAAATTAATTTATATGTTGTAGAGCATACTTTCCCACTTGAAAAACAACTCTGTTCACTTTTATGGTAATTTCTCCAAGTGCACTTGGCTAGTATTTGCGTTTAGATAGCTATCTTGAGCGCTGGGCGACCTTGTTGCTGGTTTGGCAAAATGTCAAGCAACGTCTGCGACTGTCTGCAAATTGTGTGTGAGAAAATTGTAGTTTATTTATACTTTTTGCTCGTATTGCTTTTTTTTGTAGTTCGAAACGGATCCGAAACCTGGGCCAGGGTGGCCCAGAGTTTGACTTTATCTGTGCGCTACCACCATCACCACCCCACCCATTGCCTTTTTATTTATACGTTAAAAATGTGTGCAAACAGCAGCGAAAAGAGCAGCAGCACTTCCAATAAAAAATAGCAAATAAGAGATATAGACGCGACTAGGAGATACCTCGGAGAAGTTACAGATCTTTGGGGAAATATACTAAAAAATATATCATTTTTTTAAAAACATCTTTTTGGAGAAGCTCAGCCCAACAGTGGGCGCCAAGTACAGAATCGGTTTTTGAATATTTTATAAAATTTTGATTATTAATCCATATAAGACTATTCAAAAACAAAACCATTTTCAAACTCAAGAATTATAAAGTAATCACTGAGAAAAAATCAAGCATAGATCACTTTTCCTGTTGAAGCTGATCTTCTTTATTTGATCCTTGTTTCCTTGAATATCTCAACTCTTCCGATCCTCTGATACAATTTTCCCGAAATACAATATACCCATCATATCTCTCTGTAGTCCGAAGGTATGAAAAAACAGCGCAAAGTGGTTGGCTTTGACACTGCGCCGCTCGATCGCTGCGGCGGTCTTGGACTCAGTCAGGCTCTCGGACCAACTCTACTGGCTGCCAATTTGCTTGCCAAAGTCCGCGGGAGCTGGCAAGCAGCAGCAGCAGCAGCTTATAAAGCCATTAATAACCCGCGCATTTTCAACAGTTTTTAGCCCCGCGACTGCACACGAGACGTAAATGGTGACTGGAGGAGATCACCGGAGAGGGAGACCGACGGCGACCGCCGGAGATCGGCGACAATGTCATGGTTCAGGCATCAATTGCGTTTGCTTATTAGAGAGATGTTTGCGTGTTTGTCTCCGAGTCGATGGTCGCCGTAGATGGCTTTATAGATGCGAGGGAGGTCCCAAGAGTTCGATATATTTACAGGTGTCAAAATTGCTATCAAGGGGTTTATTTTTCTAGGTGTGTATATATAAGAAAAGGATTGTCTTTAGAGAGGAGTTATGTCTGAAAATGTAGCCTTTATTATTTTAATTTTTCATTACAACTCAATACAGTTACCTAAATTAATCTTAACCCAAAAAAACTGATAATTAAATGTTTAACAAATTTTCTCCATTTAATTTTGAAGCTTTCAAACCGTACCTCTTGTAATTTCCCGTAGAGCACTCACATATATCAGAACAATCTTCCATATATAGCATGCCCGCATTATTTGTCTAGGTGTCTAGGCTGATCCAGCGCCGTAAGTGCCTCCAAACAGTCGAAGGTGTCGAATGGCGGCGCCCCCGCACCACCGCAGCACACATCACCTTTGGAATCACCTATGGAACCAGCACTGGCACTGGCACCACCTCCACCTGCCTGCCTGCCGCATCCCAATTTGTGGCTTGTTTCGCTTGCATTTTACACACAGAGTCACAGCTTAATTCGCTGATGTGTGGGAGTGTGTATCTCTCTCTATTTTTATTATATATCTCACTTTTGTGGGTTGTTAAAAAGAATTTCTAACGCTTTTGACTTTCAGTCTAATAAGTTTTCCGAGAGGCCATAATTTTCGCAATTAGTGTTGGGTTCGATTTGACCTACAGCTACAGGAACAAATCTACTAATAAAAAGTAGTTTTCAGTGACTTTAAATCCCCAAAATCCTCTGTAAATCCTATGCTGAATACAATAAATCCATGTATTTCAACTTTCATACGAACTTCCCATCAGCAAAGTGTTGTTCATCTGTTCTTTCGCTTTGTTTCCTTTTGGCCAAACTGTCGCACACGAACGCACACGGCAAGAACTCACTAAAAAAAAAAAACGAGAAAAGAGGAAAAACCAGAGCGGGGAAAAAGAAAATGAAAATTCCCAAAGGAAGCATAGATAATGAGCCCGGAGTCCCCGACACTCCGAATGCCAGTGAAAAAGTCGACCAGCCGAAGCCGAAAGCCAACTCTTGTTGGACTGAAAGTGTGGTCCAATTTCAGGGACGGATTCAAGGGTTTAAAATTAGTTTAAAATTAAAAAAAAAACTTGGTTCGTACTGAACATTAAGACAAACTACAAAACAAATAAAATGTAATTAATTAATAGAGAATTAGATACTTTAGGAGCTTAATTCATCAAACATTAAATTCAAACATTTTCGAAAACATTTTAAATATAAATTAAAATTAAAGACAGAGCCCTTTGAAAAATGATTATTAGCATTTTTGTATAACTTTTAATGGTAAAATAATAAAAACACTCTTAATAAATTATTCAACACATTATATTTGATTTATTTTAAAGTTCAGCGAACTAGAAATGAGGAAAAATTGTATATTTTTAATATTTCTGTTAATTGTTTTGAAAAGTGCAAATATATTGGTAGATTAGGTATAAATTTAGTCAGGTTTTTAAAGTTGTAGCCAAGAAACCCCGCCTTTCCCTTTGTTTTAAAATTAAACAAGGAAAACCCCATAAACCTGAACAATCCGCTCCTGGGGAATGGTCAGTCACCCAGTTCGTCAGTTTGGGCCCCCGACGACTTCGGGTGACGTTGACTAGTGTCAGCCATTTTAGCCGAGTTGCCGCGGTGCTGCCACAATGGCAATATGCCTGGCCATTGTGGAACGGCGACGACTCTCCCGGCTCCGACTCCGAGTGCGACTCCGTTACCAAGCTGTGCTGCTGCTGGCAGCTTCTGTAGCTTTTGTTTTTAGCCATTGTTATAGCCGGGACTGGTGCTTCAGCTTCAGCTTCTGCAACATTTGAATGATTCTCGTTGGTCGTGTCAGTCCCACGGGTAATTATTGACACGGTTGTATGCACGCAGCCCAAAAAGCACACACAAAAGCAGGCGGCGGCGGCGGTGCGGCGTGTTGCTTTGCCACGCGAAATAATAAAAAGCCAACTCCACTCGAAATAATAATAATGAAAATGTCGGTATTTGCCTCGAGGAGGGAGAAGAGTTTCTCTCTCCCGCACTCCGATATAGATACGAATGAGTATGGTGTATAGTGTATATATAGGGGAGGGTGTGCTGTGTGCTGTGTGTAGTGGGTGTTGCCGTCGCACTTGGCACGCACGGCCACATTAAAACCAATGAATACTACAATTTGCCCTCGCATATTAGTGGCTTTTCTTTTATCATCACATAATGCGGAATGTTAGGTACTCCAAAAGGTAAGCCCCATATAATTTTTATGAACCAAAAACGAAGTTGGAAATAAAATATACTCCAGAGTATTGAATTTTATGATAGTTTTTTACCATTAAATAAGGCAAAAAAGGGTGGTTTCACTAGTGTAAATTAGTTGTGATACTTAAAGTAACTTTAAAAGCTATATTATCCTTAAAATATTCATGAATTTAATTCAGCCAAGTTTTTAGAGGAGATAAAACCTATCCAAAAGTCATAAGTCTCATAACAATCCTGAATTGTATTCTATTTTAATAGCAAAACCACTTATAAATAGTTGATATAATATAAATAAAAGATAAATAACGCTAAGGAACAAACTATGATTAATATATAATTTATAAGTTCAAACTTGTAGCATTAGGAATACTAAACAATAAATTAAATTAAATTAAATCTATCAAGAATTTAGTCTAATACCATTTCCCTCTTAAACTTAACATATTGAATTATATTACTTATTTAAATCCACCATTAAAATCCATTAACTATGATTAATTAGCTAGGAATTTCTGCGCCCCAAAATGTTCTGTTTAGGACAATCCTTCGAAAATCCCATAAATTCTTTAAGCGTATTTCGACCATTAAAAAACCTTTCCTTTCCGTTTTTCCATATACAAGTTTATATAGCCCGAGGGGCGGCAGGCAGAAGGTGGGTGTGCGTGTACTAAGAGTGTGTGCGAGTGTGTGTGGTTGTGTGCTTCAACTACCCCCAAAAATGGCAGGTGGCAATAGATAAAACGTATAAATAGGCTGTTGTTGTGGGCAGTCGCCGCCATGTTGTTTCCCCATTAAATTTCATTTCATTCCGACGTCTCTATTTTTTCCCTCTGTATGTTAGAAAATAATCAAGAGACCAGAGAGAGAGAGAGAATAATTATATATTGTGCATTATAAATATATATATTGTTCAAGTGCATGGAGCGCATCGCGTGGGCGTTTGCAATGGATGTACAATAGAAAATATATAATTTTCATGTTTAATTTTCTCCACTTTTTTTTTTGCCAAAATAAGTTCGAATTTCAACGAAAATAACGACGATTTTTTGTTTTGTGTGTTTAAAACATTAATGCCGTCGCATAAATAAAAATCATTGCACTTGCGCTTCTGTATTATATATTATTGTTATTATTTGCTGTTTGTTATTGTTTTCGCCATCGAAATATATATATTTATATATAAATTTAAGCCTAAAACTGGCTTTCAATAAGCGGGCGTCTGGCTGGTAGGGTTCAGGATATATTTGTATATATTTACAGGCTGATGCAATTTTTATGCGGAATTACTCGTACTAACCAATAACATTTCGGGGCCTGCGAATATTGTTAATCAACACATCCAATGAAATATGCATTTAAATTATGAATTAAATGCTAAAAGCGTGCGGCACATTAGATTTCGATCAAGTGGCAGTGCAGGGGGCAATGTGACGCATTTAATGATATTTTATGATTCTGTTTTTGGCATTTTTTCGGTGCATAATAATAATAATATATAAAGTTGGCTTTAAAGGAGCTAAATTTGTGAATAATTTTGAGGGGAGAATTTAAAATACCTTTAAAGGGGGATAGCCCAGTTCTGTATTTCTTTAAAAATACATTTTTAATTACATAGTAATTAAATTAGGCTAAAAGTGGGTTTTAAAGAGCTTTAAATAAATGTATTTAATTTATTTAAAATATTATATTGAAGGATTTGCCTTCAAGAGATCAGAAACTGTAAATTTTTTGAAATAAAAATATGTATAATAAATATAGAAACTAAGAGCTTAAACCTATTTAGTATTATTTCCACTTAAAAGAACTTTAAGAAAATTAAGACACGCGGCACCTTAGCTTACTGAAGAAATACTTTTAAAAGCATTTATTTATTTAACCTTTAGTGTAAAATATAAACAATAAACTCCTGGCATTTCCTTAACCCCATTAATTTGTTTTTTTGACAAAACAAAAGTAATTTGCTGGCGACCCCGTAAATTTGGCAAATTGTCACTTTAATCTCCCGCCGATTGACGTCAATATTTTTATATATTTTTTGACGATTGAGCATTGACCAGGAACAGCCAGAACAGGAGATCCATCAAATTGCTGGCTTCCAGCCGTGGTGGCACTTAAGGCCTTATAAAAAAGGGTAATTTCACGAAATGCCACGCTTTTTAATGGCAACTTTCATTAACGATCCGAACTCGATCTGCGAGGGGTGTTTGTTAGTTAATTACCAATTGCTCGCACTCGCTCTCGCTGACGTAGGCAATCGCATTATAATATGCCCACTTAATTGTTTAATGGCATTTCGAACACTTTAAGCAAACAAATGAAATTAATAAATACGCGCAATTATCGCCAGATATCCGAGGTATTAACGCCCAGCAGCATCAGCAGCATCTCTGCAAAAGGTGGCCGTAAAATGTCTGTAAAACTGTCTCGTAAAGTGGCGCGAGAGGAAAAAAAAATTAACCAAAACAAACTGAGCGCTAATTAAATAATAATAAAAGGACCGTATTTTTTTTCGAATAATATTCTTTTTTATTTGTTTTTTAGGAGTTTTTTTTTTCTGGCTTTTTCATTTCATTTTTTTTCTTCTGGTTTTTCATCTGTTTTTTGTGTGTGTGTGTGTGGTGTGTGTTTTGTTGACTTTGCTGCTGCATATATGTGTGTGTGTGTATATATAATTTATTATACAGTTGAGGGCATGGCTTAATCTTAAATATTCGGTTTCACTTCTCGCATCGCTCCTTATAGCTTAGTTTTGCAACATACCAAAAACAAAGAGTACACTAAACAAAAATTTTCGTTTACTTCTAGAATCTAATATTTATATATAAAGATACACCCAAAAGAATAATAGAAAAGTAGAAAAAATGTATACAAAAATGACGAGTAAAAAACACAAATTGAGGAGTTTTTTTTACACAATTTTTCGTTTATTTTTTGTTTTGTTTTGTTGAAATAATTTCAATTTTTGTTGTTTAGCATTTAGGTTTGCCATGTTTCGTTTTAATTTTTTTGTTTTTTGTATTTAATGTACATCAATTAATATATTACAATTTAGCATTTGTTGTGGTTGTATTTGATTATTATTTGTTTGTTTAAATTTTAAGATTTAGCTATATTCTTGTGGTTGGTTTTTACCATTCGTTTCCTTGGCTTACAATAGAAAGTACAGTACTAAGTAACTAAACTCTTCACGTCGTGCCTAATTCTTTAAAAATTACCTCCTAGAAATTACAGTTTATATATATATATTTATATATTTTATAAATGTTGTTGGATTTTTTAGTTGTGTTTTTTTCATGATTTTCTCGTAGGGTTTATTTAAAAAATCTACAATTGCATTTAAAGCTAAAAAATATGACTTAACTGTAAGTTTTTATTTACAGAATGTTTTGGGTGTTTTCATTAATATTTACTTATACCATTTTTTTTTTTTCATCTCGCCGCGCGTTAAATTCTAGGTTTTCTCCGTTGTTTGTTTTCTGTTTTTTGATGTCATATATAAATTTTTTAGAGTACAATCTACTGGCTATATATATATAATATATATAAACACGGCTTGCTTAAGAACCTAAACCCTAGCTAGAACCGACTTGGGCTTATGTTGAGCCTTTCTTTTTGCATTCCTTATATTTTTTGTTTAATTTTTTAACTTGATCTAGACGGCGGCGACAAAGTGTGACAAAGAACGAAAAAATATTTTTGTGGACTTTTTACCTTTTTGCTTGTGGTGGAGCAGCTGAGGAATTTGTTTTCTCATTACTTGTTCTTATTTTTTTGGTTTCTTTAACACTTGGGTCGCACTTTTAACTAGTTTTTGCTTGTTTTTGTTTAGTTTTAGTTTTAATTTTTAGCATTTAGTTTTTAGGTTAAAACAACATCACTTGGTTTCACGTTTGATTTGAATTGCGTGTTTCTATTTCGCTTTATACAAAAGGAAATCGTTATCGTTTTACATTTAATTTAGTTTAAATTGATTTAATTTAAGCAAGTTTTTCAAACTTTAAAAACAAAACTAAACTGGTGGATGGCAGCCTCATCTCCCATCGCTCTCCCTGCTCCTCTTTAAGCTGAAGTTTAACACAGATTAATGCACTGGTAAAAAAGATGATCTCTCAACCTCATCAACATTCGACATCATCATCAACGGAGACCTTGTCTTATGTCTATATTCCTATAGTTAGTACAGTCGAACTTTTTCAACGCGGGCTTTGAATTCTTCAGGAATTTTTGAATACTTTTTAAGATATAGTTTGAATTTGGTAATATTTTAATAATTTTAGTTTTTGAATAATGAAAAGTTCTGAATTTTTATGAAATTAACGTATATTCCTTACAAATTAAGCATATTAACTGGTTTTAGTACCCAAAATTTCTTGAAAATTAAATCTCTATCTTAAGTTTCTGTCAAAAAAAAAAAACATTTTACAATACCAAAACTCTTAGAAAACCATACAATAACCTCAAGGATAACCCCAAACTGTATTATAGAAGCTCATAAAAATATTCTCTGGACCTTCACGCTGAAAAAGTTCGACTGTACGATTCTAGGGCTGCTCCCGGTCCCGGTCCCGCTCCCTGTCCCTTTCCCGTTCCCGCTCCCGCTTGAACTGCGGCCACCCGTTCGACGCCGAGTCCTAGGAGGACTCATAGCCAAACCAGGCGGCCGACGAATGCTATTCCCCGCCAGCACCACCCGCCCCGCCGAAGCTATTAAAGTGCCTAACGGCTCCCGGTGCCGCGGCGGCGCCAAATTGCAGACTCAACTCGAAGAGGCGACGGGCATGGAGCTGCTGCTGCTGCTGCTGATGGTGATGATGGTGCTGCTGGTGATGATGGTGCTGGTAGTGATGATGCTGGTGCAGCGGATTCAGGTTCAGGTGACCGCCCAAAACACTCGAGGCCGAGCCCGCCGGCGATGCCGAGCTGGGCGGCTGCAGGGGCAGGCCACTGTTGCTCCCAGCTCCGGGGGATAACTGGGAGTTGCTGCCGCCGCCGCCACCGCCGCCGCCGTTGCCGGGCGTCTGCTGTTGCTGGGGATGCTGCTGCAGCTGATCGCTGGTATGGAACAGGTGCGGATGGTGGGCGGGATTCAGATGCGGATGCTGGTGCGGATGCGGGTGCGGGTGATGTGGATGCTGGTAGCGCATGGGATCCATGTACATTGCGGCTGCTGCAGCGGCTGCAATGCTGGAGGCCTGCTGTTGTTGCTGTTGCTGTTGCTGTTGCTGTTGGTGGTGCTTCACTTGCTCCTCGTTGTTGTTATTCGTGTTGTTATTATTGTTGTTATTGTTATTATTATTATTGTTGTTGGTGCTACTATTGTTGTTGTTGTTGTTGTTGCCAGCGGAAGAGCTGCCCAGCGGACTCTGCGGCGACATCACCTGGCTGGTCATCGTTGCCGACGATCCCGCACTAGAGGAAGGTGTGTTTGGTGTATGTTGCTGCTGCTGTTGCAGGTGTTGCTGCTGCTGCTGCTGCTGTTGTTGCTGCTGCTGCTGTTGCTGCTGCTGCTGGCTTAGGCTATTGAGGGATGCAGGAGTGGACGCAGCTGCAGCTGAGTTCGACTCCTGGATTTCTGATTGCTAGTGAGCCGCCAACTGATGCGCCGAGACCACCGAAGAGGACTGCATGTTCTGTGGGCTCAACATCGGCGGGCTGTGCGAGTGCGAGTGGGTGCCCATGGGGCTGCCGTGCATGTCATGGTGCGGATGGTAGCCACCATGATGCATATGTCCCGGCGGCATGCCGTCCATCATGTCGCCACCGAGTGTATTTGGCGGCGTCATGCGCTTCTCCTTCTGCCGACGATTGCAGAACCACACGCGCACCACCTCCTTCTCCAGCTGCAGCGAGTCCGCCAGCGAGGAGATCTCCTGGGCCGAGGGCTTGGGCTGCTTGTGGAAGTGCTGCTCCAGCGCCCCCTTCACGCTCACCTCGATGCTGGTGCGTTTCTTGCGCTTCCTGCCCTGCGCCGCTATCTTGTCAATGGACGTCGGCGATCCGGTGGTCGAGTCCGCCTCCTCCAGCCACTTTTGCAGCAGCGGCTTCAGCTTGCACATGTTCTTGAAGCTCAGCTGCAGTGCCTCGAACCGGCAGATTGTGGTCTGGGAGAAGACATTGCCGTAAAGGGTACCCAGAGCCAGGCCCACATCCGCCTGGGTGAAGCCGAGCTTGATGCGTCGCTGCTTGAACTGCTTGGCAAAGGCCTCCAGATCGTCGGATGTCGGTGTGTCCTCCTCGCCGCCACTGATGGCATCCCTGTCGCCGCCGCCGCCCATGTGATGGGCGTGGATGTGCAGCTGCGGCGACTCTCCACCGCGGAGAGCATGATGCAACGGCGGGACACTCTGGTGATGTGCCGCTGCCGCCGCATGGGCCGGATGATGGAGCATCCCGTTCATAGCATGGTGGTAGCCCAGCGGCGATCCGCTTGGAGCATAGTGACCGGCATGTGGGGCATGCCAGGCGGCATGCGGCGAGGGCGAGGCCATGCCCTGCTGGATCCTCGTTTGCTGGGAGAGATGTGACATCTCCTGCTTCACTGTATCCGCCGCCGAGGCAACGGCAGCGGCGGCAGCAGCGGGATGATGGTGCGTATGATGGGTGGGCAGTGACCAGGGATCCGGATGCAGGGTGCTCCAGGAACCCAGGCCCGAGCCGGGACCCAGTCCCAGGCCAGTGCCATTGCCCTGGCCATTGGGCGACGGCGACGAGGGCAACTGATGGTGTGCGGCTGCTGCTGCGGCGACGGCGGAATGATGATGATGATGGTGCTGCATGTACTTCATCTCACCGGCATCCGCGGCGGAACGGGGCGAGGAGGTGTGATAGCCACCACCGCCGCCGCCGCCGCCGCCGAGGGCCATGTCCAGATCACCGCTGGGCGGGGTCATGTACGAGGTCGCGGCCATCCCCACCGCTCTGGGGCTGTTCAGGCCCTCCACGCTGGCGGGGTAGGGCTCCAAGTTGGGGCTCAGTTTAACGACTTTGTACACCGATCGATCGAAAGGAAGACCGGGGTCCCTATGCTCATTCCACTCGAACCGTGAGGCAACCGTCTTGACGTCTTTTACGTACAACGTGGCAGGCGAAAAAATGTTTCCAAATCTCGGCTAGGCTCCTCTTGGTCCTATCCTATATCCTCCTCCTTGGGCCTCCTTGGCGCTCAACAAGTTTTATGTATTTGAATTTTTGCTTAGCTTTCTTTTCCCGTCGGGAAAACTTTGTTGTTTTATTTTGGTTTCACGTTTTTATTTATTTTGTATTATATTTATTGTATTTTCTTTCATTTAGATTTTTAGCAAACACTTTTTTGGGAACACTTGGCACTTTTATTTGTTGGGTATATATTTTCCGATTTTCGCTATTATTTTGTTTAGCTTTAAAAATGTGTCACAGAAGACGCGTGTGTGTTTTGGGGAAGATTCTTCTTTTAGGTTTTGAAATATAATTCAGAAACTCAGAGCGGGTGTGTTGTGTGTGCGTGTGTGGTTGTGTTTTGTTTCCGTTTCCGATTTCTCGACTTCTCGATTCCGATTGAGAGATTTTTAGCTTTCTTGCTGCTGCTGCGTTTCTTCTTGTCTCAGAATTTCGACAGACAGCCGGAGAGCTCAGGGAAAATTCACGTGCAGACTCGCAGAGCTATCGAAGTGAACTAACGTCATGTCTCGCACCGCAGCGCTACGTAGCGTACGCCGCACACACACTGCGGCGCACACACTCTCACACACCACTCCGCACCCCGTTCCATACACACACACAAATACGGCAAGCAGCCGGCAAGGGAAACTGGTTTCGGGCGAGCGCCAGAGCAGGGCAGATAGCAAATGCGCAGAGCAGGATGGCGCTAGGGGCGCTCGCGAACTGGAAGGCGACTTGCGCTCTATTGGACTCGATGTATTCCAGCGTTACGCCCCCAAAAAGATACGAAAAAAAAAAGAAAAGAAAAAGAGAGAGAGCGCGCAGCATATATAGGAAAATACTGCCAGGCGATCTCGGGACGGCGAAAAAAGCAGAGCAGAGCGTTGAGAGCTGCTGCTGGAGCACTGCATTCCCATGCAAAGAGTGACATTTTGTAATGGCGAGAGCGAGACTGGGATATAGCGGGAGCTCCAAGGAGCATTGGAGCATTGGGAAGCTTTCGCCTGTCGGCAGGACTTCTCTCTCCCGCAGGAAGCTTTGCTTCAGTTCTTCGCTGCTCCTTGGCCAGACAACTTTTCCTTTCGTTTTGTGACTGTGTGTGTGGCTTTTCATTCCTTAAGGGTTGCAAAAAGGTTTAATCAAGGAGTAATAGACATGGCGAAATCTATATCTATTAACTAATAGTGTTGAAAGGATTAACATTATAACAATTTTTGGAAAATTAAGTGTACTAAGGCAGGTTTTACAAGATGTAAACATTTTATTAGTATTTTAATTGCTGTGTGTTTGTGTTGCACGTTTTGTAAGAAACTCTCAGTGTTTGTTTTGAAATAGAAAATTTATTGGGTAGAAAATTAAAGCTTAGAAATTTATTTAGTCATCGAAGTTTTGAATTAAAAATTTAAATTATCAGTTATGTATAGGTTTAAATTGTGGAAGTTAAAGTGGAGTCATTTTAATTAAATGGAAAATTAAAAGAAAAATAGCAACAGCAAAATAACTGCAATGATTTTTACTTTTTAGAGCAATGTTATAAATAATACACAAAGTATTTTTTTTCACTCAAATGCTGTGATAAAAGCAGTTTTTTAATTGAATTCAAAATGTAATAAATAATTCACTAAGTATTTAATTTTCACTTAAATTCTGTGAACCGTTCTTAATTTAATTAAAATTACAATTCACACAAACCAATAAAATGAAATTAAACAAATATAACTTTGTCTCAAACAAAACTTGGTTCAATTTTTATAAGATTGAAACTTAACCCAACCCAAATAAACAATAAAATAAATAATATACAATATAAATAAAGGCGGAATAAATATATTTATGCCTTAAATAAAGTTATCTTCAATTTTAAAAATAAACATATTTGGGTTTTGTATAGAAAAATAGCAAAGAAAGACATTAAAAATAATTTATTTCTGGTTATATTTAAATAAGATACAATTAATAAAATTAAATAAATCACGAGATAAAAGTTGCAATTGATATCTTTCTGGGATATATTTTTTACTATTTAGGATACATGTTCCTCAGCTTTAAAAGCACATTTTCCACAATGAAGAAGATACTTTAAAACCGTTTATTGTTCAGTTTTTGTCATGCATATCAGTTTTATATCTCATTTTGACAATGTGCCTTTCTTTTCCACGATAACTTCTTTCTTTCTGACTTTTGTGAGCGACGCTGTGTTTTGACTAGTTTACAGTTAAATTATGTCCGGCGACACAATAGTTTTTTGATTTGCTTTATTTGTCAGCTTCATTGATTCTATGGGTCGTTTTGGCGAAATTGCCGCAAAAATCGCACAAAAAATTTGCATAGCTAAAAAGGAACTGTTGTGGCATCGTTATAGTTAAACATTTGTTAGCGGAGGGGAAGCTTTTTGTCTCTCAGTGTGCAGTTTTTGATTTAGTGGAGCGTGGCGGGACAATGGGAAGAATCGAACGGAAAACCACTCAAAAAGTTTTTGGAACAATGAATGAATGGAGACTGGACTTCAGAAAGGAATATATATAAAAATAAAGAAAGAACTTCCAATTCTTTCTCATATATATATAAATATGTAAGTTATTCTCTGAAGGAGGATTTAATAAACTATAATTTGTATTGGGTTTTAGGTTTGAGTTTTGAAAAGGAAATATAAAGAACATTTTTTGGAATTAAAATATTTTAGTTAGTCAGAAGAATAGTTGTAGGCATTACAAGGTAATTTTGCAGGTTTTAAATATTTAAAAACAAAAAATATAATAATCTAGGATAAGATACATAAATTAGACATTTATTTTAAAGTACTATTTTCCCCTAAAACCTACATTTTAAGTCCTCTATAAAATATCATAAAATATTTCTAACCTTAAATAATTCCCATTTTAAAACCCTTTCCCCTCACTCCCCATAAACACTCACCCTTACACCCCCGTAAATTCTTAGCACATATCCATGGACCTCATTTTGCGGCAGGTCAAGAGCTCAATCACAAAAAAAAAGTATATAAAAAAATTA
Source organism: Drosophila punjabiensis (assembly GCA_008042585.1). Classification (NCBI taxonomy): domain Eukaryota; kingdom Metazoa; phylum Arthropoda; class Insecta; order Diptera; family Drosophilidae; genus Drosophila; species Drosophila punjabiensis. The sequence goes on from VNJR01005323.1 coordinate 908,945, forward strand.
TGCAAACTAAGGTCAGCGGAGCGAGCGAGCAGACGCAAGCCAGACGACACAGACAACGTATTTGCATGAAATTTGTTTACATTTTTTTCTCTCCCATGACCATATCCTTTGGCCACGCACTTGGGCATAATTAATAAGCCAAGCAAGCGCCTCTTTTCCAACCCAAAACACCCGAGTGACAAAATGTATATAAAGTCAGCAGTCCACCATTCATTGTGTGTGTGTGTGCTCGTCCTTAGACAAAAATTTACATGATAATTAGGTAGAGGCGCTAAATAACAACCAGGAACAAAAAAAAACTGTATTTAAATTTCAAATGTCGAAGGAAAAAATCCTGTTTCCCCCCGGAGTCTCTCTTTATATTTTATGCTAAATGCGCACGCGCCGCGTTTTTCGGGCAAAGGACTTGTTGCATAATTATGCGCCGCATGCGAGAAAATATTTATAAAAAAAAGAGCAACGATGATGATAAAAAATAAACAGGAAAAAATACATAACTAAGCGCTGCGTTTATGAATGAAAGAAGATCTCTCGTGGCCGCGGCGCGCCGTTGATTTCGGATGATAATGAGCTCTCGATTAGCATTTTGGCTGCATTTTTATATAAATGCGAAAACCCTCCCCTCTCACACCTCTCTGATGTGTATTTTTTCCTCTTTTTTCGGCGCACTTGCTTATAATTATTAGCATAATTTTCATCTTATTTTGCATTAATTTTGCCTACGGGGCTTGCTTTTCGCGGCACGGCGTCTGTATTGGTAATTAAAGTGCCATAATTTCCGAATCAAGACATATAAACTGGTCTGCTTTTGATCGCTTTGTTTATCGTGCAGCACAATTAATGCGAAAACACTCGAGTTTATATATAAATAAACTCGTATCTATATATGTGGGTGTTGCTGTATGTTTTTTTGGCCACTAATTTGTGGCAAATGCAAAGCAATTTTATTCGCTTAAGCGGTATTTAATGCCTTGCAAACAGGATTTTAGGTAAGAAAACCATTATTTTATTACGCTGACCTTAATCGGATATATGTCAAGACGTAGGTGTATCTTTTTGTTATTTTATTATTTTTATTTAAAGTGTCTGAGCCTCGTAATTTAGGTTTAGTTTTGGAAGAGATTTTAAGTGTTTTGGGGACATGAAAAAAGACCTTAAAAGGAATGTGTTTATTAGGGTAGATTGGTTTTAGTTAATTTTTACGAAATTTGTTTTAATCATAATAAAAACTTACTAAAATGTTACTAAGGAAGTTATAAAAAATTCTTTACTTTAATAACTTAATACTTTTCCTGGTATTTTAGGTCTTAAAACTGTTTTTCTGATATAATTAATTTTAAAATATATTTAATTAATATTGATACCTGTAAAATGATTAATAATTTGTTGACTCTTGTTTATTTAGTGTTTTTAAATACTGTTGTCTTGTGTTATTAGGACACAATTATTCTCAAATTAACTCTAAATTAATTAATAATATTAATAGATACAAAATTATAATATAATAGAATTAAAATCTAAATTAAGGTATAATAAAGTTGTAAATAGGTTTTTAAAATATTTTTTATTATAATTAAACTAAGATTTGCCTTTACCTTAATTTTCTAAACTAGATTTAACGAGTTGACAGTTGCTTTTAAAATCCTCTTGCCCTGAAAAATCGATTAACTACTCTTCCATACAATTAATCCTGGCTTTCAGTTCTGTGTGTCTTACCTACATCATCTTGAAAGTAAATTTCATGCAAATAATCCTTACAACCATCGCCCTACCAACCCCCTTCCGGTTATATCTCTGTTCATTTGCAAACAAACGTTTCATTAGAAGGACTCCGACTTGGGCTCATCTTCATCCTCAGCTGCAATCAATTTGCGTAAAAAAGGAAGCCTCGGACAACTCTTTACCATATGCCCGACGAACCAACTCTTGATTATTTTTTTGCGCGCCAAAAAAACAGACTCAAGAAAACAGACAAGACAGCAACCGCCGAAGAAGACACCCCTTGAGCAACCCTTTCTTTGTTGTATTTTGTATTTTTTTTTTTGGCAAGGTCACCGGTTTTAGGCAAATTGCATAGACAAACTCTGTTATATAGGCAAATACGCGAAATCCTCCCGTGGATGCAACCGACCCATTTATCATCGACGCGACGTACCTCTCCTGCAATTTTGAATTTTTGCAATTTTGCATGCAACGGCCGTTAAAAAAGTCTACAATCAGGGCGCCGCTTATCCTTTGCTCCTTTGCTGGATTCCGAAATCCTTTCACTTTCTACCTACGTAGTGAGTTTGCCAAAAATTCCCCTACATCCTGCCATATCCTGCAAACACACACGCACCGAAAAAAAAACACATCCTTGCTGTCTCATATGCAAATGAGCTAGAAAAATTTTCAGCGTCCCGCCAAAAAATACAAAAAACGAGCAAAGAGGAAAAAATACAATTCGACGAGCGAGCAAAATGGCAATTGTTGGTTTTTTCGAGGAGAAGGGTTTGTGCCTCCCTTCTCCTCTTCGCTGATATTGTTATTTCGGTTCAAATGCATTTCTGGTGCGCCTCATTGGCTTTTGGCATTGCCATTGCAAAGGGCAAAATATGCAAATTAGTTTAGTATTTTTCCCCCTGTTTTTTTTTTTTATTTATTAACTAATTTATCTCTGCGGCGCTGTGACACGTCCCATAGGCAGAGAGCGCGAACCCGTCAGGGTCGTGAATTATTGGCGAAACCCATATATATACCAGAAGAAGAGGAGGTACGAAAAAAAAGCGTTGCAACACCTGGACACAATTTTTTTTTTCGTCGCTTGTTTGTGGGGTAAGCGTGGCTTTCATCGCTGGTTAAGTAGCCAAGTATGTGACGGTAAAGCGGATTAAATGGGGTATACCTAATATTAAGGGGGATTTACAGGGGAAATCAGGGTCTTAAGCGTTAAAAATGGGATTTTTGGACACTTTAAAGTGTAAAAATAATGTAAATAGTGAGATTTAAGGGGTTACTCTAACTAAAAAGAGTTTTAATTAATATATTATAAATTATTCTTAAAGAATAAGACAAACTTAAGGTCTCAAATAAAATATGACATTAATTAAAGGACTTAATTTCAGGACTGAATTACTCTAAAATCCAATTATTAATAATAACGATTAATTTGAAGCTAAATTTAGAAGTTAATTATGTTTAAATAATTTATTCAGAACACATATTACACTAAAGATCTGAAATTAACCAATAATTCATTACCCAAAACCTTAAAAATAATTGACAATTATAAGACTCCCATTATTTCAATATCATTAGCAGTTTTACTATGTTTTTTTTACAAACCAACCAACCACTTTCTTAATCCCAAACTTGTTCACTTTAAACCATAATAAATTAGTAGTTAAAAAAATACAACAATATGACCCATCATAAATATATCATAAAACCCAAAGTAGGAACATCAAATTTAAGAGTTACACAACTTCACTCTGGCATTTGCTTAACTCACTTTCATGATCCGTACGCCGGAGTGTTCGATATATCTGCCGGCGCAGAGGAAAACTAGGAAAACTAGAAATATAAATAATTCATTAAGGCGTTAAATCTCCATAAACTTCACTTTTGTGTGTGTGTGGAGCTCTTTCACTTTCAAACGAATGCACAGCCGGGGGAAAACTGTATGAAAATTAAAACTCTGTTCACACCCACCGAAAGTGGCGACAGGAAACCAAAACCAAAACCAAGCCGAACCGATACCATAAGGAATATAAAAAAAAAACATATGTCAATAAAAAATCTGTTGTTGTTGTTATTTCTTTTTCGAAAAGAACATTTGCATAATGCAGTCAAAAGGGCAACCTCTTCCTGTGCCCAGGTGAGGACATCAAACAGAACGATAGAAGCTCGCAAACTATGCCTCCAACTACGGCACGCATGTTCCTTTCCTTCGAAACGAAAAAAAAAAACCGAGGGAAACTGAATAAAAATAAAAAACGAGTAACGAAAAACAACGAATGCGTCAAACGATGGATATCGCATTCGAAGGGGTCACAGTTCGAGGGGTGCATATCATTAGCCACGAAAAAACACAGTGAGTGGCACACATTTCCCGCGACTGACACTTTTTCCCTGCTCCTGTCCCGCGACACATCAAAGGCCAATCAACTCTTCCAATTGTCTTTATGCGTCCAGGTCCCGGCGAGTGTCTTGCCGAGTCTTATAGGAAACGGAAGTGAACCCTTTCTAACCCCTCCGAGGCTTAGCCTATGCACGAACCAGCGACCCAGCAAAGGGGTGGATTCGGGTTGGAGTAGCACGTGGTGAGTTTCTTGACCTTGCCATAAAAATTGCAAGGGTGAAACTTACTTTAAATATAAAGAAATATTTTAAGGATTAAAATTTTAAATTTTATTGTATTAAAAAATGATTATATAGCAAATAAATAATTCCCCAACAAAATACAAACCAACTGACTTATTTATTTAATTAAAATCTTCTCCACCTTCTCGTAAAAACCTTAACCAAACCCCACCTTGAGCTCTTCCTCTCGTAAATGTCCTCTAAATGACACCTTAAAATTACATAATTTTCGTATTTACCGCTCTGCTTCGATTAAATGAATCTTAATTGAAACATAAACGCCATTTTTATTGCGTAAATCGCACGCGCCAAGCAAGAAAAGAAAAATGTACATTGCAAATTACGCAGAAATTGCAAATCGACCATAAGACATAAATGAAATTTTTTATAATCGAAAAAAAAGACCGAAAAAAGTGACCGAAATATTTGCAGTTTTTTTTTGTGTTTTGCTGCTCCGTTGGAATTACTTATACTGTTACTGTTATTGTTATTAACTTTTGATGGAGAGTCGCTGAGGTGACAGGGAGCGAGATATAAATGTATAAAAACTTTGTGCCGACAAAGACTTTGACGCCCTGACGTGACATGGTCAAGAGACGATCTTTCCTCTTTTCTGTCTTATTTATTTTTTGTTTTTGGTTAAGGGATAACCCTGGCCTTTGATCTGCGGGCGGCAGGCGGAGGGGCAGCTGTCGGGGGTGGATATATAGCACGTGCAGGGGTCTTCCCTCTCTCCTTCTCTTTCTCTTAGTTTTTTTTTCTCAGTCGGTGATGGTATCTGCGCGCTCCACTATCCTCCAGAGATGTGTGATGCGAAAATCAAAAGACTTCGGACACAAACGCGTTTTCATTGAAACCGCTTTGAGCGCGATGCTTTACACCTGATAACTGACTGACTAAGAAGAGTAAAAATGTGAAAATAAAAAGGGTTAAGAATATGAGATATCCTGTAGTTTTGAGAAATTAATCATGTTACATCAGGATATATGAAAAATAAATTTTATATTAATTAAAATACAGGATATACATGAGTTTTATTCAAGGAAATCCCTATTAAAATTATTACAGCATAAAATTCATTAAAAATACATCTCTAATTCCTTTAGTTTTCCAGATAAAACCAACTAACTTAAATCCTAAATCCCACTAAAACTTATCAAAATAAACCCCAAAAAAATACCCTATAAATACTCGGGTATAACAGCAGGAGACAACGCATCCATTGAGGCCGCCACAGGACTGTGATGTAATCAGACTCTCGGGCCACTCTACCCGCCCCGCCCCGCCTCCCCGGCGATTTGCCGTACGTGATATTGTTAAAAGCTTTTAATTGAAGTCATCTTCTTGCTCAAAACAGGTAGCTGCCCCCAAAGAGTTGTCTTCCTTAGCGACTTTTGCTGGTGCTGGTGCTGCCTCTGCCGATGTCGATGTCGAGCATTTTTATGATTAAACTAATTTTTCTTTACCCATAGCAGGTGATGGTCCCTCGCTCCCTCTCCTCCTCATCCCATTCCAGCGCGTCCCTCTGGCCAAGTTATTTTAATAAACTGCGCGACGTGCCGAGCATTCCGAAATGCGATCAGTTTCAATTTTATTATTGCTGCTGCTGCTGTGGTTGCTTCTGCTTCTGCTTTTAGATTATGTAGTTCCAGCACTTGTAAGTGTTGTTAGAAGGCAGCCCCAAAGAGGAGTGCCCCGGACACGGACACGGGACACGGCTGACCAGGCCCCAACGTGCTCATTTAACAGTAGCCAGCTAACGCTCATATTTCCCTGTTGTTTGTACCTCTTTGTGTATAATAATTTAAAAGCGGCATTAAAATATTTTTAATGATAAGATATAATGGCTGGCAAACAAAGCATTTTGGTAAGGAATGATCTGTGGGGTAGACTGGCGCTGTAGAAGAATTTTTACTACACCACTTTGGGGAATATTAATATTATAATATTATTGCAAGGGAAGAACTGTTAACTGAGATATTAGATTTTATGTGATCTGACATATTTTAGGATTAGTTTAAGATTTGAATTATTAATTTATTAAGGTAAGTTTTTGTTGAGCAAAAACCATCATGAATGTGCAATAAAAAGATCTTCATGTGCGTCGGCCAAACACATGAGTTTTGTTTTTGTAATCTCAAGAGAGAACCGTCGAACCACAAGCAATCTTTTAGCCGCATTATCTGGTAAAGCTTCAAGGTACTAAAAAGTAGAATTTCTACACTAAATCTCAATTAAAGAAGAAAACTAAAATACAACATTTTTTAGCAAGACAGCTCTTTTCTCTTCCCTGACTTCCCCACCGCTGATCCCCCTAGAAAACCCATCTATTACAGCTCTCTTTTTCAAAATTTCAGCATAAGCTCCAGAGGCAACAACAACAACTACAACCTACGAACAACATTTATTTATTTTCCAAGCCCCCCCCCCCCCCCCCCCCCC